>JAOWBW010000315.1:925350-1261604 GCA_026119855.1 Campanula takesimana | reverse complement strand
GATCAATTGGGAACGTGGTACGCTCTATATTGAAAACACATCACTAAGTTGAATATAATAACATATATGTATACACACACACACTTACATATATTTTTATGTATTTTAGGGAGATAAAGAGTAAAATGTAAAGGCGGATAACCATAAAATATTGTAAATGCAGACAAGATTCTACGTTGATGACCGTTTATTTTCCGGTACGATTGTTTGAGTACTTTGGGTCGAGTTCCCTTGTGAACCCGGGACGCGTGTGTCCCGGGACGTGGGACGAGGGGGGGGTTGGGAGTTCCCGGTAACTATGGGCTAATAAACAGATTAGCTTATGAAAGAGGAACTGTATATGTACAGGTACTTTGTTTCCCTGATAGCTTACAATCCCTCCGTCCCAATTGAAACTACGCACTTCTAAAAATGGAAATTTTATATTACTTCTTTATTAGTGGGACCCACTTTCATACAACAATTTTCCACTTACTATTCCCTACCCCACTTTCTCTTTCCTACCCCACTTTCATACTCACAACACCTACTCACTAACATTTTTCCTTAATCTCCGTGCTCAATTCAAAGTGTGTAGTTCAGTTGGAACAGAGGGAGTATTTGGATATATGGTAGTAAATGACTATTTCGTTTGGCACTTGTAAAGTTTCCACCTCTCTCAATTCTCAATGCTAAAGTTGGTAGCTAATTATGTATTTCATGCGTTATCCATCCAACAAGCTCTTCGTTTGGCCTTACACCTGGAGTACAGACCAAGATATTTCATTGAGAGCCTCATAATCAAACCGAGTGTCAACTTGTGCTCTAACAAAATTGAGGAAAAAGGCAAGCGATATGAATTGAACTGGCATAGCATGATTAGTCCTCTAACTCTATGCCATGTTTTCAGCCAATTTAAAAGCCTAACCAGTTAGGAGGACCCAGCAATGTATATTGTTCTTCAACAGCCTAAATAGAAGAGTACTCCCTCCGTCCCATAACTATGTGCACAAATTTTCTTTTTGGGCGTCCCATTGATAAGTCACAAATTTTCTTTTTGTGCACATAATTATGGGACGGAGGAGTATATCATTTCGTAGTTCGACTTTCCAACTTTTTCCAACTGTATATCAGAAAATGCCCAGTATGTAGTAGTATGTACATCTTGTTGCTGACCATATGGGATAAAGTCAGCACGCAAGAGTCTTTCGAGTTTATGTGTGGTGCACTAACCTGCACTTTAAGAGTTTTCGGCATTGTCTTAATAGTCCCATTAGTTCAATGTGAACTTATTACATTTGATCAAGTTCAAATATTTAATAGAATTACAGATTTTCGGATTTCATTTTATAATTAAGCTGTAGAGCTCTCATTCTATTTGATTTCCCCAAAAGTTATGCAATGGAACGTATCATGAGTCATGGCCCATCCGGTTAAACTGAAGGATGGTTGGTCCACTTTGGTGCTGCTTTGCACACCCCCCATATCTCTAAGTAAACACGCTTTCATCTTTAAAATGTTGTATTGTACAACATTTTAAGCATAAAGGTGGGTATGCTTAGAAATCAGGGAGGTGTGAATAGCAGTAATTATCTACTCCTATTGTTAATTTGGATGTTTATAATGCCCGGTAGTTTCTAGGCTTAATTGAATTAGCAAATCTGATGTTGCCGTTGCGCAGTTGATAGCGGTGGTTTTGTTCTTTTATCCTGCAAAGTTGTTTGTCATACTCTTTAATGAAATTGAAATTCACTCTTAATCCTCACTAACTTTTCATTGCTTCTTACCAGTGTTCAGGGTGTTCCCAGTATCATAAATTAGTTGACAATCTCAATCTTGTGGTTTAGTATGACTTCCGGGAAGTTATCGATTTGGATGAAGAGCAAGCTTAACATGGTTCATCATTACTGTAGTTTTTTTGCTCGAGGAGTTTGACGTTGCGCTATTATGGAGTAGACCATGGCTTAAAAAGAATGTTTGCATGATTACAGAAGAGAATGTTAATTGACAATCAATATGGATTCAGCAGTTTGAAGAAGTATATTTGAGGGAATATGGATATTGGAGGATCGAAGTATCAAGTCCCAATGTTCGATGGAATGATGGATTCACCCTTGTGTGACCTCATGAAGAAGTCATGTGTCGAAAGTCTTCCTGATATGGTGATCAGGCTGCGTGTCCCGCTAGTGGAGAGTGGCGGTACAAGTTTTGGAGGAAAACACGAGTGGTGTTGAAGATGACCGATGGCGGTGAGATGGAACGGGTGGAACATCGAGATCAAGGAAGATGCAAGTTGAAGATGACAATGATGTGGTAGAATTTGAGTCAAGGGAAGATTTGTTGGGATTTTGGCTCAAATTCTAGGATTGTCAAAATCACGGTGAGGATTTATTTCCTAGTTGGATTAGTAGAAGAAATTATTGTTTCCTTATAATGGTTTTCAAATGCAAGAAGGAATGAGTAACAATCCTTATTGTACTAGGAAAGGGTTTTATTTGTAGCCTATAAATAGAGTATGAGGGCTATAATTTTTTGTGTGCCTTGTGGTGCCAAGAGGGCTCCTCTTAGGAGAGAATGTGAGGAAGAGGGGATTAGTGGGTGTGCCTCCCCTATACAAATAGACATCACTAGTTAGGTTTTTCGTAAGAACTCAAGAGAGAGTTAGCATAGGCATATAATTAGAGAGATAAATTGTATGCTTGTATGCGTTGGTGAGGATATTCAAGAGTGTTGAGAGAGAGGGGGTTTCCATTCTTGTAATATCGAGAAGTTTAATATATTTATTATTAGATGGAATAGGCTTTAAGCCGAACCACGGAAAAATTGTGTGTTTTGTCTTCGATTGTGTGTGTTATTTTGGATTCTCTTATTGCGATTTCTCTTGTTGGTGAGTGATCCCAACAGTTTAAAATGGGACGGAGGGAGTGGATTAAACGCAAACACAAGGTACATGAAAATGGCATTCCATAAAGGATGGGAGCTCATCCCGCATCATAAGTTCAGGGTATTCCCTAACCACCCCAGAGATACAGTCGTTGTAGTGTTAGGTAGTTAAGAGGCGAGGGATGCCATGCTTGACATGACATTGATGAAGACGATAGCGTAGGAGCTTTTGATGTCGGAGGCCTCCTTGCGTCACACTACACTACGTATGCATGCTGTCATAGCCGTGTTACGCCACACTCTTTTCGCTCCAAATCCCCCAAAGTATTAATTATAGCAAACAACACTGCTTGATAACAAGGGCGGATTTACTGCTGTGCCTACCATTGCCCGGGAAATGGTATTTTTTATTATTTTTTTTTATTTTTTTTGCAAAACGACGTCGTTTTGAGTGTTTAAGATTTTTTTTTTTTTCCCGTGAACGGCGTCGTTTTCTTTGTTTGAGATTAATAAGAAAAAAAAAGACAGTAGCAGGTCAGTAAGAGAAAAAACACGATCTCACCTCTCGCCTGTGACAGTGCGACCGATCTACTCTCCAGTCCACTGCCGCCGACAGCCAAGCCGTGTCGCCCGGCGCCCACAGCCACCGCCTGACCGCCACCATCGCCGGAATGGAAGGAAATACTCCCCCTCCACAGCCCCCTCAAGAAAACAAGAAGAAATTGTCTAATCAAAGGTAAACCCTAAAATCTAAAATTGATTTCACTTCTTTCTTAGTTTGGGGGTTGGGTAGAACCACTCATTTGATTCTTGATATGCATACTAATACTATCAATTTCCTAAGGAAAATTGATTTCACTTCTTTCCTATTTTGTGGGGCATTGGAATTTTTTCAATTGTAGGGCTATTTGGTTGGAACTTAATGTGAGTATCATTTGGGATCACATTCTATGGTACGCCTTACTCTGCAGTCGAGTTGTTTGCATAGCTTCTTTATAAAATCATGCTAAGGGATCTTTATAAAATCATGCTAAGGGATCTTCTAGGGGCTTTGGAAATCTCAAGTGGATCCTTTGGTATAGGTTGGGTCCAGCGGGTTGGGACAACAAACTCCGACCAAGTAGACATATCACACAAGTTTATGAACATGAACCCATACGCTACAATCACCTTAAAGGACTAATTAACAAGCACATTGCATTACTATTTTGCCTCAAAAATTGATTGTTTAACGAGTAAACAACTAAAATGACCCGCGTACTATGTCAATGACACCAATTTAACCACCGTACTATCTAAACTACCAAACTAACGTGCGTACTATCCATAAATTATCCAAATCAACCCAAATCGTTATTGAATGTTAATGGACATTAATGAATGTTAGTAACTTAACAGATATGACAGTCTAACTTTTCAAAATGACCCCTTAACCTAACAAATTTTTAACTTGCTTAATTGAGTACCAAAATGGCTTATTTAATTTAATTTTTCTCCACGTCCCCCCATTACCACCACCCAACATCTCACACCACTAACTCCTGCCACCATCCAAAAATCACCACAAACCACCATCTTCCCACCGTCATCATCCACCATGGCTTAAATTCACCCAAGCATTCACTCAAATTCAAAAGCCCAAAAAATAAAACAAAAATTCCTTAACATCTTAAATGGGTTTCTGTCAAACCCTCGTCCAATTTCAAGCTCCATCTGTTCAATTCCTTCCACACCCGGCCACAAACAAAAAATTAGAACGGTGAATCACAAATTCAAACCTTTAAACCCCCTCATTCTTTGTTTTCCATTTTTGGATCCAAAACAGAAATTGCACAAAACCACAAACACACTCATCACACACAAGCAAATAGATGCACACAAATTCATTAGACCCAATATTTGTTACCAGGTCTGAATGGAGATTGGGTGGGCGTCGGATTGAGAAGGTGAAGGCGGGGCTAAGATTGCGTTCCAGAAAGGTAGGCAGAAGATTTTAAAGACATCTGAAACTGGAATTTGAGTTAGAGAGAGCCGACGATGGTGGGATGGTTGAGTCGGTGGACGGTGGTGGATAAGGTAGGTGCGGGGGCACGGGGATGCGGGGTGCAGCTTGGGTGCAAGTGGTAAGGTGGAGAGATTCAGATTTTGTAATTAGCATCTGGGTATAAATTAGCATATTAATTATTTGAGCCCCTTTAATTGTGGAAAAATACTTCAAAGGTCAAAAGTTAAATATCATACATATTAATCCCCTCAACTTTCAAATCTGCAATTTTTTTCAACATATGGACCATTTTGAAAATTTTGATTGTAATATTCGTTAATTTACTACGAATTTTTAACGTCCATTAACTTTATTAACGATTTGGGTTGATTTGGCTAATTTATGGATAGTACGCAGGTTAGTTTGGTAGTTTAGATAGTACGGTGGTCAAATTGGTGATATTGATATAGTACGCGGGTCAATTTGGTAGTTTACTCATTGTTTAACTGAATTCAATTGCATCTGTTGCAGCTTGTGAACAAGTATTTTCTGGAACCTTTAAATGGAGTCCGTTGAGTGATATTTTAACGGTTTCACTATGCCATAGTATTTATTTTTACAACTTTTATTATAGCATGTAAAAGGGATATAGTACTTTTTTCCGTTGGCGAAAACCTTGTTTATAATTCGCCCTTCCCTGTAATGATGGTTAATTTCATTTGTGGTTTCCGAACTTGTTATCTCCATCCTTTCATATGGAATTTGGCTATCATAATTTGTTAGCAACTTGTTGATGTTCAATTTTCCGAATAATCTCAATTACCAATCATACCTTATTCAAGCAGTGTTTCTAAATGCTTCAACGGATGAACACGCAACCTGCTTTAAAAAGACAAACTCTAAGGTTTTATTATTCTTCTAACCTTAAAACTTTTAGACAGTTCTGTCCTTATTATAGCCCAGTGCTGAAATACATCGTGTGTTTTTTTTCTCAGATGTTTGGAATGTCAAAGGTTGTCGCGAATAGGAATGCAGCTGAGGCAAAGGAACATGAAAGTGTGCTGCCCCTACGAACAGCCGTATCGGACTAGGACATCGGATATCTTTGAATTGAGGTGAATAATTGTTTTAACTTTATCTGAGTTTCCCTGGTTTAGGATGTTGTACGTTATTACATGAATAATGCATTACAGTATTGAATTTTAGTTTCACGTTCATTTTTTTTTTTTTTTGGAAAGAATAGGCAACACCAAACTTTTTGGTGTAGATCCGCCACTGCTTGATCACCATGTATACTAGAAAAGGGTCAGCCAATCCACAAAGGTAAATGTGTATTGAAACCATTGAGATACCAATTCTCATAATCCCTCGTGGGACATATCTAGGTTTGAGTACTTGACAGTGTATCTTCCATAATGCGAGGATGGAGAGGTGCATTAACTGCAGAAAAAAACATCAGAAAATAGTGCTGAACCGAAGCATATATGCTAATTGATCCTCAGCCCCCCAACCCGTCATCATTTTGAAGCCTCAAGATCTGATTTTTGCACTGTCTCTGCTTCCAGAAGAATTTTTAGGATTGCACCCGGCTTTGACATTGCCAAACGCAATGCCTCCCAGTTGGTATCATTAGCAACTCTGTTGTAACTAAGTCCTGAGAAGTGCAGCCAATGAATAACACCTATTGTACAAGGGACTTGTAGCATCTATCTCATAATTTTAAATTATGTTGTTTTATAGTAATAATTTGCAGGCAAAGAATGTGAATACACGAATATAACAAAAATTGGACTAAAAGGAAAGAAAGGAGAGGACAGTGGAACATCAATAATAAGGGGTAAACTTTACTTGTAAGTTCTAAGGAATAGCATGTATCTAAACTAGAACACTTTATGAGAACAAATTTAGGTAGTTCAAAAACCTAAAAAACTAAAATGGGCGAGAAAATTAAAATCACATCTTAGCATATTGGACAATAAGAAAGTACTGCTATTTATACTAGGGATGGACGAGTTTGATTATTAATGTAAATTACTCTTAACATATTCATATGAAAAACATGAATTAATAAGTACACTATATATTCCAACAACAATTACTTACTCGGTCATTCTCTGACCTGAAAACTTCCATCATACTTCAAATTGCTGGTTGCACTCTCAATGATGCCCTCCAGAAGCATGCGTTCAATTTATAACATCTGAGAAACATCGAGCATTGTAGGCCTTGTGTTAGGGTTCACATCTAAACATGACCTTGCCATCGTTATTACTGATATAATTTCCTTCTCAACTTCTATAGAGGCAGGTGGAAGGCGTGGATCCACCAAAACATTAAAATCTATCGTCTCCATTGATGAAGACGGTAAGATATTAACAAAATCAACGGGATGCCTTCCTTTAATCACTTCCAGTGCCACCACTCCAAAGCTATAAACGTCACACTTTTCTGTGACCTTCATTGTATAAGCAAGTTCTACAAAGAAAACAAGAAAAATTTGGTGAAGTAAACTTTAAAATGCGATGAACATAATGTTTTTTGAAAAATAATTATCATACATAATACCTGGTGCAATATATACATATGTACCAGCACGTGCACTCCAGTTGGAAGAGTCGAGCTTTAAAAGCTTGGCTGTACCGAAATCAGAAATATAGGCTTCATATTCGGAGTCAAGCAAAATGTTTTTACTTGATATGTCTCGATGGACAATCATGGGTGAGCAACCATGATGCATATAAGACAAAGCTTGAGCTACACCCTTAATGATATTCAACCGCATAGGCCAATCCAGTTTCTTAGCTTCATCATCTTCACTTAACAATGCTGCCAAACTGCCCCTTTCGAGGTACTTGTAGATCAAAAATGAATGCCGAGAATGTGAGCAATATCCATAGAGTTTCACAACATTTCGGTGCCTTATTTCAGTCAATGCCCTTACCTCACGAAGAAAACCGTCCTGGTCATTTATCTCTAGCAAAGATTGATGAAGTTTCTTCACAGCAACTATGTCACCTGATTGTAGCGTTGCTTTGTACACACTTCCCTGTGCTCCACTCCGATGCAGTATGTAGCGTCAAAGTCATTTGTGGCGTTTAAGATTTCTTCATACATTGCCTTCCCATCAAAAGTCAATATTGAGAAAAAACCATGACCTGGTTCTATAATATTTCCGCCCACAGATTTTCTACTTCTCAGCCGATAAAAAAAGAAAACACCGACAAATAGACTCACAAATAAAAGTGCTCCAAGAAGAGGGAGTACAATAATAAGAGTGTGCACATTGTCATGACTTTTTGTTTGGACATTTTTGCAAGGGTTCAATCCGGTGATATTTCCACACAAACCAGTGTTACCTCTTAATACAGAAACATTCATCAAGGCTTTACTATTTGGAACGGGACCCGACAACTCATTGTATGATAAGTCAATCTCCAACCAATTAGGCATTTGTTCAAACGCCTTGGGAATGGATCCGGAGAGTTTGTTGTGAGAAAGATTCAACTTCTCCAAGCTACTTAAACTCCGTATTTGGGGTCGTATTTCTCCTGTCAGTAAATTATGACTAAGATCAAGTGTGGAGAGACAAGATAACTGAGACAACACTTGAACCGGTATCTCTTGACTCAAACTGTTATTGCTTAAGTTCAAGTAAGTAAGTTGTGTGTTGTTCCCAACTTCTGCTGGTATCGATGCACTCAGTCTATTTGAGGAGAGGTCAAGCTTCAATAAATTAGTTAGTGATCCAAGCTCTGCGGGTATCGGACCTGAAAGTTGGTTGCTTCCCAAATAAAGTTCAAGCAAATTACTCAGCATCCCAAATTCCTTGGGAATCACCCCAACTAAACAATTAGACGAAAGATTAAGAACCCCTAGTTGGGTTGAACTTTTTAAAGATGGTGGAATACTACCACTGATGATGTTCTCTCCAAATGAAAGTCTTCTTTACTTTGTGCACTTACTCCAATTGTCAGAGAGCTCTCCATAAAAGTTGTTGTTTCTGAGACTTATAAAAATCAACTCTGGATAGACACCGAAACTATCTGATATAATACAATAAAATTGATTGTTAGCAAAATCAGCTAGAACTAAGCTTGGGCAATTTTTGATGCTTTTTGGAATTAGACCTGTGAGGTGATTGTTTTGCACTGTTAAATTTTTGAGCTTATCACCAGTGCATATATTTTGAGGCAAGTAACCTGAAAGTTGGTTGGTGTCTAACTCAAGGCTGGTCAATTTTAGATATCCCAATTCTTGTGGGATGGGACCAGAAAGTTGGTTGACACCTAGGTCCAAGCGTTGTAACTTGGTCATGTTGCCAAAAGAAGAAGGAATTGAGCCATCAAGTTGATTAAGGCTTATATCTAGATCAGTCAGAGATTTCAACTTACCAAATTGTTGTGGGATGGGACCAGAAAGTTGGTTGCCAAAGAGGTACAAAGTCCTTAACTTGGTCAGGTTGCCAAATGAAGAGGGAATTGAGCCATCAAGTTGATTCATGCTAAAATCCAGAAAGTTTGTTAGCATATCACCACACACAATCACTTTTAAATACTGCCATTCGCAATTTCTAAACATAAACACACACTAGCACTTCAAAACGCTAACTAAAATTATTAACACACACATGGGCACGTCTAAGCACATAATTTACATCATAATTTCTAAACACAAACCTACACTTTCAAAAACAAATTTGCATTGGCACTTATCTGCACACTTGCACTTTTTTAACACCAATACTGGTACTTTCTAATAAGTGTTAAAACTTAAAAGTGCAATTGTATAAAAGTGTTGGCACTTTTAACCTTCAATCGACACTTCTTAATAAATTCAGTTTAGATTTTTATAACTAGTCTTTTTTACATTAGCACTGGTACTTACACACCACGAATGCACATGAAGAAAAAAAGGATTTTACTAAGCCTTAGAAAAAAAATCTGGAACAACTAAGTCAACTTAAAAGTCTATATATCATGACCCACATTGATACTCCAGATTCTAGACAAATTCTCTGAACTTTAAAGTCTACAAATTCTCTGGCTGTGGTTAATGCGTCGACATTGCTTCAAGACTTGGGAATTTAACTCAAACGTCATGTTTGACAGAAAATAAAAATCATGGAGTGTCTCCGTCATATAGAGACTTGTTATCCCCAATTTGCCAATTTTGCAGATTTTGTAGATTTTCCCCAAAACCAGATTGTTTTTTGCAAATTTTAAGTTTATGAAATTAAAATTCAGAATAGATTCGATTTTGCAGTTTTCTTTTTTCTTTCTGAAATAGGTTATATTATGTTTTGTTAAATCGGACATTGAATTTCTTATAGAAAATTGTGAGTGGTTGGTGTAAATTGTTTTGAAGGAATTGAAGAAGTTGTTTTTTTTTTTGTTTTTTTTTTTTTTGTGTGTGTGTGTGTGATTGAAGAAATGCAGATCGTTTAATGGAGAAATGAGTGATTTAATGGAGGATTGCTGCCCGAGTTATGTTGTGGTGGTCAGAAGGGGGATGCTTGTTGGTGGCGGAGGGGCGAGGGCTGGTGGATGTCGGGTTTGACAGGGACGAGTTGGATTATTAATATAAGTACCCCAACATTTACACAGTACATATTCATATGAAAAACATGAATTAAAAAGTACATTATCTATCCAACAACCATTACTTACTAGGTCATTCTCTGACCTCAGAACTTCCATTATTCATCATGTTGCTGGTTGACACTCTCAATGATGCCTTGTAGAAGCAAGCATTCAGTTTATAACATCTGTGAAGCATCAAGCATTGTAGGCCTTGTGTTAGGGTTCACATCTAAACACGCCCTTGCCATCATTATCACTGATATAATTTCCTTCTCAACTTCAACAGAGGCGGGTGGAAGTCGTGGATCCACCAAATCTTTAACATCTATCATCTCCATTGATGAAGATGGTAAGATAGTCACAAAGTCACCAGGATGCCTTCCTTTAATCACTTCGAGTGCCAACACCCCAAAGCTATAAACGTCACACTTTTCCGTGACCTTCATTGTATAAGCAAGTTCTTCAAAGAAAGTAAGAATAAAATGGTGAAGTAAACTTTATAATGCGAGAAACATAATAATTTATATAAAAGAATAATCATTCTTAATACCTGGTGCAATATATCCATATGTACCAGCACGTGCACTCCAATTGGAAGAGTCGACCTTTAGAAGCTTGGCTGTGCCAAAATCAGAAACATGGGCTTCATATTCGGAGTCAAGCAAAACGTTTTTACTTGAAATGTCCCGATGGACAATCGAGGGTGAGCAACCATGATGCATATAGGACAAAGCTTGAGCTACACCCTTAATGATATTCAACCTTATAGGCCAATCCAATTTCTTAGCTTCATCATCATCACTTAACATTGCTGCCAAACTGCCCCTTTCAAGGTACTTGTAGACCAAAAATGAATGCCGAGAATGTGAGCAATACCCATAGAGTTTCACAACATTTCGGTGCCTTATTTCAGTCAATGCCCTTACCTCACGAAGAAAACCGTCCTGGTCAACTATCTCTGGTAGGGATGAGTGAAGTTTTTTCACAGCAACTATATCACCTGATTGGAGCGTTGCTTTGTACACACTTCCTTGTCCTCCACTCCCGATGCAGTATGTAGCATCAAATTCATTTGTGGCGTTTAATATTTCTTCATACATTGCCTTCCCATCGAAAGTCAGTATAGAGAAGAAACCATGATCTGGTTCTACATTATTTTCCCCAACGGATTTTCTACTTCTCCACCGACAAAAAAAGAAAACACCGACAAATAGACTCACAAATAAAAGTGCTCCAAGAATAGGGAGTACAATAATAAGAGTGTGCACCTTGTCATGACCTTGTGGTTGCAAATTTCTGCAAGGGTTCAATCCGGTGATATTTCCACACAAACCAGTGTTACCTCTTAATAGGGAAATATTCATAAAGGATTTTCTATTTGGAATGGGACCCGACAAATCATTGTACGATAAGTCAATCTCTAGCCAATCAGGCATTTGTTCGAACACCTTGGGAATCGATCCAGAGAGTTTATTGTGAGAAAGATTCAACTTCTCCAAACTTGTTAAACTTTGTATTTGGGGTCGTATTTCTCCTGTCAGTGAGTTACGACTAAGGTCAAGTGTGGAGAGATGAGATAACTGAGACAACACCTGAATTGGTATCTCTTGGCTCAAGTTGTTATTGCTTAAGTTCAAATAAATAAGATGTGTGTTATTCCCAATTTCTGATGGTATTGATGCACTCAATCTATTTGAGGAAAGATCAAGCTTCAATAAATTAGTTAGTGATCCTAGCTCTGCAGGTATCGTACCTGAAAGTTGGTTCCTTCCCAAATAAAGTTCAAGCAAATTACTCAGCATCCCAAATTCATTGGGAATCTCCCCAACTAAACAATTAGAATAAAGATTAAGATACCCTAGTTGGGTTGAGCTTTTTAAAGATGGTGGAATTCTACCACTGATGTTGTTCTTTGAAATTGTAAGGTCTGTCAACTTTTTGCACTTACTCCAGTTGTCAGAGAGCTCTCCATAAAAGTTGTTGTTCCCGAGATTCATGAAAATCAACTCTGGATAGACACCGAAACTATCAGATATATTACAATAGAATTGATTTTCAGAAAAATCAGCTATAACTAAGCTTGGGCAATTTTTTATGCCTTTTGGAATTGGACCTGTGAGCTGATTGTTGTGCACTGTTAAGTTTTTGAGCTTTCCATCAGCGCATATATTTTGAGGCAAGTAACCTGAAAGTTGGTTGTTGCTGATATGAAGCACAATCAATCTTAGGTTTCCTATTTCTTGTGGGATGGGACCAAAAAGTTTGTTGTCAAAGAGGTTCAAGCGTTGTAACTTGGTCAGGTTGCCAAGTGAAGAAGGAATTGAGCCCTCAAGCTGATTACTGCCTATTTCTAGATCAGTTAGCGAATTCAAATATCCTAATTCTTGTGGGATGGGACCAGAAAGTTGGTTGCCAAAGAGGTACAAGCGTCGTAACTTGGTCAAGTTGCCAAATGAAGAAGGAATTGAGCCATCAAGCTGATTCTCGCTTAAATCTAGATCAATAAGAAACTTCAAGTATCCAAATTCTTGTGGAATGGGACCAGAAAGTTGGTTGTCATAGAGATAAAGATAAGCCAAGTTTCTCAAATTTCCCAAAGAAGGTGGAATGGGACCTACAAGATTGTTAGTATACAAACCAATCTCTTTGAGAGACTTCAGCTGCCCTATCTCCTGAGGAATAGATCCATTCAATCTATTTCTAATCAAGTGAAACGTTACAAGGTTTGTTAATAACCCGATTTCTTGTGGAATTATGCCTGAAAATTGATTGACTGACAAATCAAGATAGATTAGTTTTGTAAGGTAACTAATCTTGTATGGGAGTCTACCAAAGAGCTGGTTAGTGTTGATATCAAAGTGAGTAAGATTGAGAAGATACGAGAAAGGGAATTCGGAAAGCGTACCAGTCAAACCTGCTGAGGAGAGGTTCAACCTGTTTATGCTTCCATAGACATTGCAAGAGACTCCAAACCAATTGCAATGAGGTTTCATTGTTTTTTGTGGGGTAGAGAAATTGCTTGGATGGAGTGTCCATGAAGAAAGCATAGAGGTGTTTGGCTTAAGAAGGCTAGCTTTCCATTTGAGAAGAGCATTGGCTTCCTCAGATGAAGATGAAGAAGCAGAAGCTAAATTGTGTGAACAGATTATTGTGATAAATAGGAATAAAGGTATGAGAAAAGAAGGCTTTTCATACTGTAGGTAACTCATGGTTTGGTTTGGTTGTTTGTAAAAGAAGATGGTTTCAAGCTGTCATTTATATTTACTTTTGTGACTATATTCCACAAGTTTCATTTGACTCCATGTACCTCTTCCTTAAGAATTACTCCCTCTGACCCGGAATAATAGTACTTCATTCTATTTTTGTTTGTCCTACAAAATTAGTCTCATTTCTAAAATTGAATGTTAAATATCACTTAACTTCCTAAACTACCCACAACTAAGATTACTCCTCACTTCACTTGCGTCATACTTGTTCTTAGAGGAACCATAATGCTAACATGATTGTTTAACACCACCAAAGATAATTATGGAAAGAGGAATAAATCAATAAATTGTTGAATAGTCAAAGGAGACTTCTAAGACTGTGGGAGTACATAATTAGTAGTTGAAGAAATTGATTGAGGCAATAATAAAATTAAGTAAAAATTTACACAAAACTTTAGATAGAAAAAGAATTGTTTCAAAAGCTTAGGAAAAATATCTTTTTAACCACGATGACAATATCGTAAATAACCAACACTTATTAACACACTACACACTGACACTTCCAAATAATAATACATGGATTTTGCGATGTCCTAGTCAGGATGTAAGGAGACGGATCAAACCCTAAATGTCTTACATATTGTGAGGCTGGGATTTGACCATTGTGGAAAACTATGCATTTCATTTTATCATACGTGGTTTTTAGTTTTGTGGAAATTTTCAAGTCTTCATTGACGAAGACATACTCTATAGACGAAGTAGTCTTAACCATATAACTATTTGTCTTTTCTTTTTCCACGTCATGCATTCATTTTCTCATACGTAACTTTTGGGTTTGTGGAAATTTGCAAGTCTTCATTGACGAAGACGTAACTTAAAGACTACATCATTAATTCTATTTGTGTATTCTTTTTCCACATTTTAGATGTAACATGTCAAATACCCACCCCCACCCCCGGTCAGCATTTTTGTTTTGTGGATGGTAATTTGATGATGGTTAGTCTTGCAACCCAAAATCATATACATGCCTCTGTATCAAAATAAAATGCAAGAGGGAAAAAAGTGATTAAGTCTGAGGTTTCATCCCAAAACCAACTGGCAATGGGAGGAGTAGCCCATGATCTCTATATAGTCAATATTTGGCTAGTTAATTCCCGATGTGGGATAATTGTCTCTAACAAAAATATTGCACAAGTAAAGACTATACCAAATGATATGGGGCCTGAAATGGATCCTTTGGATTCCTGATAAAAAAAATTGGAAAGAATCTTGTGCTGTTCTTTGAAAGCTGTTTCGAGCTCAATGAGGATCTGCATTTGTTTCTTCAATGATTCGCCTCTATCAAGACACTCCCTCTCCTTTGTTCTATAGAATTGATTAACTTTGTTAAGTTGAAGGTCCATATATGCAACAAAAAAAAAAAAAAAAAAAAACTCTCTAGCTAGTTGTACCCGTATTGTTAGAGACAGTTATCCTACGTCGGGAATTAACTAGCCAAGCATTAACTATATAAGGATTCTGGGCTACTCCTCCCATTGCCAATTGGTTTTGGGATAGAACCTCAGACTTTATCATGGTATTAGAGCTGGCTCTGAAAGTTTAGATAGCTAGGATGGTCGGACAATAAACAGAGTATGGTGTGAATCGTAGTGTGAAGTCACCACAGATTACACCAACTGACTTGCAGCGGAATAAAAACGTAAAAACGAAATATTTAACACATCTACAGCAACTCGCTGTAGACAACAAAACTTCTCTTTGATAAAAACTGTTATGATCGATTACAAAGAATGAATTAAGAGAAGAGACCAAATATGAAAACACTAAAACACTCAAAACAAGTTCTATGGAAGAACTTGTATTACAAAAGAACTCTATTACTAAAGCACTCAAGATGACTTGAGAAATCTGAATTTTTTCTCAGAAAATCGTTAAGAATGAAATGGAACGGCTTCTCTCTTTATAAGATGTGCAATCCCAAAGCCGTGTAAAGATGGAATCCGTAGGAGTCTTGGAGAGCAATCCTTGTGAAGATACACTCCATCCTTTCCTAAATTATAGCTTCCAAATCCAAGTAAAAGATATCTACAAAAATTAAAAGAGATACACAAAAACTAGGAAACTAATTAATATGTTAGTAAATAAAAATAATAAAAAGATATTTACAATTTTACCTAAAATAAAGAAAGACATAAATCCTAAAATTAACACAAATTAAAATAAAATCGTGTGTGCTAAAATAGCCACGCTTACAATCTCCCCCTGATTTATGGCTTTCTGGTCAAAACAAAAATGTTAAGATTATTAAGCGACCAAAATATAAACTCCCCCTGAATCCAACTGTTGACAAAAAATGGCAATGAGATCTTTCCTTTTGATAACTGTACCTGCCAAAAATTATAGTGTCACACCAAGATAACAACCATACACCAAGACAACAACTATATTAGCTTTCTCTCCCCCTTTTCACATACAACCATATTAGCTTTCTCTCCCTCTTTTCACATACTCTCCCCCTTTTTGACCAGAATGCGAGATGATCAAGTTCGCAAAAGGTCGTTACGGCGGAAAGACAGGCTGGTGTGAGATCAGATGTGATCACATCGAGGGACACATCGTCAGCTGGACTTGAGGATAGAACAATTGCTGGAGACAGAGATGAACCAACATGCACAAGGGATCCAGGCTTCCAAGACAGAAGAGAATCTTCAACATTTCAGATTTATCAAATAATAGAAATCATGGGAGACATAGAAAATGTTATAACCAAACTTTGAGAGAATTGAACTACCATTGATAGAATAAAAAATGCAAGATAAATACTCTCCCTAAAAACATGTCATTAGACATTTATTTATGAAAGATTTCCTTGAGCATAAATTTATATACAGAGTTTACCAAGAACAACACAAAATCAGTTCGAAGACATTAACACAATGGTAGGGACGACTCAATAAAAAGAAAAACAAATAAACAAAAATATGCAAGTGAAGTGTACAACTCAGATTAGTGTGACTTGGGATGAAATCACACCCGGGGACTCAACCTATCCAAGAACTTCAATGAACACAAATCTCAATCTTCTCAGCCTCTAGAATGCGCCCACCCCTTTTTTAATTGTGGGAAATGAATTTGTGGGTAGATTTCACTCTACATTAAATCCAAAGATAGCCCTTTCTCTTTCAAATGGTCTTCTCAAATTCGAGGCACACTTTGGTTTTGTGTGAGTTCGTTTGATCACATTTGGATTGGCTGCATACAATGGTGGAGCAGCTGTTTCCCAAGAAAGCATCCACTGAGAGATAAAATAAAGGCTTTTGCCAAAGTAACCACAGGAAGTATTCACAGTTCAAGGACCAGTCAAGTCAAGGGAGTGGATCAAGTGATCACTCTGAGATGTACAGTGCAAACATAATACAATGTTCTTTTTTTTTTTTTTTTTTTTAAGTTAACAAATATACAAGTGTGACACATGGTGTGATCATACAGGGGATCACGCCATCAAATGATGCAAAGTCCAAGAGATTTCCTAAGTGTAGAAAATCTCTGAAAGTCTAGGGCCTTAGTGAAAATGTCAACCAACTGATTTTCTGTTCTTACTGGTTCCAGGCTTACAATTTTCTGCTCAACAAAATCTCTGATAAAATGATGTTTAAAGTCAACATGTTTAATACAAGAGTATTGAGCATGAATTTTTGAAGTATCAATAGCATTTAAATTGACCCAAAATCGAGTTAAAACCTTACTTTTGGCCCATAATTTTTTACCATTTGTCTCATCAAAATGATTAAAGAACTCCCATGTGACCAAAAGAAATTACTTGTTACCTCATAGCCTCTGACTTTCATGTAATTCAACCCTACCGCATCACGGTAGTTCACCCTTACCATTTGTCAAATCCTCATCTTCTCACTAACATCCCCAAGAACATGTAAATTGGGATGTTCCTCTTGGATTTCGGAGGCACTGTTTCTGGACCATGTCAAACCTGCTTCTTTACTTCCTGAGCTGCTGGAGGATGCCTCTGAATCTGAACAGGGGTTGTTTTCTGGTAGTGTCGTCTGTGGTGTTATCACACCGGGGGTAACATCAGACGGTTCTGCACTCTCTGGTGTTGTTTCCTGTTCAGCTTCGTCATTGGCGGGCTCCAGCTCTTCAACAAACCCTGTAGCATCACAAAACTTATAGCAATTGTCAGAAGTTTTAAGACCTTTAAACACACAATTGCCAGATTTATCAAAAACCTCACAAATTTGCTTGTCAAACTTCACATGCATATCATCGTCACATAAATGACTAATGCTTATGAGGTTTGCTTTGAGGCCATCAACATGGAGGACATTATTGAGATTAGGCATACCATCAACATTCAAAGTTCCTTTCCCAACAATCTTACCTATGCCGCCACCTCCATATTTCACATTTCCTCCATTCATAGGAGAATAATCAGATAAGAATTCAGCTTTACCTGTCATGTGCCTTGAGCACCCACTGTCAAAATACCAAGAGCTAGACACACTACTCTTTCGAGAAGTCAAAACAACCTTACACTCCTCACCTTTCTTCTCAGCCCACACGAATCGCCCAGATTTCTGGCGATGTGGGTTCATTCTAACACCCATCTGGGAACCAGATTCCCCAAGGTCATGAATTCTTTGGTAACAAAACGGTCTGATGTGCCCATGAGCAAAGCAATAGTGGCACACATATTTTTTTCTCCTAGGTCTAGACTCTCTTTTCTGAAAAGATTTTGTTTCCGATCTCTCTTCACCTTCTTTCACAAAATTGGATCCATAGCCAAGGCCATTTTTAGAATGGCTTCCAATATTTAAAACCTCTTCAAGTTTAGCTTTGCCATTGTTTAACTTGGTAAAAGTTTCATTTGCTTTTTCAAGATCAGCTTTAACTTTCTCGAGTTCAACATCACGCTTTGTGAGCATGACCTCGAGTTTGGCTATGGAATCCTTTTGATTATCATTTTCAATGGAAACTCTCTCAAGTTCAGATTTTAAGGAAGTGATTTCAGCTGAGAGTTTCTCATTGACTTTTTCAAAAACACCAAGTTTTTCAACCCGTTTTTGCCAATCGGCGAAAAGATCAGTGTAAGCTTCATGAAGTTCCTCAAAATTACCATCACATTCCTCTTCATCCTCTGGTTTCTCAGATATAGACGAATTAAAGCATTTAAACTCAGAGTCTGAGGATGTGATCTCTGGTGTGAACACACCTGAAGTAACACCAGAATGATGTTCGTGATTTTGAGATGAATTATCAATTTCTGCAAGGAATGCATACTCATCATCATCCTCACTATCACTCAGGGTCGCATTTAAGCTCATCCCCCTTTTCTTCAAAGTGTTGGCACACTCATTTGCATAGTGGCCAAAGCCTTTACAGGCTCTACATTGAACGAAATCTGATTTCTTTTTGTTAAAATTTCCAGACTTTTTAAAAGCATTTCCAGTATCCTCTTCAGAATCTTCAAAATTGTTTTGGCTTTCAAATGAAAATTTATTATCACGTTTATTCTTTAAAAAATATGCAAATTTTTTTGTGAGAAAAGCCACATCTTCTGTTTCCAAATTAGATTTGTCAATTTCCTTAGAGATTTCTACAATTTCTTTAGAAACTTTAGAGGATTTGGAAAGAGCTTCGGCAAGAGCATTACTTTCAGCTTTGTGTTGCTGTTGAATAGCCAAGTTCATTTCAAACATGGTTAGTTTGCCAACGAGAGAGTTATAACCCATGGTAGCAGTGTCATTGGCTTCTTCAATAGCAGCAATTTTTATGTTAAACTTTTCTGTAACAGTTCTGAGTAACTTACTTACTAACCTAGCATTAGAGATAGGCTCACCTAGGGAGAGGCACTCATTTGAGATATCTTTGATTTTAGCCGAATAGCTTTTGATATCTTCAGTGTCTGACATTCTCAGGTTTTCAAACCTAGTCATGAGAATCCTCAACCTAGTGCCTTTCACTCCTTCATCTCCTTCACAATGAGCTTGAAGAATATCCCAAGCATTTTTGGCAACGCTTTGATTGGTGACCAGTCTGTACATGTCTTCATCCACATGACTAGATATGGCACTCAAAGCTTTGGAATTATAATTTGCTAGGGTTACTTCATCAGTTGTCCAGTCTTTCTCCGGTTTAGAAATGTAGACCTTTTCTTCAGAGGTTTCACCCTCTGCGGCCTTACTTTCAATCCTTGGAGGAGTCCAGGCAACTATGATACTCCGCCATGCTCTTTCATCAATCGCTTTGATGTACAGACGCATTTTGGATTTCCACAAGGCATAGTTTGTACCATCCAACACAGGTGGACGATACTGACTTAACTGACCTTCCATAATGACTATCCTTTCTGGATCTCACTCAGTATGTCGAGTGGAGGCTCTGGTGCCAATTGAAAGTTTAGATAGCTAGGATGGTCGGACAATAAACAGAGTATGGTGTGAATCGTAGTGTGAAGTCACCACAGATTACACCAACTGACTTGCAGCGGAATAAAAACGTAAAAACGAAATATTTAACACATCTACAGCAACTCACTGTAGACAACAAAACTTCTCTTTGATAAAAATTGTTATGATCGATTACAAAGAATGAATTAAGAGAAGAGACCAAATATGAAAACACTAAAACACTCAAAACAAGTTCTATGGAAGAACTTGTATTACAAAAGAACTCTATTACTAAAGCACTCAAGATGACTTGAGAAATCTGAATTTTTTCTCAGAAAATCGTTAAGAATGAAATGGAACGGCTTCTCTCTTTATAAGATATGCAATCCCAAAGCCGTGTAAAGATGGAATCCGTAGGAGTCTTGGAGAGCAATCCTTGTGAAGATACACTCCATCCTTTCCTAAATTATAGCTTCCAAATCCAAGTAAAAGATATCTACAAAAATTAAAAGAGATACACAAAAACTAGGAAACTAATTAATATATTAGTAAATAAAAATAATAAAAAGATATTTACAATTTTACCTAAAATAAAGAAATACATAAATCCTAAAATTAACACAAATTAAAATAAAATCATGTGTGCTAAAATAGCCACACTTACAGGCTCATTGCCAAACGAATGGTAGAGCTTTCTCAAAGAAGAGAAGTGAGTGTTGGTTAACGAGCTTTGTTGATGCGTACAAGTGTTTTCACTAAGGAGATGGATTATCTTTTACGTCTTTTTTGAGTTGACAGTAGTCAACAAATTAAAGGCCTCTCTTTCCATTCGGGAACAAGCTCACCCTCTAGTTTCTTAGACAACTTCACCATATTTGCTATTTTACGTGGCGGACCACTCCCATCTATCGCCTAATTAGGCGTGTTTAGGCGGATTCAGTGAAAAAAAAAATATTTGTTAATATTTTATCAATATACTACTCTGGTCCGGCCACAATATATATATATATATATATATATATATATATATATATATATATAAAACTAACTTTACACATATTAAAATTTTAGTTAAAGTAGTTTGATTATCTTGATTTTATAACAAAAAATATTAATATTACTAAGATTTTCGCACATTAAAATTACTATGGTTGCACTAAAACGAATGTTATTTTACAAGGATTAAAATTTAAAACAAAATATACAATGTTGAATTTGACTTAACTTTAGTTTATATTGTGGATGATGGAATAAATTTAGTTAGATATTATTATCTTATTTAGAAACGATTATATCTTTTACAAAAAATATAAATTAAAAATCATAGAATACTTTTAGTAATAATTCATTTTTATTAAAATTTAAAATGATTTATTATTTTTTAAAAAATAACAAAAATAAGTGGCATTATTGTTTAAATAATTACATATATTTTTATAGATTTATAAAAAAAGTATTAAAAATACGCTAATTTATCGGCCCCGCCTAAGCGCTCTAGGCGTTAGGCCCTGCTTTGCCGCCTAGTGATTTTTAGAACACTGGTGCTGAGTAGTTTTGAGATTATCAAGTTGTAAAATGTTAGTAAAATCAGTGTTGCGGTGGTCTAATTAAATAAAACTATTATAAAATTTATAGGTGTGTAGTTTTTTAATAGAAAGAGTATCCAAAGACAAACAGCGGTTTCGGGCCTAATCGAATAAATTATGCTGTTTGGTTCGGTTTTCAAGCATAAGCGGTTCGGTGCTCTCAATAACTGGTAAACCGCATGGTTCGGTTAGTTTTGTGGTCTAACACCTTTTGACCAAACCAGACCGAACCAAAATAAACAAAATTAAACCGCAAGACCGAATCACCAAACTAAACCGCGAGAGCATGTACTAACCATATATTGTATGTTGAGTAATATCAATTGTTTAATTATGAAAAAACCTACATTTCATTAGACGTTTTGCACCTTATTCCATATTCATTAATCATTCATATTAGTTGTGGCACATATTAAACGAAGTTCATTCCATTGCAGACATTTTGCTGTGTATTCTTTTCTTTTGGCTTCTCAGTTCCATAAGTATTCTTCTTCCTACGACTTTTCTCTTAAACCTTTCTCCTTCATCCCTCTCGCTTCCTCCAGCACCCCTCCCTTTTCTTCATGATCACTAAACCTTTTAAACAAGGGTAAATATAAAGTCACAAAAAAGTGCCACAAAATTTGGTCTATAAAATGATGTGTCAAGATTTTATCAGTGTTTTTAATTAGAGTGTGTCGAGTCCACTTTCGATGTAACCAATAAAATATTGTCACCTCATTTTGTATCCATCATTTTGTATACTTCTTTTGTGCCCCTAGCATTACCCAAATATGATAATTACCTACGGTTTAAACAATCATCTGAATAGTTGTATGAACACGGTGAACATAGTCTGAACCACAGTCGTTACTATAATCTAAATAACTAAATCGCGGTTTAGACTAAACCGAATCAAACCATCGCAGGTTAGTCCGATTCGGTTTCGACATTTTTATAGTTTGATTCGATCTAAAATTTTGTCAAACAGGTTAGTCCGATTCGGTATCGTATGCACTGGCAAGTGAGCTTTTCACAAGACAAATTACATTTGACGGTTCTGGTAAGGGAAATTCATTCTCCGCCGGCCATTCCCCGTCAATTACATACAATATCCGACGATGTTTGCAACAGGATGCTCCGGCAGATGCAGTGGCGCCGTCGCCGCTATGGGTTCCATTTCCTCTCCCTTATACAGCACCTCTACTACCAGAACTCAAACACCCAATTTTTGTTCTCTTCCAAACCCTAATTTCTTCCATCCCAGTTCCAATTTCACTTTCAACCTTACTCACAATTCATCCAGGTCAATCTCTCATCCGACTTTAATTCTCTCTCTCTCCCCCCCCCCCCTTCCCCCCAAACATATAAAATAGCTGTATTTGCAGATTGAAGATTTGTCACACAACAAGAAGACAGCCAAAGAATTGGGTTCGTGTTTCTTGTTTGGTTAATGATAGTTCTGAAGCTTACCCAGAATCAGGGCCTTCATCTGTTTCAAATGATTCTACCTTGGTATGTTTTTTGTTATTCATGTTATGATTCTCTTAAATTGAGTTTTATATGCTTATGCTGTGCCACAATCAAACTAATGATTCCTACTTTGCTACTGGGTGTATGAGAATTCCCGAATGTAAAAATTAAAAGGTAACCAAACATATTATTTCGAAAAAATGTAATTTTTGAAACTCATAGAAGCCTTCTCATATATTTTTACCAAATACGCTGTGAATGTGGGCTGATGAGCAATGTAACACACACATACACGGTCCAAAAATAAATAAATTTGCGAGAATCGGTGAAGGAGAAATTAGCAACTTCAGTGGTTATCTGGTGAAGACCGCAATTTGTTAAGGAATTTAGTGAATCAAACAAGCACGTAACACAACGAAGGGAAGATAGCATGATTAATTCTAATCCATGTATCCTGACTTTGTGTCCAATCGTACTTACTTCCAGGGAGCAACTATCGACATTAAACTCCCAAGAAGAAGTTTGTTAGTGAGTTTTACATGTAATGCATGTGGTGAGCGATCACAAAGGCTAATAAACAGACTAGCTTATGAAAGAGGAACTGTTTATGTACAGGTACTTTGTTTCGCTGATAGTTAATACTCTCTCCGTCCCAACTGAAAACTACACATTTTAAAAAATAGAATTTTTCTATTAATTCTTTATTAGTGGGACTCACTTTCATGCTCACAACAATATTCCACTTATTATTCCCTACCCCACTTTCTCTCTCCTACCCCATTTTCATACTCACAACACCTGCTCCACTAACATTTTTCCTTTATCTCGTGCTCATTCATAATGTGTAGTTTTAGTTGGGATGGAGGGAGTATTTGGATATATGGTAGTAAATGACTATTTCGTATTGGCATTTGTAAAGTTTCCAACTCTTCTCAATTCTCAAAGCTAAAGTGGGTAGCGAGCGAGCACGATAATGTATTTCATGCTTTATCCATCCTCCCCGCCCTTCGTATGGCCTTACACCTGGAGTAACAGACCAAGCTATTTCATTGGGAGCCTCATAATCAAACCGAGTGTCAACTTGTGCTCTAACAAAATTGAGGAAAAATGGCAATGGAGATGACTTGAATTGGCATAGCATAATTAGTCCTCTAACTCTAAGCCAAGTTTTCAGCCACTCTAAAAGCCTAACCAGGTAGGAGGACCCAGCAATGTAGATTGTGCTTGTCATTTCAGGTTTTTCAACTGTTTTCCAAGAATGCCATTACCCATATCAGAAAATGTCCAGTATGTAGTAGTATGTAAATCTTGTTGCTGACCATATGGGAAAAAGTCAGCACGCAAAAGTCTTTCCACCCCCACCTCCAACGAACAACTAAGGACACAAAGATGCTGTTTATGTGTGGTGCAGTAACCTGCGCATTAAAAGTGTTCGGCATTGTCTTAATTGTCCCTTAGTTCAAAGTGTTCGCAAAAAGGTCATTTATTTTGGGACAAAAAATTCTGAAAAACGGTCATTCATTTTGGGACGGAGGGAGTAGTAAATATGTAAGAGGCCTCGACGCAGGACTATTCATGTCTAACCGAAAATCGAAACTTTAGGAGAGCCTAGTTTGGAAAAAAAAAAAAAAAAACTGCTCATTGATCCTAATTTTTTAGATCCCCCACTCCCCTTGTAGACAGCAGTGTGTGCAATCAGCAGGAGCAACTGATAAGAGTCAAGTCTTGAATTTTGTGGAATTGAAATTCTATTATGTAGAGTAGTATTTTATCTTGTTCTGTTCAATCTCAGTGTGAAACAGATGCTTGTTTATTGTATCTTAGTCTGTCTCCAAATTTTTATTGGTCCCAAGTCCCACAATATCATAACCGAGTGAAACATTTGAGATCAGATCAAATAACCGAGCAAAGAGATCTAAAAACCGAGATTCGGGCCTAAAACCCTATATTGTCATGGTGCCAAACTAACGATGCTACAGCAAATATATAGCAACCAAACTACTTGAATCAATGTCACACTGACCAATTGGCGCTAGCTAAGAAGTTAAAAATCAATTTGAAAACAAAGGAATAACAGACTAAAAGTTGTAATTGTAATGACCGATAGACAAATACACCCTCCTTCCCATAATGATCTTCCCATTTGTCAGTTTTCATAGTCCCAAAAAGTTCATTCCATTTCCACAATTTGGACTTAAAAGTGCATAGACAAAACATGTCTAGTGAAGCAAGTGTTCATATCCTTTCAAAGTTTGAAGTCAAATGGGAAGATCATTTTGGGACGGAGGGAGTAACAAAATATCTCATAAACAATGAAATAAACACAATAAATGACACAAAGTCTCACATGCTAGTATGGAACCCAATAAGAAGAAAAGCAATCACAGATAGAGAGATGGAGAGAACCTGATTGCATCACTTCAGTGAGAGAGTATGTCATCTTTCTCAAGCATCATGTCGCATTCATGTCAATTGTTGATTGACATTATTCAGTTTAGTGAAACCTGCATTGATTGAATTCCATGTGACAGTGCTACTTTCAGACATTGATTCATACAATTCAATTGGAGATTGTATGTCCCAAATATCCAAATAAGCTCCAATTGACGTATTCCAAGAAACTTTATCACTCAGGCATTTCCTCAAACACCTGATGAGCCGAACCCAGATTACCACAACACATAGCGTAGGACTCCCAAAGCTGAAAAACGTCAATGGGGTAGGTAAGGGGAAAGAGGAAGAGAAACGGGAAACAAAGAGAAAAGAGAAAATCAAAAGAGAATAAATGAATGAGAAAATCAAGAGAGGAGACGATTGTAAAATGAAGGGTCTATTCCTAATACACCCATTAGTCTAACATTAGCTCTTAAAAAAGGAACAATATTTTTCTAATTGCTCATAAACCTCTACGACAAAAATACCCCAGGCGGTTCTCTTATACACACACGCGCTCCGCTTGTTCAGGCCATAATTCCATTCCCTTCCTGAGAGTCATGTCTTAGAGCCATGAAAACTCACCAGAGCTAACTCTCTGACACACTTTGATATTCTAATAATCACACTCTGATAGCTACTCCCTTAGTCTCAAAATAACTTGCACTAATTTTCTTTTTAAGTGTCCCATTGGTAAGTCTCAATTTCTAAAATGCTCAAAAGAAATTCATCTTACCACATTTGTCATATTCACAGAAACTTAAATTGTGGGTCTCACTCTCAATTATAATTCAATATCCCACACCATCTCCGTCCTTCTTTCAAGGATCAGTTTCTGAGCCTTTTATATGACTCTGCAAGTAGTAAACATATGCATTAGAAGGCTTTTTCCCAAGGTACACTATGCTTGTAGCATGAATGATTGCAATATTCTACAAGGGACTCATTTGCAATAACCTCAAGTTAGGGCGAGTCATATATCTTGCAACTGCAAAAATGATGGAGATTTTCAGCACCAACTAGAATCTGTGTTATGTTATTTTTAAATAATATTGATTTTAAAACATTTGCAGGCAAAAAATATGAATAGTACATATTACCAAAAAAATTATTGGGCTAAAAACGATAATCTATATGTTGCCAACGCAAGAACATTCCCATTCTACAAGGAAATCATACAGAATATAATAATGAAACTTTTCAGCTGAACTAGAATCTGTGCCATGTTATTTTTTAGGTTATAAATTGATTTACAACATTTTGCTGGAAAAATGTTGATACTACATATTACTAAAAGAATACTAAGGGTAAATGTTACTTGTAACTTCTTCTTTTTTTTTTTTTTGGAAGGTACTTGTAACTTCTTTGGAGTAGCATGTATCTAGACTAGAACACTTTCTGAGAACGCATTTAGGTCGATCTAAAACCTAAAAACTAAAATGGGCTGGCTTTCCGAGCCAATCTGAACATAGAAAGCGATTGCACGTATGAGAGATGAACTATCAAAAAAGAAATGAATATATCCAGGACAGGCACAATCTCTATTGCTGAGACAGTGATCTGTTGAATGCACAGTCTCTGTTCTCTGACTTGATAAAATAAAAACATTTGGCAACAAACTTCATATAATTGCAGAAGTAAACTTATAATCATACTCTCTCTATCCCTAAATGAGTGTCCGTTTTAAAGAATTTTTTGTCCCAAAATGAGTGTCCATTTTGATCATAACTTTGTCCCTAAATGATTTTTTTCGATTTTTTTTTCACCAGTCTCTTTATAATAGCAAAAACTAAATGTTTGTGAAGAGGATTACAAGATTATATATGAATTTTGCCACCAAATTGTACAAAAAGTTATGTCCCTTAAAATAAAATCTGGACACTCATTTAGGGACAGAGGTAGTACAACCTTAGTGGGCTTAACACCGCACATTGTACATAAGTAAAGTACAGCTATTTATAGAAAGTATATAGAGATGGATTACTAATGTAAAGCATCCATCATTTTACATTACAATTTACATGAGAAACATGAATTAGTAAGTACATACATCATATTGCGGGTTGGAACTCTCAGTGATGCCTTCCAGAAGCACGCATTCTGTTTATAACATATGCGAAGCATCAAGCATAGTAGGCCTTGTGTTAGGGTTCACATCTAAATATGCCCTTCCCATCATTATTACTGATATAATTCCCTTCTCAACTTCAACAGAGGCAGGTGGAAGTCGTGGATCCACCAAATCTTTAAGATCTATCATCTCCATTGATGAGGACGGTAACATAGTTACAAAATCACCAGGATGACTTCCTTTAATCACTTCCAATGCCACCACTCCAAAGCTATAAACATCACACTTTTCCGTGACCTTCATTGTATAAGCAAGTTCTACAAAGAAAACATTAATAAAATGGTGAAGTAAACTTTATAACACGAGAAACATAATTTTTATTTTTATTTTTGAAAATGAATAATCAAACTTAATACCTGGTGCAATATATCCATATGTACCAGCACGTGCACTCCAATTGGACGAATCGAACTTTAAAAGCTTGGCTGTGCCAAAATCAGAAATATGGGCTTCATAATCAGAATCGAGCAAAATGTTTTTGCTTGATATGTCCCAATGGACAATTGAGGGTAAGCAACCATGATTTATATAAGACAAAGCTTGAGATACACCCTTAATGATATTCACCCTCATACGCCAATCCAAAATCTTAGCTTCATCATCTTCACTTAACATTGCTGCCAAACTGCCCCGTTCGAGGTACTTGTAGATCAAAAATGAATGCCGAGAATGTGAGCAATATCCATATAATTTCACAACATTTCGGTGCCTTATTTCAGTCAATGCCCTTACCTCACGAAGAAAACCGTCCTGGTCAACTATCTCTGGCAAAGATTGATGAAGTTTCTTCACAACAACTATATCACCTGATTGTAGCACATATTTGTACACACTACCTTGTCCTCCACTCCCGATGCAGTATGTTGCATCAAAGTCATTTGTGGCGTTTAAGATTTCTTCATACATTGCCTTCCCATCGAAAGTCAATATTGAGAAAAAACCATTGTCAGGTTCTACAATATTTACCCCCATAGACTTTCTACTTCTTCCCCGATAAAAAAAGAAAGCACCGACAAATAGACTCACAAATAAAAGTGCTCCAAGAAGAGGAGGGACTACAATAATAAGGGTGTGGACCTTGTCATGACTTTTTGTTCGCAAATTTCTGCAAGGTTTCAATCCGGTGATATTTCCACACAAACCTATGTTACCTCTTAATATAGAAACATTCATCAAGGATTTACTATTTGGAACTGGGCCAGACAAATCATTGTATGATAAGTCAATCTCCAACCAACTAGGCATTTGTTCGAATACCTTGGGAATGGATCCAGAGAGTTTGTTGTGAGAAAGATTCAACTTCTCGAAGCTACTTAAACTCCGTATTTGGGATCGTATTTCCCCTGTTAGTGAATTATGACTAAGATCAAGTGTGGAGAGATGTGATAACTTAGACAACGCTTGAATTGGTATCTCTTGGCTCAAATTGTTATTGCTCAAGTTTAAGTAAGTAAGTTGTGTGATGTTCCCAACTTCTGCTGGTATTAATGCACTCAATCTATTTGAGGAGAGATCAAGCTTCAATAAATTAGTTAGTGATCCGAGCTCTGCAGGTATCATACCTGAAAGTTGGTTCCTTCCCAAATAAAGTTCAAGCAAATTACTCAGCATTCCAAATTCCTTGGGAATCTCCCCAACTAAACAATTTAATCTTAGATTGAGAAACCCTAGTTGGGTTAAACTTTTGAAAGATGGTGGAATGCTACCACTGATGTTGTTCCCTCCAATTGAAAGGATTGTCAACTTTTTGCACTTACTCCAGTTGTCAGAGAGCTCTCCATAAAAGTTGTTGTTGAGGAGATTCATGAAATTCAACTCTGGATAGACACCGAAACTATCAGATATATTACAATAGAACTGATTTTTAGCAAAACTAGCTAAAATTAAGCTTGGGCAGTTTTTTTATGCTTTTTGGAATTGGACCTGTGAGCTGATTGTTGGCCACTGATAAGTTTTTGAGCATTCCACCAGCACATATATTTTGAGGCAAGTAACCTGAAAGTTGTTTGGTGTCGATTTCAAGCGCAGTCAATTTCAGATTTCCTAATTCTTCTGGGATGGTACCTGAAAGTTGGTTGTCACGGAGGTACAAAATCTCTAACTTGGTCAGGTTGCCAAATGAAAAAGGAATTGAGCCATCAAGTTGATTATGGGTTAATTCTAGTTTAGTTAGAGACTTCAGATTTCCTAATTCTTGTGGGATGGGACTTGAAAGTTGGTTGCCACGGAGGTTCAAAAACTCTAACTTGGTCAGGTTGCCAAATGAAGAAGGAATTGAGCCACTAAGCTGATTAATGCTAAGAAGTATTTCAGTTAGAAACTTCAGCTTTCCTAATTGTTGTGGAATGGGACCAGAAAGGGTATTTTTGTGGAGAGAAAGAATAGCCAAGTTTCTCAAATTTCCGAAAGAAGGTGGATGGGACCTTCAAGATTGTTATAAGATAAATCAAGCTCTTTGAGAGACTTCAACTTTCCTAATTGTTGTGGGATGGGACCAGAAAGGTTATTTAGGTAGAGATAAAGATAAGTCAAGTTTCTTAAATTTCCTAAAGAAGGTGGAATGGGACCATCAAGATTGTTTGTATATAAAGCAAGAACTTTGAGAGACTTCAACTGGCCTATCTCGTGAGGAATCGATCCATTAATATTATTTTGAACAAAGCCGAGGGCAACAAGGTTTGTTAATAACTCGATTTCTTGTGGAATTATGCCTGAAAATTGATTGACTGACAAATCAAGATAGATTAGTTTGGTAAGGTAACTAATCTTGTATGGGAGTCTACCAAAGAGCTGGTTAGTGTTGATATCAAAGTGAGTAAGATTGAGAAGATACGAGAAAGGGAATTCGGAAAGTGTACCAGTCAAACCCGCTGAGGAGAGGTTCAACCTGTTTACACATCCATAGACATTGCAAGTGTAACGCCCCGAACTCCCGGGTCCGATAAGTAACCCGAAACCCGACACGCCACTACTAGAAAACAACAACTATACACTTCTGAATATACATCATAATAATAATTACAGCGGAAGTCATACTCTCAAACAAGTTAAAGGTCTAGAGCTATACTTAATTCTCACACTATACAATACACATGTTGGTACACTCTAAACCACGACGGTTAAATATATTACAATTCTACCCCGGGACACAAAGTTAATCCAACTTATTGCAACCCACGTCCTCACAAACACAAACATAATATATTAGACCTCAAGACAAGGCCAACCTGAATCAAGCTTCACTACTTCGAGCCTCACTTCGTGCTATTATCACTAGTCTTCCTGTGATCTAAGGAAACAAATTAAACAAGAAACGGGGTGAGATAAAATCTCAGTAAGCTAATACTTTATCTACATGACATGCATACATGATATTATGATGCAACATAATAGCAGATAACCATCTCAGATCAAGTGGCATATAAGATGGGAGGTTAAATCAACCCATGATGCAACACGTATAACTGGAAGTAACACATTACAAAGTATATTTCTTCCACCTTATAACTCCATACCAAAACCAAGAACCGGTACCGTCGTTGTCGATGTTACCGTTGCAGCCGTCATTCACATTTGATGCAGCTTCACAATATCAGCGGAGACCTGTAACCCAGTATCCCAAATCCAAGAACCAGAACATAGTATCAATGGAGACCTGTTACCCAGTATCCCCGATCCAAGAACCAGAAAAAGGTGCTATCCATTTATTGGGCATATGTCTCCAATAACTGGGAAAGCGAGACCCCTACTATGGCCGGTAGTAGGAGCAACGGCCACAGATGCATAGATCTACGATTGTTACTAAGCCCCTGCTCTCATACCAATCGCAAACCTATACACCCCCGAACAAATAAAACCAGCTGGACTTTCAAGAAAATGTACAAGTAGTATTTACTTGACTAGAAAACAAGAACTGAGTCCAAAAGTAGTGGACTAGTTTATCACATTCACAAATCAGGTACACAGTCAAGTCACACACATGTCAACACATTTTTTTTTCTTCACAACACAGTCGTGGACTCCTGAGTATGCCTCTTTGAGCACACACTCAGAGTTCCCACACAATCTTCACCTGCAACAGCTTTTAATATAGTATAACATAAAGCATACTTTATCACAACGAAATACACCCAAAACCCCATGGGCGGTCGCCCAAAGGCCTGGAAATCGGATTTTTTCCTCTTTCAGCTGGGTTTGATCTTCCCAACCCAAATATACTCCCCAAAGCCAAACTTACCAAAAAAATCATACTTCCTACTCAATTCCTACAACCTCTTGATACAACCCAAACACAAACCTTTCTTAAGAACCAAATCCAACACTTCTATACTCACAATCATTTCACCAATTCTCACTAAATTCCAAGAATGAACACTAATTTACCAATAACATCAATTATCTCAAAGAACATCATCTAAGCATGGATTTAGCTATAAAATCACATATTTCACATGTATAATCATTTGTGCACATAAATTACACGAAAGGGGGAAGTGTTAACTTACTTGCTCCAAAATCAAACCCGATGAAAATTTGTAATAAAAATATGGGAACGATCTACTCACCGCCCTGATCATTTTTATGTAATTAGATCGTAAAACAGAGGAGTAATTTAAGAGAAGGAAATTAAACAAGAAGGGAGTTCTTACCTTCTACTTCACAGAACAAAGAGAGAAATGGAAAGTCAGAGAGCGAGAGAGACGAACTGTGTGTGTGTGCTGTGAGTAGAGAGAGATTAGGATTAAAAATCCAATTAACCACACCTATCCCATCCAAGCATTTAAGTCCTTCAAGTTTTAGTTTGAACACTTAGACCCCTTGCACTCTAGTTTCACAAAGACCCCTAACATTTTAGTTTGGTCATAAAACTTCTACTCATACCCATTTAATCATTTTGTAATTACAAGAATTATATTTAATATTTATATTAGTCAAACAAATCATTTAAAATGATACAACTATCTCGAATAAAATTATAAAATAATTTTATATACAATTAGGACGGGCGTTACATCCTCCCCTCCTTAAAAAAATCCGTCCGCGAATTTTACTTACTGAAGTTATAACACATCATCAAAACGAGTCTTATACAACAAATACGCATAACATGCGAGGGACCAATAGCTTACCAATCCTAACAAAAGAATTCTCAATTTATTCATATATACATTGGACTAATTTATTAATCAAAGCATACTCTCAGACTCACACGCTTAAATCCCAATTTCAGTTTTCATTCATTTGTATCAAATGACTCAACACATATGAAACACATAAATATTCTACGTTTACTCAAAATGGGACTCAAGATCACCAATAATACACACCCAACAAAACATGTACTTACTGAAATCATTAAACAACGGCGGGTACCTTTCTCACATTTCATGCTCGGTTTCCCATATTACCTTCTCAATACCGTGATTACTCCATGAAACTTTCACAAGAAGTACTCGTATTCTGGTATTCATACTCAAGACATGTTCCTTAAAATCGAATATCCATACAAGTTATCACCCATACTATAAGTAATTCCAAAATGAAGTAGTCACATATTCACTCGAGGCTCATATATTAGGTACTCTTCAAGTTAACTCATCGATCCTTTCAGAAATTTTATAAGTCTCAACACAACAAAGAGTCATTTCTCTTCTTTAACCGTTTTGAACATTATCGAGGCGATTCCCTTTTTAAAACATAAAATTCCTTACTTGAACTCAAGATCATTCATTTTTTTTTATTATTTTTTTTCGAACCCAAAGTTCGGATAGGTCACCAATTACACATTCTAAACCACAATAAGTGAATTTCAATAACATTTATAACATGATAATTCCCATATATGATCTTCTGAAATCACTATCTCAACAACTAACTAAAATCCCTACCCAGAATCAAGGAATCCAAATTGTTCTTAAAACCCAATTTTCGAAGTATCACGAACCTGTCTTATTTATAACCTTAATTGCACTACAAAAATACTTCAACTAGCACACATAACATTTACTATTGCTTCCCAGAAATCTACAACAATAACATTACTTAAGCATAAACCATCCCAAGCTTAATCAACTTCCGAAACCGTGAAATACTAAAGAAATTCTTCTTCCCTATGATATTCACCGAAGTGATTATATCTCCAAGGATTACAAGTATAGTGTCTTGTCTTTAGTTAACACTTTAAACTAAAGATACATTATAAGTCCAAAAACTCTAATACCAAATGTCCACTTAAATCCATACCCATATAATACTAGTATCATTACACTATTCTAACCTTTGAAACCAAAACAATTCCATATATTCTATTTATCAATATAAGGAAAACAAAACAATCTACATTTTACCCTCAAAAGATTTTCTCTAAATCCTATTTTAGGTTAAAATCCTTGCTTACATACCCAAAAAAATTACAAATTCTATTCTTCAATGGTCAGTCCAATTTAATCTTTGTCATTTATATTTACTATCCCCAAAGTTCTTTTATCCAGAAGTATTACTAACATAATGATCCAGTTAACAAAAATCAAATGACCCACACCAAACATAGTATTCCTTCATTGGTCCAAATATATACCCCACCTTATTTATCAATCCTCACTGAAGTAAGAAATTCCAAAATGAAAGAATTATATATAGTAAAAGTCAAAATAAACTTAACTCAAAGTGGACCATTCAACACCATTCAACTAAATCCAAGTATACCCTTAACATCTTTCGGATTATTTCACTTTACCTCATTTAAAATATGCTTAGTCTCCTAAACTTAATGTGTTTACCATCTTAAATGATTATAACTTTCTCAATATACTCATATTGCTATAACTCAACTTTAGTCATGTACTAAAATAATTACATAATAATAATTAGTACAAATCAAAATCTATCTATCCAATAGATTTCAATCTCTAAAACCCAAAAGTATAAATTGTTACCCTCTTTCCCGAGTAAATAAATTTAATCCTTCAAGATATCCTTTAAAGACTATAAGCTTAATTATGAAGTAATTAAAAATCTACGATACATCTGGCACTTGTTCTATAACCATTACTCAATGATAAGTCCTCAATCAATTATCAATAACTACTATCGACCTAAACTAATACCTCAAAGATAGAATAAGTATTCCATCATTTCAATATTTAAAACTTAATTCCACATATATCAATCACTCGAAAAAGTGTAGATTTAATTGTCGAATCACTAACGATATAACTATCACAACAAGTCTTTCACTGAATTTCTGACAAAGCCAAAAGAATCCCAAGAATATGCGTACCTTGGTTCCTTCTATTTACATAAGTCAATAAATGTACCTGAAGTAAACCCACTTCAAGACAATAAATCCTTAAATTCTTACTAGATTTTACGAACCATTAATTCTCTCAAAGTAATTTTAATACAATTAATTCTCAGTCTGCTATTTGGTGTATACCACTACATTCTCAGTCAATTCACCGCAAGGAAAGCAAACTCTGATTTGAAAATATCGATCATCAAATCCATCAATACCGCTAGATCATTTAGTAATCTCCATAGCATAACCAAGAATTCATAACAAGCACAACCGATATAATAAGTTATACTAGAGATATCTCCTCATCTTAACTTTTAACAAGATGCTCATTGTTAATACCATCACAAGGCAATTCAATCATGGTTACATATACTACTCAACATATCCAAAAATATCACTTGAACATTTATTGATTTAAACAACATAATACACCGCTTTGAGACGTTCATACCTGGTATAAAGACTATCTTCTTAATATCTCAAACCTAAACTTTCAACTGACAATAATCACTTCATGTCAAACACCAAATAAGCCACTGGTCTCTGAAGTTAAATCCATTAAATTATCAACATACAATCATAGGTACTAATTCACTATAGCCACCTAGTTGAACTCTCTGTATTCAATATAGAATCGTAAGGGAAAATCTATTCTTCTTCTAAACAATATTGATGCACCCCACTTAGGTACACGAGAATTGATGAATCCTCCATCTAGTAAATTCTCAAGTTAATTCTTCAACTATTTTAACTCAACTGATGTCATATGTTCACTGATTACATATCAATATAGTACCCCACATTATCTTGTCATATAACTCAAATTTTCCAATTGATCAATTGCCATCTTAGGCTTAATGTAGACTATATCCGAAATTTCACAAATAACGGCATATCCTCTACTTTCAATGTATAGGTACTCTTGTAATCAACGTAGGCTAAATACTTGACACAGCCTTGTAACAACAATCTTCTGGATTTCAATGCATACATAACATGAATGTTGCACATAGACTTATCATAGTCAACTATAAAATTAAACACACTAGTATCGAAAACTTTACCACCTTTTGTTGGCAAGCAGGAAAATCATAACACATAAGAAACTAGACAATACCACGTATCACATCAATGTCCCAAATAGGTAACGTAACTATATCAACTTATAACTTATAGAGTTTTATCGCCCGTACTTCTATCGGGTTTCATATAGTTATCGATATCAAACAAGTAGTCTCTTTTTAGAGAATACACCTCCACGTAAATCAAGAAATGAGGACAAACAAGCATATATAACATGTACTAATTTCCACTTACGGAATAGATACGCCTAAGTCTATAAAGACGCGCACTCTCGACTCTCAAATCATCAAATCCCACTTATACCAGCATTATCAACACCAGTTCTATGTCTGATAACAACAAGTAACGAAACACTCGACGTTAATATGACACTCATAAACCAACCCACCTAGGCCATAGACCCTATCCAGGCTTAGAGCAACCGATGCTCTGATACCAACTGTAACGCCCCGAATCCGATAAGTAACCCGAAACCCGACACGCCACTACTAGAAAACAACAACTATACACTTCTGAATATACATCATAATAATAATTACAGCGGAAGTCATACTCTCAAACAAGTTAAAGGTCTAGAGCTATACTTAATTCTCACACTATACAATACACATGTTGGTACACTCTAAACCACGACGGTTAAATATATTACAATTCTACCCCGGGACACAAAGTTAATCCAACTTATTGCAACCCACGTCCTCACAAACACAAACATAATATATTAGACCTCAAGACAAGGCCAACCTGAATCAAGCTTCACTACTTCGAGCCTCACTTCGTGCTATTATCACTAGTCTTCCTGTGATCTAAGGAAACAAATTAAACAAGAAACGGGGTGAGATAAAATCTCAGTAAGCTAATACTTTATCTACATGACATGCATACATGATATTATGATGCAACATAATAGCAGATAACCATCTCAGATCAAGTGGCATATAAGATGGGAGGTTAAATCAACCCATGATGCAACACGTATAACTGGAAGTAACACATTACAAAGTATATTTCTTCCACCTTATAACTCCATACCAAAACCAAGAACCGGTACCGTCGTTGTCGATGTTACCGTTGCAGCCGTCATTCACATTTGATGCAGCTTCACAATATCAGCGGAGACCTGTAACCCAGTATCCCAAATCCAAGAACCAGAACATAGTATCAATGGAGACCTGATACCCAGTATCCCCGATCCAAGAACCAGAAAAAGGTGCTATCCATTTATTGGGCATATGTCTCCAATAACTGGGAAAGCGAGACCCCTACTATGGCCGGTAGTAGGAGCAACGGCCACAGATGCATAGATCTACGATTGTTACTAAGCCCCTGCTCTCATACCAATCGCAAACCTATACACCCCCGAACAAATAAAACCAGCTGGACTTTCAAGAAAATGTACAAGTAGTATTTACTTGACTAGAAAACAAGAACTGAGTCCAAAAGTAGTGGACTAGTTTATCACATTCACAAATCAGGTACACAGTCAAGTCACACACATGTCAACACATTTTTTTTTCTTCACAACACAGTCGTGGACTCCTGAGTATGCCTCTTTGAGCACACACTCAGAGTTCCCACACAATCTTCACCTGCAACAGCTTTTAATATAGTATAACATAAAGCATACTTTATCACAACGAAATACACCCAAAACCCCATGGGCGGTCGCCCAAAGGCCTGGAAATCGGATTTTTTCCTCTTTCAGCTGGGTTTGATCTTCCCAACCCAAATATACTCCCCAAAGCCAAACTTACCAAAAAAATCATACTTCCTACTCAATTCCTACAACCTCTTGATACAACCCAAACACAAACCTTTCTTAAGAACCAAATCCAACACTTCTATACTCACAATCATTTCACCAATTCTCACTAAATTCCAAGAATGAACACTAATTTACCAATAACATCAATTATCTCAAAGAACATCATCTAAGCATGGATTTAGCTATAAAATCACATATTTCAATGTATAATCATTTGTGCACATAAATTACACGAAAGGGGGAAGTGTTAACTTACTTGCTCCAAAATCAAACCCGATGAAAATTTGTAATAAAAATATGGGAACGATCTACTCACCGCCCTGATCATTTTTATGTAATTAGATCGTAAAACAGAGGAGTAATTTAAGAGAGGAAATTAAACAAGAAGGGAGTTCTTACCTTCTACTTCACAGAACAAAGAGAGAAATGGAAAGTCAGAGAGAGAGAGAGACGAACTGTGTGTGTGTGTGCTGTGAGTAGAGAGAGATTAGGATTAAAAATCCAATTAACCACACCTATCCCATCCAAGCATTTAAGTCCTTCAAGTTTTAGTTTGAACACTTAGACCCCTTGCACTCTAGTTTCACAAAGACCCCTAACATTTTAGTTTGGTCATAAAACTTCTACTCATACCCATTTAATCATTTTGTAATTACAAGAATTATATTTAATATTTATATTAGTCAAATAAATCATTTAAAATGATACAACTATCTCTAATAAAATTATAAAATAATTTTTATGAAATAAATTTTATATACAATTAGGACGGGCGTTACATCCTCCCCTCCTTAAAAAAATTCGTCCGCGAATTTTACTTACTGAAGTTATAACACATCATCAAAACGAGTCTTATACAACAAATATGCATAACATGCGAGGGACCAATAGCTTACCAATCCTAACAAAAGAATTCTCAATTTATTCATATATACATTGGACTAATTTATTAATCAAAGCCTACTCTCAGACTCACACGCTTAAATCCCAATTTCAGTTTTCATTCATTTGTATCAAATGACTCAACACATATGAAACACATAAATATTCTACATTTACTCAAAATGGGACTCAAGATCACCAATAATACACACCCAACAAAACATGTACTTACTGAAATCATTAAACAACGGCGGGTACCTTTCTCACATTTCATGCTCGGTTTCCCATATTACCTTCTCAATACCGTGATTACTCCATGAAACTTTCACAAGAAGTACTCGTATTCTGGTATTCATACTCAAGACATGTTCCTTAAAATCGAATATCCATACAAGTTATCACCCATACTATAAGTAATTCCAAAATGAAGTAGTCACATATTCACTCGAGGCTCATATATTAGGTACTCTTCAAGTTAACTCATCGATCCTTTCAGAAATTTTATAAGTCTCAACACAACAAAGAGTCATTTCTCTTCTTTAACCGTTTTGAACATTATCGAGGCGATTCCCTTTTTAAAACATAAAATTCCTTACTTGAACTCAAGATCATTCATTTTTTTTTATTATATTTTTTTCGAACCCAAAGTTCGGATAGGTCACCAATTACACATTCTAAACCACAATAAGTGAATTTCAATAACATTTATAACATGATAATTCTCATATATGAGCTTCTGAAATCACTATCTCAACTACTAACTAAAATCCCTACCCAGAATCAAGGAATCCAAATTGTTCTTAAAACCCAATTTTCGAAGTATCACGAACCTGTCTTATTTATAACCTTAATTGAACTACAAAAATACTTCAACTAGCACACATAACATTTAGTATTGCTTCCCAGAAATCTACAACAATAATATTACTTAAGCATAAACCATCCCAAGCTTAATCAACTTCCGAAACCGTGAAATACTAAAGAAATTCTTCTTCCCTATGATATTCACCGAAGTGATTATATCTCCAAGGATTACAAGTATAGTGTCTTGTTCAATGATTCGCCTTTATCAAGACACTCCGTCTCCTTTTTTCTATAGAATTGATTAACTTTGTTAAGTTGAAGGTCCATATATGAAGAAAAAAAAAAAAAAACTCTAGCTTGTTGTATCCGTATCAGCAAACTGCTCTAGCAATTCGGTCGTGTAAGTACTCCCTTGCTAGCTGAAGGTGCAAACGAAGAAGAGAGTTTTCTCAAAGAAGAGAAGAGAGTGTTGGTTAACGAGCTTTGTTGATGCGTACAAGTGTTTTCACTAAGGAGATGGATTTTCTTTACGTCTTTTTTGAGTTGCCAGCCAGTAGTCAACAAAGGCCTCTTTCCATTCGGGAACAAGCTCACCCTCTAGTTTCTTAGACAACTTCACCATATTTGCTATTTTACGCGGCGGATCACCCCCGTCTAGCGCCTAATTAGGCGGATTCAGTTGGAAAAAAAAATTGTTAATATTTTATCAATATACTACTCAGGTCCGGCCACAAATATAAAGAAAAAATACCTAACTTTACACATATTAAAATTTTAGTTAAAGTAGTTTGATTATCTTGATTTTATAACAAAATATATTAATGAGCAATGCTAGGGGCACAAAATAAGGGCACAAAATCATGCTCACAACATGAGGTGACGATATTTTATTGGTTGCATCGATAATGGACCCGCCACACTCTAATTAAAAGCACCAATAAAATCATTACACCTAGGATTTTGTGAGCAAGATTTTGTTACTTTTTTGTGCCCCTAGTATTATTCTATATTAATATTACTAAGTTTTTCGCACCTTAAAATTACTATGGTTGCACTAAATAAAACTAATGTTATTTTACAAGGATTAAAATTTAAAACAAAATATGTTAAATTTGACTTAACTTTAGTTTATATTGTGGATGATGGAATAAATTTAGTTAGATATTATTATCTTATTTAGAAACGATTATATCTTTTACAAAAAATATAAATTAAAAATCATAGAATACTAGTAACAATTCATTTTTATTAAAATTTAAAATGTATTATTTTTAAAAAATAACAAAAATAAGTGGCATTATTGTTTAAATAATTGCATATATTTTTATAGATTTATAAAAAAAAAGTATTAAAAATACGCTAATTTATCGGCCCCGCCTAGGCGCTCTAAGCGTTAGGCCCTGCTTTGCCACCTAGCGATTTTTAGAACACTGGTGCTGAGTAGTTTTGAGATTATCCAGTTGGAAAATGTTAGTAAAATCAGTGTTGCGGGGGTCTAATTAAATAAAAACTATTATAAAATTTATAGTTGTGTAGTTTTTTAATAGCAGAAAATCTTGAGAAAAACGTGTTCTACACTAACGCTAGTGTAGAACGTGTTTTTAAAAAAGCGGAGAAGGCTGTGAGAAGGCGCGGTGGCATTGATGTAAATAACTGGAACTCATGAAAACTCACCAGGCACTTTTTGAAACTGTAGGAGGCATAACATGCCTGTTGGTTTTTCTTTTTTTTACTTTTTTTTTTCAAGTGCCAAAAAAAATGCCTTCTCTAAGGTAAAAAAGTGTCTGCTTGAGTTTAAAACATGCCTGTTGGGTTTTTTTTTTTTCAAGTGCCAAAAAAAGTGTCTTCTCTAAGGTAAAAAAATGTCTGCTTGAGTTTAAAACATGCATGTTGGGGGTTTTTTTTTTTTTCAAGTGCCAAAAAAAGTGTCTTCTCTAAGGTAAAAAAGTGTCTGCTTGAGTTTTAAAACATGCCTGCTGGGATTTATTTTTTTTTTCAAGTGCCACAAAAAGTGCCTTCTCTAACGTAAAAAAAGTGTCTGATTCAGTTAAAAACATGCCTGCTGGTTTTTTTTTTTTTTTTTCAAGTGCCAAAAAAAATGTCTTCTCTAAGGTAAAAAAGTGCCTGCTGTAAAAGTCCCAAAAAAGTGCCTGTGTTTAGGGTAAAAAGAGTACCTGCTGTAAAAATATTGAAAAGTGCCTCCTACAGTATCGAAAAGTGCTTGCCCAAGAACCCTTCTATGTGGAAAACACGTTTTACACTAAGGCTAGTGTAAAACGCGTTTTTCACAAGAACGACTCTTTTAATAGAAAGAGACATCTAAAGACAAACAGCGGTTTCGGGCCTAATCGAATCAAATTATGCAGTTTGGTTCGGTTTTCAAGCATAAGCGGTTCGGTGCTCTCAATAACTGGCAAACTGCATGGTTCGGTTAGTTTTGTGGTCTAACACTTCTTGACCAAACCAGACCGAACCAAAATAAACAAAATCAAACCTCAAGACCGAATCACCAAACCAAACCGCCAGAGCATGTATTAACCATATATTGTATGTTGAGTAATATCAATTGTTTAATTATGAAAAAACCTACATTTCATTAGACGTTTTGCACCTTATTCCATATTCATTAATCATTCATATTCGTTGTGGCACATATTAAACGAAGTTCATTCCATTGCCGACATTTTGCGGTGTATTCTTTTCTTTTGGCTTCTCTGTTCCATAAGTATTCTTCTTCCTACGACTTTTCTCTTAAACCTTTCTCCCTCATCCCTCCCGCTTCCTCCAGCACCCCTCCCTTTTCTTCATGAGGAAGTCTTGTGTGAGACGGGTCTTGTTGAGAGAGAAACCCGCCCCACCCATAAGGGAGCAAACCATTTACTCTCTCAATAAGACCCGTCTCACACGTGAGACCGTCTCACACAAGTTTTTGTCTTTCTTCATTCATGATCACTAAAACTTTTAAACAAACATGATAATTACTTACAGTTTAAACAATCATTTGAATAGTTGTATGAACACTGTGAACAACGGTCTCGATCATAGTCTGAACCACAGTCGTTACTATAATCTAAATAACTAAATCGCGGTTTAGAGTAAACCGAATCAAACCATTGCAGGTTAAGGTTAGTCCGATTCGGTTTCGACATTTTTATAGTTTGATTCGATCTAAAATTTTGTCAAACGAGTAACTGGTGGTTAAATGGGCCCAAACCAAACACTGTCGAGAAAATATACGTTAGTATCGTATGCACGGGCAAGTAGGGATGGCCAACGCCTGTCCCGGTTCCGGTTCGTCTTTTATGTGAACCTTAACCGGCCCTTGGTTACACCGGTTCCGGTCCGGTTCCGCAGTTCCTTTAATAATGAATAAATAGCTTAAAAATTATTTCATAAGTGATATTTTTAAAAAAAAAAAAAAACTAAATCAACATTATATTGAAAAAAAAACATAGAAAAAATAAAATAAATGATAGTATATAAAAGAAAAAAGGGAAGGTACCCTTTAAATTTTATTAATTAAAGACAAATTTACAATGAGGAGGACAACCAAATTTTTATTATTTTCATTAATTGAATTTGGCTAAAAAATCAGTGAAAACACAACTTTTCTTGTCAACCTTCCATTAGTAACGGTTAATTATGATGAAACTGTTAGAAATCTAATGATTTTGATGGTTTTTTAACTGTTTTACTGACGGATCAGACGGTTCCGGTTCACGGTTTGGTTGGACGGGTTCGGAACCGCCGGTTCACGGTTTTTTTGGGGGTTGAACCTTAACCGGCCCTTATCCAAAACGGTTCCGGTTCCCACGGTTCCGGTTTTCGTGGCTGTTCATGGCGGTTCCGGTCTTTTCGGTTCCGGCTCCGGACCATTCGACGCTTCCGGTCCGGTTTGGCCATCCCTACGGGCAAGTGAGCATTTCACAGGACAAATTACATTCGACGGTTCTGGAAACGAAACATTCATTCACCGCCGGCCATTCGCCGTCAATTACATACAATATTCGACGATGTTTGCAACGGGATGCTCCGGCAGATGCAGTGGCGCCGTCGCCGCTATGGCTTCCATTTCCTCTCCCTTTTACAGCACCTCTACAACCAGAACTCAAACACCCAATTTTTGTTCTCTTCCAAACCCTAATTTCTTCCATCCCAGTTCCAATTTCGCTTTCAACCTTACTCACAATTCATCCAGGTCAATCTCTCATCCGACTGTAATTCTCTCTCTCCACCCCCTCCCCCACAAACATATAAAATATGCATTTGTTGAAAAATAGCTGTATTTGCAGATTGAAGATTTGTCACACAACAAGAAGACATCCAAAGAATTGGGTTCGTGTTTCTTGTAAGGTTAATGATAGTTCTGAAGCTTACCCAGAATCAGGGCCTTCCTCTGTTTCAAATGATTCTACCTTGGTATGTTTTGTTTTTCATGTTGTGATTCTCTTAAATTGAGTTTTATATGCTTATGATGTGCCACAATCAAACTAATGATTCATACTTTGCTACTGGGCGTATGAGAATTCCCGATGTAAAAATTAAAAGGTAACCAAACATATTATTTCGAAAAAATGTATTTTTTGAAACTCATAGAAGTCTTCCTCATATATTTTTACCACATACACTGTGAATGTGGGATGATGATCAATGAAACACACGCATACACGGTCCAAAAATAAATAAACTTGCCAGACTCGGCGAAGGATAAATTAGCACGTAACACAACGAAGGGAAGATAGCATGATTAATTCTAACTGGCCGTTACATTTAGGAATAACCTAACCACCGAAATATGAAAATAGTTGTCTTGTTAATATGAAGGGAACCTATGGAGCACACACCACTTATCTAAATCTTCTAGCTGCCTGAGGAGGCCAGAAAATGGTGTATACATGCTTATGTTCATTCCTCTTATAAAAAAAAAATACTCCCTCTGTCCCAAAATGATCTTCATATTTGTCACTTTTCATCGTCCCAAAAAGTTCTTTCCATTTCTACAATTTAGGCTTAAAAGTGCATAAACAAAACATGACTAAGTTTGAATAGTCAAACGTGAAGATCATTTTGGGACGGAGGGAGTAAACAAATGAATATGTTCATCTTCGAGTAAGGAGGAATAACCATGGCCTAATCCATGTATCCTGACTTTGTATCCGATCGTACTTACTTGCAGGGAGCAACTATCGACATCAAACTCCCAAGAAGAAGTTTGTTAGTGAGTTTTACGTGTAATGCATGTGGTGAGCGATCCCAAAGGCTAATACATAGTTACCAGGAACGTGGGACGTTTCGGGACGTGGGACGGGTACGGGAACGAGGAACGTGACTTAGTAAATTTTGGGTACGTTGGGGGTAGGATCAATTGGGAACGTGGTACGCTCTATATTGAAAACACATCACTAAGTTGAATATAATAACATATATGTATACACACACACACTTACATATATTTTTTATGTACTTTTAGGGAGATAAAAGAGTAAAATGTAAAGGCGGATAACCATAAAATATTGTAAATGCAGACAAGATTCTACGTTGATGACCGTTTATTTTCCGGTACGATTGTTTGAGTACTTTGGGTCGAGTTCCCTTGTGAACCCGGGACGCGTGTTCCCGGGACGTGGGACGAGGGGGGGTTGGGAGTTCCCGGTAACTATGGGCTAATAAACAGATTAGCTTATGAAAGAGGAACTGTATATGTACAGGTACTTTGTTTCCCTGATAGCTTACAATCCCTCCGTCCCAATTGAAACTACGCACTTCTAAAAATGGAAATTTTATATTACTTCTTTATTAGTGGGACCCACTTTCATACAACAATTTTCCACTTACTATTCCCTACCCCACTTTCTCTTTCCTACCCCACTTTCATACTCACAACACCTACTCACTAACATTTTTCCTTAATCTCCGTGCTCAATTCAAAGTGTGTAGTTCAGTTGGAACAGAGGGAGTATTTGGATATATGGTAGTAAATGACTATTTCGTTTGGCACTTGTAAAGTTTCCACCTCTTCTCAATTCTCAATGCTAAAGTTGGTAGCTAATTATGTATTTCATGCGTTATCCATCCAACAAGCTCTTCGTTTGGCCTTACACCTGGAGTAACAGACCAAGATATTTCATTGAGAGCCTCATAATCAAACCGAGTGTCAACTTGTGCTCTAACAAAATTGAGGAAAAAGGCAAGCGATATGAATTGAACTGGCATAGCATGATTAGTCCTCTAACTCTATGCCATGTTTTCAGCCAATTTAAAAGCCTAACCAGTTAGGAGGACCCAGCAATGTATATTGTTCTTCAACAGCCTAAATAGAAGAGTACTCCCTCCGTCCCATAACTATGTGCACAAATTTTCTTTTTGGGCGTCCCATTGATAAGTCACAATTTTGAAATGGTCCTCATCTGACTAAGTCAACTACTATTCATTAATTCGTGCACAACTTTTGTGCACATAATTATGGGACGGAGGGAGTATATCATTTCGTAGTTCGGACTTTCCAACTGTATATCAGAAAATGCCCAGTATGTAGTAGTATGTACATCTTGTTGCTGACCATATGGGATAAAGTCAGCACGCAAGAGTCTTTCGAGTTTATGTGTGGTGCACTAACCTGCACTTTAAGAGTTTTCGGCATTGTCTTAATAGTCCCATTAGTTCAATGTGAACTTATTACATTTGATCAAGTTCAAATATTTAATAGAATTACAGATTTTCGGATTTCATTTTATAATTAAGCTGTAGAGCTCTCATTCTATTTGATTTCCCCAAAAGTTATGCAATGGAACGTATCATGAGTCATGGCCCATCCGGTTAAACTGAAGGATGGTTGGTCCACTTTGGTGCTGCTTTGCACACCCCCCATATCTCTAAGTAAACACGCTTTCATCTTTAAAATGTTGTATTGTACAACATTTTAAGCATAAAGGTGGGTATGCTTAGAAATCAGGGAGGTGTGAATAGCAGTAATTATCTACTCCTATTGTTAATTTGGATGTTTATAATGCCCGGTAGTTTCTAGGCTTAATTGAATTAGCAAATCTGATGTTGCCGTTGCGCAGTTGATAGCGGTGGTTTTGTTCTTTTATCCTGCAAAGTTGTTTGTCATACTCTTTAATGAAATTGAAATTCACTCTTAATCCTCACTAACTTTTCATTGCTTCTTACCAGTGTTCAGGGTGTTCCCAGTATCATAAATTAGTTGACAATCTCAATCTTGTGGTTTAGTATGACTTCCGGGAAGTTATCGATTTGGATGAAGAGCAAGCTTAACATGGTTCATCATTACTGTAGTTTTTTTGCTCGAGGAGTTGACGTTGCGCTATTATGGAGTAGACCATGGCTTAAAAAGAATGTTTGCATGATTACAGAAGAGAATGTTAATTGACAATCAATATGGATTCAGCAGTTTGAAGAAGTATATTTGAGGGAATATGGATATTGGAGGATCGAAGTATCAAGTCCCAATGTTCGATGGAATGATGGATTCACCCTTGTGTGACCTCATGAAGAAGTCATGTGTCGAAAGTCTTCCTGATATGGTGATCAGGCTGCGTGTCCCGCTAGTGGAGAGTGGCGGTACAAGTTTTGGAGGAAAACACGAGTGGTGTTGAAGATGACCGATGGCGGTGAGATGGAACGGGTGGAACATCGAGATCAAGGAAGATGCAAGTTGAAGATGACAATGATGTGGTAGAATTTGAGTCAAGGGAAGATTTGTTGGGATTTTGGCTCAAATTCTAGGATTGTCAAAATCACGGTGAGGATTTATTTCCTAGTTGGATTAGTAGAAGAAATTATTGTTTCCTTATAATGGTTTTCAAATGCAAGAAGGAATGAGTAACAATCCTTATTGTACTAGGAAAGGGTTTTATTTGTAGCCTATAAATAGAGTATGAGGGCTATAATTTTTTGTGTGCCTTGTGGTGCCAAGAGGGGCTCCTCTTAGGAGAGAATGTGAGGAAGAGGGGATTAGTGGGTGTGCCTCCCCTATACAAATAGACATCACTAGTTAGGTTTTTCGTAAGAACTCAAGAGAGAGTTAGCATAGGCATATAATTAGAGAGATAAATTGTATGCTTGTATGCGTTGGTGAGGATATTCAAGAGTGTTGAGAGAGAGGGGGTTTCCATTCTTGTAATATCGAGAAGTTTAATATATTTATTATTAGATGGAATAGGCTTTAAGCCGAACCACGGAAAAATTGTGTGTTTTGTCTTCGATTGTGTGTGTTATTTTGGATTCTCTTATTGCGATTTCTCTTGTTGGTGAGTGATCCCAACAGTTTAAAATGGGACGGAGGGAGTGGATTAAACGCAAACACAAGGTACATGAAAATGGCATTCCATAAAGGATGGGAGCTCATCCCGCATCATAAGTTCAGGGTATTCCCTAACCACCCCAGAGATACAGTCGGTGTAGTGTTAGGTAGTTAAGAGGCGAGGGGATGCCATGCTTGACATGACATTGATGAAGACGATAGCGTAGGAGCTTTTGATGTCGGAGGCCTCCTTGCGTCACACTACACTACGTATGCATGCTGTCATAGCCGTGTTACGCCACACTCTTTTCGCTCCAAATCCCCCAAAGTATTAATTATAGCAAACAACACTGCTTGATAACAAGGGCGGATTTACTGCTGTGCCTACCATTGCCCGGGAAATGGTAATTTTTTATTATTTTTTTTATTTTTTTTGCAAAACGACGTCGTTTTGAGTGTTTAAGATTTTTTTATTTTTTTCCCGTGAACGGCGTCGTTTTCTTTGTTTGAGATTAATAAGAAAAAAAAAGACAGTAGCAGGTCAGTAAGAGAAAAAACACGATCTCACCTCTCGCCTGTGACAGTGCGACCGATCTACTCTCCAGTCCACTGCCGCCGACAGCCAAGCCGTGTCGCCCGGCGCCCACAGCCACCGCCTGACCGCCACCATCGCCGGAATGGAAGGAAATACTCCCCCTCCACAGCCCCCTCAAGAAAACAAGAAGAAATTGTCCAATCAAAGGTAAACCCTAAAATCTAAAATTGATTTCACTTCTTTCTTAGTTTGGGGGTTGGGTAGAACCACTCATTTGATTCTTGATATGCATACTAATACTATCAATTTCCTAAGGAAAATTGATTTCACTTCTTTCCTATTTTGTGGGGCATTGGAATTTTTTCAATTGTAGGGCTATTTGGTTGGAACTTAATGTGAGTATCATTTGGGATCACATTCTATGGTACGCCTTACTCTGCAGTCGAGTTGTTTGCATAGCTTCTTTATAAAATCATGCTAAGGGATCTTTATAAAATCATGCTAAGGGATCTGCTAGGGGCTTTGGAAATCTCAAGTGGATCCTTTGGTATAGGTTGGGTCCAGCGGGTTGGGACAACAAACTCCGACCAAGTAGACATATCACACAAGTTTATGAACATGAACCCATACGCTACAATCACCTTAAAGGACTAATTAACAAGCACATTGCATTACTATTTTGCCTCAAAAATTGATTGTTTAACGAGTAAACAACTAAAATGACCCGCGTACTATGTCAATGACACCAATTTAACCACCGTACTATCTAAACTACCAAACTAACGTGCGTACTATCCATAAATTATCCAAATCAACCCAAATCGTTATTGAATGTTAATGGACATTAATGAATGTTAGTAACTTAACAGATATGACAGTCTAACTTTTCAAAATGACCCCTTAACCTAACAAATTTTTAACTTGCTTAATTGAGTACCAAAATGGCTTATTTAATTTAATTTTTCTCCACGTCCCCCCATTACCACCACCCAACATCTCACACCACTAACTCCTGCCACCATCCAAAAATCACCACAAACCACCATCTTCCCACCGTCATCATCCACCATGGCTTAAATTCACCCAAGCATTCACTCAAATTCAAAAGCCCAAAAAATAAAACAAAAATTCCTTAACATCTTAAATGGGTTTCTGTCAAACCCTCGTCCAATTTCAAGCTCCATCTGTTCAATTCCTTCCACACCCGGCCACAAACAAAAAATTAGAACGGTGAATCACAAATTCAAACCTTTAAACCCATCTCAATTCCCGAACACGTCCTCATTCTTTGTTTTCCATTTTTGGATCCAAAACAGAAATTGCACAAAACCACAAACACACTCATCACACACAAGCAAATAGATGCACACAAATTCATTAGACCCAATATTTGTTACCAGGTCTGAATGGAGATTGGGTGGGCGTCGGATTGAGAAGGTGAAGGCGGGGCTAAGATTGCGTTCCAGAAAGGTAGGCAGAAGATTTTAAAGACATCTGAAACTGGAATTTGAGTTAGAGAGAGCCGACGATGGTGGGATGGTTGAGTCGGTGGACGGTGGTGGATAAGGTAGGTGCGGGGGCACGGGGATGCGGGGTGCAGCTTGGGTGCAAGTGGTAAGGTGGAGAGATTCAGATTTTGTAATTAGCATCTGGGTATAAATTAGCATATTAATTATTTGAGCCCCTTTAATTGTGGAAAAATACTTCAAAGGTCAAAAGTTAAATATCATACATATTAATCCCCTCAACTTTCAAATCTGCAATTTTTTTCAACATATGGACCATTTTGAAAATTTTGATTGTAATATTCGTTAATTTACTACGAATTTTTAACGTCCATTAACTTTATTAACGATTTGGGTTGATTTGGCTAATTTATGGATAGTACGCAGGTTAGTTTGGTAGTTTAGATAGTACGGTGGTCAAATTGGTGATATTGATATAGTACGCGGGTCAATTTGGTAGTTTACTCATTGTTTAACTGAATTCAATTGCATCTGTTGCAGCTTGTGAACAAGTATTTTCTGGAACCTTTAAATGGAGTCCGTTGAGTGATATTTTAACGGTTTCACTATGCCATAGTATTTATTTTTACAACTTTTATTATAGCATGTAAAAGGGATATAGTACTTTTTTCCGTTGGCGAAAACCTTGTTTATAATTCGCCCTTCCCTGTAATGATGGTTAATTTTCATTTGTGGTTTCCGAACTTGTTATCTCCATCCTTTCATATGGAATTTGGCTATCATAATTTGTTAGCAACTTGTTGATGTTCAATTTTCCGAATAATCTCAATTACCAATCATACCTTATTCAAGCAGTGTTTCTAAATGCTTCAACGGATGAACACGCAACCTGCTTTAAAAAGACAAACTCTAAGGTTTTATTATTCTTCTAACCTTAAAACTTTTAGACAGTTCTGTCCTTATTATAGCCCAGTGCTGAAATACATCGTGTGTTTTTTTTCTCAGATGTTTGGAATGTCAAAGGTTGTCGCGAATAGGAATGCAGCTGAGGCAAAGGAACATGAAAGTGTGCTGCCCCTACGAACAGCCGTATCGGACTAGGACATCGGATATCTTTGAATTGAGGTGAATAATTGTTTTAACTTTATCTGAGTTTCCCTGGTTTAGGATGTTGTACGTTATTACATGAATAATGCATTACAGTATTGAATTTTAGTTTCACGTTCATTTTTTTTTTTTTTTGGAAAGAATAGGCAACACCAAACTTTTTGGTGTAGATCCGCCACTGCTTGATCACCATGTATACTAGAAAAGGGTCAGCCAATCCACAAAGGTAAATGTGTATTGAAACCATTGAGATACCAATTCTCATAATCCCTCGTGGGACATATCTAGGTTTGAGTACTTGACAGTGTATCTTCCATAATGCGAGGATGGAGAGGTGCATTAACTGCAGAAAAAAACATCAGAAAATAGTGCTGAACCGAAGCATATATGCTAATTGATCCTCAGCCCCCCAACCCGTCATCATTTTGAAGCCTCAAGATCTGATTTTTGCACTGTCTCTGCTTCCAGAAGAATTTTTAGGATTGCACCCGGCTTTGACATTGCCAAACGCAATGCCTCCCAGTTGGTATCATTAGCAACTCTGTTGTAACTAAGTCCTGAGAAGTGCAGCCAATGAATAACACCTATTGTACAAGGGACTTGTAGCATCTATCTCATAATTTTAAATTATGTTGTTTTATAGTAATAATTTGCAGGCAAAGAATGTGAATACACGAATATAACAAAAATTGGACTAAAAGGAAAGAAAGGAGAGGACAGTGGAACATCAATAATAAGGGGTAAACTTTACTTGTAAGTTCTAAGGAATAGCATGTATCTAAACTAGAACACTTTATGAGAACAAATTTAGGTAGTTCAAAAACCTAAAAAACTAAAATGGGCGAGAAAATTAAAATCACATCTTAGCATATTGGACAATAAGAAAGTACTGCTATTTATACTAGGGATGGACGAGTTTGATTATTAATGTAAATTACTCTTAACATATTCATATGAAAAACATGAATTAATAAGTACACTATATATTCCAACAACAATTACTTACTCGGTCATTCTCTGACCTGAAAACTTCCATCATACTTCAAATTGCTGGTTGCACTCTCAATGATGCCCTCCAGAAGCATGCGTTCAATTTATAACATCTGAGAAACATCGAGCATTGTAGGCCTTGTGTTAGGGTTCACATCTAAACATGACCTTGCCATCGTTATTACTGATATAATTTCCTTCTCAACTTCTATAGAGGCAGGTGGAAGGCGTGGATCCACCAAAACATTAAAATCTATCGTCTCCATTGATGAAGACGGTAAGATATTAACAAAATCAACGGGATGCCTTCCTTTAATCACTTCCAGTGCCACCACTCCAAAGCTATAAACGTCACACTTTTCTGTGACCTTCATTGTATAAGCAAGTTCTACAAAGAAAACAAGAAAAATTTGGTGAAGTAAACTTTAAAATGCGATGAACATAATGTTTTTTGAAAAATAATTATCATACATAATACCTGGTGCAATATATACATATGTACCAGCACGTGCACTCCAGTTGGAAGAGTCGAGCTTTAAAAGCTTGGCTGTACCGAAATCAGAAATATAGGCTTCATATTCGGAGTCAAGCAAAATGTTTTTACTTGATATGTCTCGATGGACAATCATGGGTGAGCAACCATGATGCATATAAGACAAAGCTTGAGCTACACCCTTAATGATATTCAACCGCATAGGCCAATCCAGTTTCTTAGCTTCATCATCTTCACTTAACAATGCTGCCAAACTGCCCCTTTCGAGGTACTTGTAGATCAAAAATGAATGCCGAGAATGTGAGCAATATCCATAGAGTTTCACAACATTTCGGTGCCTTATTTCAGTCAATGCCCTTACCTCACGAAGAAAACCGTCCTGGTCATTTATCTCTAGCAAAGATTGATGAAGTTTCTTCACAGCAACTATGTCACCTGATTGTAGCGTTGCTTTGTACACACTTCCCTGTGCTCCACTCCCGATGCAGTATGTAGCGTCAAAGTCATTTGTGGCGTTTAAGATTTCTTCATACATTGCCTTCCCATCAAAAGTCAATATTGAGAAAAAACCATGACCTGGTTCTATAATATTTCCGCCCACAGATTTTCTACTTCTCAGCCGATAAAAAAAGAAAACACCGACAAATAGACTCACAAATAAAAGTGCTCCAAGAAGAGGGAGTACAATAATAAGAGTGTGCACATTGTCATGACTTTTTGTTTGGACATTTTTGCAAGGGTTCAATCCGGTGATATTTCCACACAAACCAGTGTTACCTCTTAATACAGAAACATTCATCAAGGCTTTACTATTTGGAACGGGACCCGACAACTCATTGTATGATAAGTCAATCTCCAACCAATTAGGCATTTGTTCAAACGCCTTGGGAATGGATCCGGAGAGTTTGTTGTGAGAAAGATTCAACTTCTCCAAGCTACTTAAACTCCGTATTTGGGGTCGTATTTCTCCTGTCAGTAAATTATGACTAAGATCAAGTGTGGAGAGACAAGATAACTGAGACAACACTTGAACCGGTATCTCTTGACTCAAACTGTTATTGCTTAAGTTCAAGTAAGTAAGTTGTGTGTTGTTCCCAACTTCTGCTGGTATCGATGCACTCAGTCTATTTGAGGAGAGGTCAAGCTTCAATAAATTAGTTAGTGATCCAAGCTCTGCGGGTATCGGACCTGAAAGTTGGTTGCTTCCCAAATAAAGTTCAAGCAAATTACTCAGCATCCCAAATTCCTTGGGAATCACCCCAACTAAACAATTAGACGAAAGATTAAGAACCCCTAGTTGGGTTGAACTTTTTAAAGATGGTGGAATACTACCACTGATGATGTTCTCTCCAAATGAAAGTCTTCTTTACTTTGTGCACTTACTCCAATTGTCAGAGAGCTCTCCATAAAAGTTGTTGTTTCTGAGACTTATAAAAATCAACTCTGGATAGACACCGAAACTATCTGATATAATACAATAAAATTGATTGTTAGCAAAATCAGCTAGAACTAAGCTTGGGCAATTTTTGATGCTTTTTGGAATTAGACCTGTGAGGTGATTGTTTTGCACTGTTAAATTTTTGAGCTTATCACCAGTGCATATATTTTGAGGCAAGTAACCTGAAAGTTGGTTGGTGTCTAACTCAAGGCTGGTCAATTTTAGATATCCCAATTCTTGTGGGATGGGACCAGAAAGTTGGTTGACACCTAGGTCCAAGCGTTGTAACTTGGTCATGTTGCCAAAAGAAGAAGGAATTGAGCCATCAAGTTGATTAAGGCTTATATCTAGATCAGTCAGAGATTTCAACTTACCAAATTGTTGTGGGATGGGACCAGAAAGTTGGTTGCCAAAGAGGTACAAAGTCCTTAACTTGGTCAGGTTGCCAAATGAAGAGGGAATTGAGCCATCAAGTTGATTCATGCTAAAATCCAGAAAGTTTGTTAGCATATCACCACACACAATCACTTTTAAATACTGCCATTCGCAATTTCTAAACATAAACACACACTAGCACTTCAAAACGCTAACTAAAATTATTAACACACACATGGGCACGTCTAAGCACATAATTTACATCATAATTTCTAAACACAAACCTACACTTTCAAAAACAAATTTGCATTGGCACTTATCTGCACACTTGCACTTTTTTAACACCAATACTGGTACTTTCTAATAAGTGTTAAAACTTAAAAGTGCAATTGTATAAAAGTGTTGGCACTTTTAACCTTCAATCGACACTTCTTAATAAATTCAGTTTAGATTTTTATAACTAGTCTTTTTTACATTAGCACTGGTACTTACACACCACGAATGCACATGAAGAAAAAAAGGATTTTACTAAGCCTTAGAAAAAAAATCTGGAACAACTAAGTCAACTTAAAAGTCTATATATCATGACCCACATTGATACTCCAGATTCTAGACAAATTCTCTGAACTTTAAAGTCTACAAATTCTCTGGCTGTGGTTAATGCGTCGACATTGCTTCAAGACTTGGGAATTTAACTCAAACGTCATGTTTGACAGAAAATAAAAATCATGGAGTGTCTCCGTCATATAGAGACTTGTTATCCCCAATTTGCCAATTTTGCAGATTTTGTAGATTTTCCCCAAAACCAGATTGTTTTTTGCAAATTTTAAGTTTATGAAATTAAAATTCAGAATAGATTCGATTTTGCAGTTTTCTTTTTTCTTTCTGAAATAGGTTATATTATGTTTTGTTAAATCGGACATTGAATTTCTTATAGAAAATTGTGAGTGGTTGGTGTAAATTGTTTTGAAGGAATTGAAGAAGTTGTTTTTTTTTTTTGTTTTTTTTTTTTTGTGTGTGTGTGTGTGATTGAAGAAATGCAGATCGTTTAATGGAGAAATGAGTGATTTAATGGAGGATTGCTGCCCGAGTTATGTTGTGGTGGTCAGAAGGGGGATGCTTGTTGGTGGCGGAGGGGCGAGGGCTGGTGGATGTCGGGTTTGACAGGGACGAGTTGGATTATTAATATAAGTACCCCAACATTTACACAGTACATATTCATATGAAAAACATGAATTAAAAAGTACATTATCTATCCAACAACCATTACTTACTAGGTCATTCTCTGACCTCAGAACTTCCATTATTCATCATGTTGCTGGTTGACACTCTCAATGATGCCTTGTAGAAGCAAGCATTCAGTTTATAACATCTGTGAAGCATCAAGCATTGTAGGCCTTGTGTTAGGGTTCACATCTAAACACGCCCTTGCCATCATTATCACTGATATAATTTCCTTCTCAACTTCAACAGAGGCGGGTGGAAGTCGTGGATCCACCAAATCTTTAACATCTATCATCTCCATTGATGAAGATGGTAAGATAGTCACAAAGTCACCAGGATGCCTTCCTTTAATCACTTCGAGTGCCAACACCCCAAAGCTATAAACGTCACACTTTTCCGTGACCTTCATTGTATAAGCAAGTTCTTCAAAGAAAGTAAGAATAAAATGGTGAAGTAAACTTTATAATGCGAGAAACATAATAATTTATATAAAAGAATAATCATTCTTAATACCTGGTGCAATATATCCATATGTACCAGCACGTGCACTCCAATTGGAAGAGTCGACCTTTAGAAGCTTGGCTGTGCCAAAATCAGAAACATGGGCTTCATATTCGGAGTCAAGCAAAACGTTTTTACTTGAAATGTCCCGATGGACAATCGAGGGTGAGCAACCATGATGCATATAGGACAAAGCTTGAGCTACACCCTTAATGATATTCAACCTTATAGGCCAATCCAATTTCTTAGCTTCATCATCATCACTTAACATTGCTGCCAAACTGCCCCTTTCAAGGTACTTGTAGACCAAAAATGAATGCCGAGAATGTGAGCAATACCCATAGAGTTTCACAACATTTCGGTGCCTTATTTCAGTCAATGCCCTTACCTCACGAAGAAAACCGTCCTGGTCAACTATCTCTGGTAGGGATGAGTGAAGTTTTTTCACAGCAACTATATCACCTGATTGGAGCGTTGCTTTGTACACACTTCCTTGTCCTCCACTCCCGATGCAGTATGTAGCATCAAATTCATTTGTGGCGTTTAATATTTCTTCATACATTGCCTTCCCATCGAAAGTCAGTATAGAGAAGAAACCATGATCTGGTTCTACATTATTTTCCCCAACGGATTTTCTACTTCTCCACCGACAAAAAAAGAAAACACCGACAAATAGACTCACAAATAAAAGTGCTCCAAGAATAGGGAGTACAATAATAAGAGTGTGCACCTTGTCATGACCTTGTGGTTGCAAATTTCTGCAAGGGTTCAATCCGGTGATATTTCCACACAAACCAGTGTTACCTCTTAATAGGGAAATATTCATAAAGGATTTTCTATTTGGAATGGGACCCGACAAATCATTGTACGATAAGTCAATCTCTAGCCAATCAGGCATTTGTTCGAACACCTTGGGAATCGATCCAGAGAGTTTATTGTGAGAAAGATTCAACTTCTCCAAACTTGTTAAACTTTGTATTTGGGGTCGTATTTCTCCTGTCAGTGAGTTACGACTAAGGTCAAGTGTGGAGAGATGAGATAACTGAGACAACACCTGAATTGGTATCTCTTGGCTCAAGTTGTTATTGCTTAAGTTCAAATAAATAAGATGTGTGTTATTCCCAATTTCTGATGGTATTGATGCACTCAATCTATTTGAGGAAAGATCAAGCTTCAATAAATTAGTTAGTGATCCTAGCTCTGCAGGTATCGTACCTGAAAGTTGGTTCCTTCCCAAATAAAGTTCAAGCAAATTACTCAGCATCCCAAATTCATTGGGAATCTCCCCAACTAAACAATTAGAATAAAGATTAAGATACCCTAGTTGGGTTGAGCTTTTTAAAGATGGTGGAATTCTACCACTGATGTTGTTCTTTGAAATTGTAAGGTCTGTCAACTTTTTGCACTTACTCCAGTTGTCAGAGAGCTCTCCATAAAAGTTGTTGTTCCCGAGATTCATGAAAATCAACTCTGGATAGACACCGAAACTATCAGATATATTACAATAGAATTGATTTTCAGAAAAATCAGCTATAACTAAGCTTGGGCAATTTTTTATGCCTTTTGGAATTGGACCTGTGAGCTGATTGTTGTGCACTGTTAAGTTTTTGAGCTTTCCATCAGCGCATATATTTTGAGGCAAGTAACCTGAAAGTTGGTTGTTGCTGATATGAAGCACAATCAATCTTAGGTTTCCTATTTCTTGTGGGATGGGACCAAAAAGTTTGTTGTCAAAGAGGTTCAAGCGTTGTAACTTGGTCAGGTTGCCAAGTGAAGAAGGAATTGAGCCCTCAAGCTGATTACTGCCTATTTCTAGATCAGTTAGCGAATTCAAATATCCTAATTCTTGTGGGATGGGACCAGAAAGTTGGTTGCCAAAGAGGTACAAGCGTCGTAACTTGGTCAAGTTGCCAAATGAAGAAGGAATTGAGCCATCAAGCTGATTCTCGCTTAAATCTAGATCAATAAGAAACTTCAAGTATCCAAATTCTTGTGGAATGGGACCAGAAAGTTGGTTGTCATAGAGATAAAGATAAGCCAAGTTTCTCAAATTTCCCAAAGAAGGTGGAATGGGACCTACAAGATTGTTAGTATACAAACCAATCTCTTTGAGAGACTTCAGCTGCCCTATCTCCTGAGGAATAGATCCATTCAATCTATTTCTAATCAAGTGAAACGTTACAAGGTTTGTTAATAACCCGATTTCTTGTGGAATTATGCCTGAAAATTGATTGACTGACAAATCAAGATAGATTAGTTTTGTAAGGTAACTAATCTTGTATGGGAGTCTACCAAAGAGCTGGTTAGTGTTGATATCAAAGTGAGTAAGATTGAGAAGATACGAGAAAGGGAATTCGGAAAGCGTACCAGTCAAACCTGCTGAGGAGAGGTTCAACCTGTTTATGCTTCCATAGACATTGCAAGAGACTCCAAACCAATTGCAATGAGGTTTCATTGTTTTTTGTGGGGTAGAGAAATTGCTTGGATGGAGTGTCCATGAAGAAAGCATAGAGGTGTTTGGCTTAAGAAGGCTAGCTTTCCATTTGAGAAGAGCATTGGCTTCCTCAGATGAAGATGAAGAAGCAGAAGCTAAATTGTGTGAACAGATTATTGTGATAAATAGGAATAAAGGTATGAGAAAAGAAGGCTTTTCATACTGTAGGTAACTCATGGTTTGGTTTGGTTGTTTGTAAAAGAAGATGGTTTCAAGCTGTCATTTATATTTACTTTTGTGACTATATTCCACAAGTTTCATTTGACTCCATGTACCTCTTCCTTAAGAATTACTCCCTCTGACCCGGAATAATAGTACTTCATTCTATTTTTGTTTGTCCTACAAAATTAGTCTCATTTCTAAAATTGAATGTTAAATATCACTTAACTTCCTAAACTACCCACAACTAAGATTACTCCTCACTTCACTTGCGTCATACTTGTTCTTAGAGGAACCATAATGCTAACATGATTGTTTAACACCACCAAAGATAATTATGGAAAGAGGAATAAATCAATAAATTGTTGAATAGTCAAAGGAGACTTCTAAGACTGTGGGAGTACATAATTAGTAGTTGAAGAAATTGATTGAGGCAATAATAAAATTAAGTAAAAATTTACACAAAACTTTAGATAGAAAAAGAATTGTTTCAAAAGCTTAGGAAAAATATCTTTTTAACCACGATGACAATATCGTAAATAACCAACACTTATTAACACACTACACACTGACACTTCCAAATAATAATACATGGATTTTGCGATGTCCTAGTCAGGATGTAAGGAGACGGATCAAACCCTAAATGTCTTACATATTGTGAGGCTGGGATTTGACCATTGTGGAAAACTATGCATTTCATTTTATCATACGTGGTTTTTAGTTTTGTGGAAATTTTCAAGTCTTCATTGACGAAGACATACTCTATAGACGAAGTAGTCTTAACCATATAACTATTTGTCTTTTCTTTTTCCACGTCATGCATTCATTTTCTCATACGTAACTTTTGGGTTTGTGGAAATTTGCAAGTCTTCATTGACGAAGACGTAACTTAAAGACTACATCATTAATTCTATTTGTGTATTCTTTTTCCACATTTTAGATGTAACATGTCAAATACCCACCCCCACCCCCGGTCAGCATTTTTGTTTTGTGGATGGTAATTTGATGATGGTTAGTCTTGCAACCCAAAATCATATACATGCCTCTGTATCAAAATAAAATGCAAGAGGGAAAAAAGTGATTAAGTCTGAGGTTTCATCCCAAAACCAACTGGCAATGGGAGGAGTAGCCCATGATCTCTATATAGTCAATATTTGGCTAGTTAATTCCCGATGTGGGATAATTGTCTCTAACAAAAATATTGCACAAGTAAAGACTATACCAAATGATATGGGGCCTGAAATGGATCCTTTGGATTCCTGATAAAAAAAATTGGAAAGAATCTTGTGCTGTTCTTTGAAAGCTGTTTCGAGCTCAATGAGGATCTGCATTTGTTTCTTCAATGATTCGCCTCTATCAAGACACTCCCTCTCCTTTGTTCTATAGAATTGATTAACTTTGTTAAGTTGAAGGTCCATATATGCAACAAAAAAAAAAAAAAAAAAAACTCTCTAGCTAGTTGTACCCGTATTGTTAGAGACAGTTATCCTACGTCGGGAATTAACTAGCCAAGCATTAACTATATAAGGATTCTGGGCTACTCCTCCCATTGCCAATTGGTTTTGGGATAGAACCTCAGACTTTATCATGGTATTAGAGCTGGCTCTGAAAGTTTAGATAGCTAGGATGGTCGGACAATAAACAGAGTATGGTGTGAATCGTAGTGTGAAGTCACCACAGATTACACCAACTGACTTGCAGCGGAATAAAAACGTAAAAACGAAATATTTAACACATCTACAGCAACTCGCTGTAGACAACAAAACTTCTCTTTGATAAAAACTGTTATGATCGATTACAAAGAATGAATTAAGAGAAGAGACCAAATATGAAAACACTAAAACACTCAAAACAAGTTCTATGGAAGAACTTGTATTACAAAAGAACTCTATTACTAAAGCACTCAAGATGACTTGAGAAATCTGAATTTTTTCTCAGAAAATCGTTAAGAATGAAATGGAACGGCTTCTCTCTTTATAAGATGTGCAATCCCAAAGCCGTGTAAAGATGGAATCCGTAGGAGTCTTGGAGAGCAATCCTTGTGAAGATACACTCCATCCTTTCCTAAATTATAGCTTCCAAATCCAAGTAAAAGATATCTACAAAAATTAAAAGAGATACACAAAAACTAGGAAACTAATTAATATGTTAGTAAATAAAAATAATAAAAAGATATTTACAATTTTACCTAAAATAAAGAAAGACATAAATCCTAAAATTAACACAAATTAAAATAAAATCGTGTGTGCTAAAATAGCCACGCTTACAATCTCCCCCTGATTTATGGCTTTCTGGTCAAAACAAAAATGTTAAGATTATTAAGCGACCAAAATATAAACTCCCCCTGAATCCAACTGTTGACAAAAAATGGCAATGAGATCTTTCCTTTTGATAACTGTACCTGCCAAAAATTATAGTGTCACACCAAGATAACAACCATACACCAAGACAACAACTATATTAGCTTTCTCTCCCCCTTTTCACATACAACCATATTAGCTTTCTCTCCCTCTTTTCACATACTCTCCCCCTTTTTGACCAGAATGCGAGATGATCAAGTTCGCAAAAGGTCGTTACGGCGGAAAGACAGGCTGGTGTGAGATCAGATGTGATCACATCGAGGGACACATCGTCAGCTGGACTTGAGGATAGAACAATTGCTGGAGACAGAGATGAACCAACATGCACAAGGGATCCAGGCTTCCAGGACAGAAGAGAATCTTCAACATTTCAGATTTATCAAATAATAGAAATCATGGGAGACATAGAAAATGTTATAACCAAACTTTGAGAGAATTGAACTACCATTGATAGAATAAAAAATGCAAGATAAATACTCTCCCTAAAAACATGTCATTAGACATTTATTTATGAAAGATTTCCTTGAGCATAAATTTATATACAGAGTTTACCAAGAACAACACAAAATCAGTTCGAAGACATTAACACAATGGTAGGGACGACTCAATAAAAAGAAAAACAAATAAACAAAAATATGCAAGTGAAGTGTACAACTCAGATTAGTGTGACTTGGGATGAAATCACACCCGGGGACTCAACCTATCCAAGAACTTCAATGAACACAAATCTCAATCTTCTCAGCCTCTAGAATGCGCCCACCCCTTTTTTAATTGTGGGAAATGAATTTGTGGGTAGATTTCACTCTACATTAAATCCAAAGATAGCCCTTTCTCTTTCAAATGGTCTTCTCAAATTCGAGGCACACTTTGGTTTTGTGTGAGTTCGTTTGATCACATTTGGATTGGCTGCATACAATGGTGGAGCAGCTGTTTCCCAAGAAAGCATCCACTGAGAGATAAAATAAAGGCTTTTGCCAAAGTAACCACAGGAAGTATTCACAGTTCAAGGACCAGTCAAGTCAAGGGAGTGGATCAAGTGATCACTCTGAGATGTACAGTGCAAACATAATACAATGTTCTTTTTTTTTTTTTTTTTTTAAGTTAACAAATATACAAGTGTGACACATGGTGTGATCATACAGGGGATCACGCCATCAAATGATGCAAAGTCCAAGAGATTTCCTAAGTGTAGAAAATCTCTGAAAGTCTAGGGCCTTAGTGAAAATGTCAACCAACTGATTTTCTGTTCTTACTGGTTCCAGGCTTACAATTTTCTGCTCAACAAAATCTCTGATAAAATGATGTTTAAAGTCAACATGTTTAATACAAGAGTATTGAGCATGAATTTTTGAAGTATCAATAGCATTTAAATTGACCCAAAATCGAGTTAAAACCTTACTTTTGGCCCATAATTTTTTACCATTTGTCTCATCAAAATGATTAAAGAACTCCCATGTGACCAAAAGAAATTACTTGTTACCTCATAGCCTCTGACTTTCATGTAATTCAACCCTACCGCATCACGGTAGTTCACCCTTACCATTTGTCCAATCCTCATCTTCTCACTAACATCCCCAAGAACATGTAAATTGGGATGTTCCTCTTGGATTTCGGAGGCACTGTTTCTGGACCATGTCAAACCTGCTTCTTTACTTCCTGAGCTGCTGGAGGATGCCTCTGAATCTGAACAGGGGTTGTTTTCTGGTAGTGTCGTCTGTGGTGTTATCACACCGGGGGTAACATCAGACGGTTCTGCACTCTCTGGTGTTGTTTCCTGTTCAGCTTCGTCATTGGCGGGCTCCAGCTCTTCAACAAACCCTGTAGCATCACAAAACTTATAGCAATTGTCAGAAGTTTTAAGACCTTTAAACACACAATTGCCAGATTTATCAAAAACCTCACAAATTTGCTTGTCAAACTTCACATGCATATCATCGTCACATAAATGACTAATGCTTATGAGGTTTGCTTTGAGGCCATCAACATGGAGGACATTATTGAGATTAGGCATACCATCAACATTCAAAGTTCCTTTCCCAACAATCTTACCTATGCCGCCACCTCCATATTTCACATTTCCTCCATTCATAGGAGAATAATCAGATAAGAATTCAGCTTTACCTGTCATGTGCCTTGAGCACCCACTGTCAAAATACCAAGAGCTAGACACACTACTCTTTCGAGAAGTCAAAACAACCTTACACTCCTCACCTTTCTTCTCAGCCCACACGAATCGCCCAGATTTCTGGCGATGTGGGTTCATTCTAACACCCATCTGGGAACCAGATTCCCCAAGGTCATGAATTCTTTGGTAACAAAACGGTCTGATGTGCCCATGAGCAAAGCAATAGTGGCACACATATTTTTTTCTCCTAGGTCTAGACTCTCTTTTCTGAAAAGATTTTGTTTCCGATCTCTCTTCACCTTCTTTCACAAAATTGGATCCATAGCCAAGGCCATTTTTAGAATGGCTTCCAATATTTAAAACCTCTTCAAGTTTAGCTTTGCCATTGTTTAACTTGGTAAAAGTTTCATTTGCTTTTTCAAGATCAGCTTTAACTTTCTCGAGTTCAACATCACGCTTTGTGAGCATGACCTCGAGTTTGGCTATGGAATCCTTTTGATTATCATTTTCAATGGAAACTCTCTCAAGTTCAGATTTTAAGGAAGTGATTTCAGCTGAGAGTTTCTCATTGACTTTTTCAAAAACACCAAGTTTTTCAACCCGTTTTTGCCAATCGGCGAAAAGATCAGTGTAAGCTTCATGAAGTTCCTCAAAATTACCATCACATTCCTCTTCATCCTCTGGTTTCTCAGATATAGACGAATTAAAGCATTTAAACTCAGAGTCTGAGGATGTGATCTCTGGTGTGAACACACCTGAAGTAACACCAGAATGATGTTCGTGATTTTGAGATGAATTATCAATTTCTGCAAGGAATGCATACTCATCATCATCCTCACTATCACTCAGGGTCGCATTTAAGCTCATCCCCCTTTTCTTCAAAGTGTTGGCACACTCATTCGCATAGTGGCCAAAGCCTTTACAGGCTCTACATTGAACGAAATCTGATTTCTTTTTGTTAAAATTTCCAGACTTTTTAAAAGCATTTCCAGTATCCTCTTCAGAATCTTCAAAATTGTTTTGGCTTTCAGATGAAAATTTATTATCACGTTTATTCTTTAAAAAATATGCAAATTTTTTTGTGAGAAAAGCCACATCTTCTGTTTCCAAATTAGATTTGTCAATTTCCTTAGAGATTTCTACAATTTCTTTAGAAACTTTAGAGGATTTGGAAAGAGCTTCGGCAAGAGCATTACTTTCATCTTTGTGTTGCTGTTGAATAGCCAAGTTCATTTCAAACATGGTTAGTTTGCCAACGAGAGAGTTATAACCCATGGTAGCAGTGTCATTGGCTTCTTCAATAGCAGCAATTTTTATGTTAAACTTTTCTGTAACAGTTCTGAGTAACTTACTTACTAACCTAGCATTAGAGATAGGCTCACCTAGGGAGAGGCACTCATTTGAGATATCTTTGATTTTAGCCGAATAGCTTTTGATATCTTCAGTGTCTGACATTCTCAGGTTTTCAAACCTAGTCATGAGAATCCTCAACCTAGTGCCTTTCACTCCTTCATCTCCTTCACAATGAGCTTGAAGAATATCCCAAGCATTTTTGGCAACGCTTTGATTGGTGACCAGTCTGTACATGTCTTCATCCACATGACTAGATATGGCACTCAAAGCTTTGGAATTATAATTTGCTAGGGTTACTTCATCAGTTGTCCAGTCTTTCTCCGGTTTAGAAATGTAGACCTTTTCTTCAGAGGTTTCACCCTCTGCGGCCTTACTTTCAATCCTTGGAGGAGTCCAGGCAACTATGATACTCCGCCATGCTCTTTCATCAATCGCTTTGATGTACAGACGCATTTTGGATTTCCACAAGGCATAGTTTGTACCATCCAACACAGGTGGACGATACTGACTTAACTGACCTTCCATAATGACTATCCTTTCTGGATCTCACTCAGTATGTCGAGTGGAGGCTCTGGTGCCAATTGAAAGTTTAGATAGCTAGGATGGTCGGACAATAAACAGAGTATGGTGTGAATCGTAGTGTGAAGTCACCACAGATTACACCAACTGACTTGCAGCGGAATAAAAACGTAAAAACGAAATATTTAACACATCTACAGCAACTCACTGTAGACAACAAAACTTCTCTTTGATAAAAATTGTTATGATCGATTACAAAGAATGAATTAAGAGAAGAGACCAAATATGAAAACACTAAAACACTCAAAACAAGTTCTATGGAAGAACTTGTATTACAAAAGAACTCTATTACTAAAGCACTCAAGATGACTTGAGAAATCTGAATTTTTTCTCAGAAAATCGTTAAGAATGAAATGGAACGGCTTCTCTCTTTATAAGATATGCAATCCCAAAGCCGTGTAAAGATGGAATCCGTAGGAGTCTTGGAGAGCAATCCTTGTGAAGATACACTCCATCCTTTCCTAAATTATAGCTTCCAAATCCAAGTAAAAGATATCTACAAAAATTAAAAGAGATACACAAAAACTAGGAAACTAATTAATATATTAGTAAATAAAAATAATAAAAAGATATTTACAATTTTACCTAAAATAAAGAAATACATAAATCCTAAAATTAACACAAATTAAAATAAAATCATGTGTGCTAAAATAGCCACACTTACAGGCTCATTGCCAAACGAATGGTAGAGCTTTCTCAAAGAAGAGAAGTGAGTGTTGGTTAACGAGCTTTGTTGATGCGTACAAGTGTTTTCACTAAGGAGATGGATTATCTTTTACGTCTTTTTTGAGTTGCCAGTAGTCAACAAATTAAAGGCCTCTCTTTCCATTCGGGAACAAGCTCACCCTCTAGTTTCTTAGACAACTTCACCATATTTGCTATTTTACGTGGCGGACCACTCCCATCTATCGCCTAATTAGGCGTGTTTAGGCGGATTCAGTGAAAAAAAAAATATTTGTTAATATTTTATCAATATACTACTCTGGTCCGGCCACAAATATATATATATATATATATATATATATATATATATATATATATATATATATATATATATATATATATATAAAACTAACTTTACACATATTAAAATTTTAGTTAAAGTAGTTTGATTATCTTGATTTTATAACAAAAAATATTAATATTACTAAGATTTTCGCACATTAAAATTACTATGGTTGCACTAAAGCGAATGTTATTTTACAAGGATTAAAATTTAAAACAAAATATACAATGTTGAATTTGACTTAACTTTAGTTTATATTGTGGATGATGGAATAAATTTAGTTAGATATTATTATCTTATTTAGAAACGATTATATCTTTTACAAAAAATATAAATTAAAAATCATAGAATACTTTTAGTAATAATTCATTTTTATTAAAATTTAAAATGATTTATTATTTTTTAAAAATAACAAAAATAAGTGGCATTATTGTTTAAATAATTACATATATTTTTATAGATTTATAAAAAAAGTATTAAAAATACGCTAATTTATCGGCCCCGCCTAAGCGCTCTAGGCGTTAGGCCCTGCTTTGCCGCCTAGTGATTTTTAGAACACTGGTGCTGAGTAGTTTTGAGATTATCAAGTTGTAAAATGTTAGTAAAATCAGTGTTGCGGTGGTCTAATTAAATAAAACTATTATAAAATTTATAGGTGTGTAGTTTTTTAATAGAAAGAGTATCCAAAGACAAACAGCGGTTTCGGGCCTAATCGAATAAATTATGCTGTTTGGTTCGGTTTTCAAGCATAAGCGGTTCGGTGCTCTCAATAACTGGTAAACCGCATGGTTCGGTTAGTTTTGTGGTCTAACACCTTTTGACCAAACCAGACCGAACCAAAATAAACAAAATTAAACCGCAAGACCTGAATCACCAAACTAAACCGCGAGAGCATGTACTAACCATATATTGTATGTTGAGTAATATCAATTGTTTAATTATGAAAAAACCTACATTTCATTAGACGTTTTGCACCTTATTCCATATTCATTAATCATTCATATTAGTTGTGGCACATATTAAACGAAGTTCATTCCATTGCAGACATTTTGCTGTGTATTCTTTTCTTTTGGCTTCTCAGTTCCATAAGTATTCTTCTTCCTACGACTTTTCTCTTAAACCTTTCTCCTTCATCCCTCTCGCTTCCTCCAGCACCCCTCCCTTTTCTTCATGATCACTAAACCTTTTAAACAATGGTAAATATAAAGTCACAAAAAAGTGCCACAAAATTTGGTCTATAAAATGATGTGTCAAGATTTTATCAGTGTTTTTAATTAGAGTGTGTCGAGTCCACTTTCGATGTAACCAATAAAATATTGTCACCTCATTTTGTATCCATCATTTTGTATACTTCTTTTGTGCCCCTAGCATTACCCAAATATGATAATTACCTACGGTTTAAACAATCATCTGAATAGTTGTATGAACACGGTGAACATAGTCTGAACCACAGTCGTTACTATAATCTAAATAACTAAATCGCGGTTTAGACTAAACCGAATCAAACCATCGCAGGTTAGTCCGATTCGGTTTCGACATTTTTATAGTTTGATTCGATCTAAAATTTTGTCAAACAGGTTAGTCCGATTCGGTATCGTATGCACTGGCAAGTGAGCTTTTCACAAGACAAATTACATTTGACGGTTCTGGTAAGGGAAATTCATTCTCCGCCGGCCATTCCCCGTCAATTACATACAATATCCGACGATGTTTGCAACAGGATGCTCCGGCAGATGCAGTGGCGCCGTCGCCGCTATGGGTTCCATTTCCTCTCCCTTATACAGCACCTCTACTACCAGAACTCAAACACCCAATTTTTGTTCTCTTCCAAACCCTAATTTCTTCCATCCCAGTTCCAATTTCACTTTCAACCTTACTCACAATTCATCCAGGTCAATCTCTCATCCGACTTTAATTCTCTCTCTCTCCTCCCCCCCCCCCCTTCCCCCCAAACATATAAAATAGCTGTATTTGCAGATTGAAGATTTGTCACACAACAAGAAGACAGCCAAAGAATTGGGTTCGTGTTTCTTGTTTGGTTAATGATAGTTCTGAAGCTTACCCAGAATCAGGGCCTTCATCTGTTTCAAATGATTCTACCTTGGTATGTTTTTTGTTATTCATGTTATGATTCTCTTAAATTGAGTTTTATATGCTTATGCTGTGCCACAATCAAACTAATGATTCCTACTTTGCTACTGGGTGTATGAGAATTCCCGAATGTAAAAATTAAAAGGTAACCAAACATATTATTTCGAAAAAATGTAATTTTTGAAACTCATAGAAGCCTTCTCATATATTTTTACCAAATACGCTGTGAATGTGGGCTGATGAGCAATGTAACACACACATACACGGTCCAAAAATAAATAAATTTGCGAGAATCGGTGAAGGAGAAATTAGCAACTTCAGTGGTTATCTGGTGAAGACCGCAATTTGATAAGGAATTTAGTGAATCAAACAAGCACGTAACACAACGAAGGGAAGATAGCATGATTAATTCTAATCCATGTATCCTGACTTTGTGTCCAATCGTACTTACTTGCAGGGAGCAACTATCGACATTAAACTCCCAAGAAGAAGTTTGTTAGTGAGTTTTACATGTAATGCATGTGGTGAGCGATCACAAAGGCTAATAAACAGACTAGCTTATGAAAGAGGAACTGTTTATGTACAGGTACTTTGTTTCGCTGATAGTTAATACTCTCTCCGTCCCAACTGAAAACTACACATTTTAAAAAATAGAATTTTTCTATTAATTCTTTATTAGTGGGACTCACTTTCATGCTCACAACAATATTCCACTTATTATTCCCTACCCCACTTTCTCTCTCCTACCCCATTTTCATACTCACAACACCTACTCCACTAACATTTTTCCTTTATCTCGTGCTCATTCATAATGTGTAGTTTTAGTTGGGATGGAGGGAGTATTTGGATATATGGTAGTAAATGACTATTTCGTATTGGCATTTGTAAAGTTTCCAACTCTTCTCAATTCTCAAAGCTAAAGTGGGTAGCGAGCGAGCACGATAATGTATTTCATGCTTTATCCATCCTCCCCGCCCTTCGTATGGCCTTACACCTGGAGTAACAGACCAAGCTATTTCATTGGGAGCCTCATAATCAAACCGAGTGTCAACTTGTGCTCTAACAAAATTGAGGAAAAATGGCAATGGAGATGACTTGAATTGGCATAGCATAATTAGTCCTCTAACTCTAAGCCAAGTTTTCAGCCACTCTAAAAGCCTAACCAGGTAGGAGGACCCAGCAATGTAGATTGTGCTTCAACAGCCTAAATAGGCGAGTAGGTCATTTCAGGTTTTTCAACTGTTTTCCAAGAATGCCATTACCCATATCAGAAAATGCCCAGTATGTAGTAGTATGTAAATCTTGTTGCTGACCATATGGGAAAAAGTCAGCATGCAAAAGTCTTTCCACCCCCACCTCCAACGAACAACTAAGGACACAAAGATGCTGTTTATGTGTGGTGCAGTAACCTGCGCATTAAAAGTGTTCGGCATTGTCTTAATAGTCCCTTAGTTCAATGTGAACTTGTTACATTTGAACAAGTTCAAATATTTTATAGAATTATAGATTTTTGATTTCATTTCATAATTAAGTTGTAGAGCTCTCATTCTATGTGACTGCCCCAAAAGTTATGCAATGGAACGTATCATGACCCATCCGGTTAAATTGAAGGATGGTTGGTACACTTCAGTGCTGCTATGCACACCCCCAAAATCTCTAAGTAAACATGCTTTCATCTTTAAAATGTTGTATTGTACAACATTTTAAGCATAAAAGTGGGTATGCTTAGAAATCAGGGAGGTGTGAATAGCAGTAATTATCTACTGATATTGTTAATCTGGATGTTTATTATGCCCGGTAGTTTATAGGCTTAATTGAATTAGCAAACCTGCTGTTGCCTTTGCACAGTTGATAGCAGTGGTTTTGTTCTTTTATCCTGCAAAGTTGTTTGTCATACTTTTTAATGAAATTGAAATTCGCTCTTAATCCTCACTAACTTTCATTGCTTCTTACCAGTGTTCAGGGTGTTCCCAGTATCATAAATTAGTTGACAATCTCAATCTTGTGGTTGAGTATGACTTCCGGGAAGTTATCGATTTGGATGAAGAGCAAGCTTAACATGGTTCATCATTACTGTAGTTTTTTTGCTCGAGTAGTTGACGTTGCGCTATTATGGAGTATACCAAGGCTTAAAAAGAATGTTTGCATGATTACAGAAGAAAATGTTAATTGACAATCAATATTACATTATTTAAAGAAAAATGAAAAGAAAAACAGATTGATGGTATTAATTTTGTATCATTTCTCAGTGCCTATAAAAGTTTTATGTTCATATCATTTGATATTCCTCTCTTCAATTATAGCTTCAAAATCATAGCTCAATGGATAAAATCTCTCTAGACGTACTAGCTTGTGAGAACCAACAGAATGGCAATTGTGAATCCAGTAGTTGCCCACTGTCGAAGTCTTCCTCCCTCACGTGAGATTGTGATTCCTCGACTCTGTAGTTAAAGAAAGGTAAAAATGACTTCAGACTTATGCATGCGGTCCATACTTTGTAATTTATATAAATTGGAAAGTAGAAAGAAATTTACCACATCCAGACTTGGTCCTGGTGCTATTGATGAGTCCTCAGAGTCTTGTACAGTTGGTGGGGCCGGAGGGCTGGGGACAGTTGGAGCTGGTGCTGGTACAGGTGCATGATGTTTCTTGTGCTTGTGCTTCCTTTTCTTATGCTTACTGGGAACTGGTGCAGGTGAAGGTAGTTCCGGTGAGGGGGCTGGTGACACGGAAATTGGTGTGGGGGCTGGTGCTGGGGTTGGAGTAGGAGGTGAGGGCATGGGTGCTGGTGAAGGTGGTTGGTTCCTAACAGGGGCTGGTGCTGGCGGCAGTTGAACTGGTGTTGGTGACACAGTTGGTGTCGCCAAAACAGGCGGCACTGCTGGTGGGGAAATGACCGGAGGCGGGGTTGGATTGGCGGCAGGTGGGCTTTGTGGTGGTGATGGTGGTGGAGTTTGAGGAGGTGCTGTCGGTGGGATGGAAGGAGGAGGGAGTTTAGGTGATGGGGATGATACTGGTGTGGTTGCCGGAGGTGGAGTTACTACAGATGGATTCGCCGGTAGCTGTGCCGGAGGAAGTGTGGTGGTTGAAGGTGGTGGTGTAGTGGAAGAAGGGGAAGTTGCCGGTGCTTGTCCATTAGCAAGGCGAAGAAAGGTGAGGCAAGCAAAAAGGGTTAGAAAAGAAAGTGAAGCCATTTTGTGGGCTTCTGAAATTGATTGGGATCTTAGCCCTTGTATGCATATCTATATGTAATGGCTAAAAAGGGTTGGTGAAGATTGGGTATGGAGAAATGTAGTCTTCAAGTGATTATTACATTTCCTCTAATGATTTGGCAAGTGAGATTTGTCAATCAATAACTTAAATGTGGAGGTTGTCAGAAGTAGTTAGTTTCTGACAACTAGTTCAAAATTTTGGTCCATTTTTGCTACAAACTCGCAGAAACGTCAAAGTTCTTAGATCAAAGGCTGTCAAATGTTAAAATCTGGAAAGCGGGTACCTCGAGAAATTGATCGCAGGGCCAGGGGATGCGATTATGGAAACAATGATCAAAATGTATAACTCCAAAGGTAGTTCTATTCTAACACATTTTCCCAGCAGATTTGTGACCTCTGACAGGTTACCTAAACATTGGTATGAAGTCTTCTTCTGCTTTACCAAAACTAAATGTACAGAAAGCTGTTTTCTTCATTCAAAGCTTGCTCGTTTGGATTAACGCGGCCCCCACGAAGTTATGAAAGATTCCGTATGATCACCGTTCATGATCGTGACCTCGACATAGCAGTTAGTTCATCGCTTTTTAATGTTTGTTAAGAATGCAAGTTGAACGTTAAAAAGTGTAAGTAATTCATGTTGGAACTTATAAACATTTAAACCTATTAGTGTTAGTGCGTGTGTGTGTGTGTGTGTGTGTGTGTTAACAAGTGCTAATGTGTGTGTGTTAGTTAACAAGTGCTAATGTGTGTGTGTTTAAAAGTGTCAGTGTGTGCGCTTAGAAATGTCAGTGTTTTAACAAGTCCAAAATATTTGTGCTTAGAAGAGTGTTTGAAAATATCAATACTCCCTCCGTCATGGTTTTAGGTTCTTAGTTTGACTTTACGCGCTTATTAAGAAATCAAGTGTAAAACAAAGAAAAATAGGTCAACAAAAGTAGGGAGGTGAGGACATAATTGTCCACATACTATTCATAAAGCAAATGAGTGAAAAGTAAGTTGGGTAAGTAATGGTTTTTTTGTAATTAAATGAACATTTTGAGGGCAAGATTATCCAAGGCACTATTCATATTTTCCATTTATGAAATAAAGCAACTAAGAACCTTAAATTGGGACAAACCAAAAAGAAAAGTAAGAACCGACGGAAGGAGTATTAAATAATAGCGTTAGTGTTTAAAAGTGCATGTGTTTGTTAATAAGGGCCATTGTGCATTAATTAACAAGGACGGTTTTTTTTTTTATTACAGGACCGTATTTTCCTAAGAAAAGCTGAATTTTCCGAACATTTTGTGATATAGCAGTGAATGAAGGACCAGGAACCACTCCACCCAAAAATGCTGCACCCCTCCACCCAATGGCTCAGATCGAGGCCACATAGGCGAGCTCATCATCTGTGCGGCTAAGATGATTTCAATTTTTGGGGGTCCCACCGAGCTCGGACACATCTGAACCATTGGGTGGAGCTAAAATGAGGTGGCTTCAATCTCCACCATTGGGTGGAGCTAACTGCTCGGTGCAGCAGTTCGAAATCCGTGAATGAACGTTAAGAAACAGCCAACTGCCTACAAAAATGGCAGCAGCAACTGCAGGATGGTTACAAAACTACATTCAAAGTTGGATAAATGAGGAGCAGGAAAACATGAAACGAGCAGGGCGAAACAAGTTTGCTACTCGCTAGACCAGAGTTTCTGCTTGTGAATCAAATACTAAAAATCTAGTCAGACGGACTTAAAAATACAGAACAAACTAATCATCAATAAACTAAAAACTCATCTACGAGGTCTTAGAATCATTTATCTGGAACGACGGACAACATTAATATTTCATGTACTACAAACAGAACATAATGTGGAAAACATCTTGCATCTTCGTGAGGAGTTTGGAAGGATGGTGTGAAATAGGAAGACCTGAAGGGGGTGTTGGTGGCTGTTGCTCTGTTTTCTTCTGTTTATTTTTTCTCCTTAGTTGGAAGAATTGTTGCATCACATCTGCGCATTCTGACGATAATACCCCTCTTCGTATTGTTATGTTTGGGTGGAATGGGTGTACTGGACCGGCATCTGCCTTGTCTCCTAATTCCGAGTCATTTCCTCCACTCCCGTTTGGAAATAGCCTGCAAAGATAAAGGCATTCACATAACCAAATCTCAACAACCACTAAATATTACTTCCTCTGTCTCGGAATAAATGTCCTACTTTCTGTTTTCGTTTGTCCAAAATAAATGTCGCCTTACTAAATAAAGGGTATGAAGTTTGGTGATCTTCCTGTACTACCCATTCTAGTACTACCCATTCTAATAGGCACAAAAATTACAATGGCATAGGAGGTGTCACTCTACCCATATGAATAGATTGGGGCAATTAAGGAAACACAACTAAAAGCTCAAAAACATTGACTTGTCAACTATGACATTTATTCAGGAACAGAAGGAGTACATTCTTTAAACGCGGGTCAGTTTGATTTAAGATGTTATGTGATCTGGTCAATTGTACTATCATTGTAAGTAAACTATCCACGCCACGAGTTAGAAAAATATAAGGCGTTGAGGTCCTTTTCAAGTACTCCCTCCGTCCCATCCGAAATAGGATTCTTGGTCCCGACACGGGGATTAAGGAATAATAATTTTTTATTATAAAAAGTTGTTTGAAAAGTAGGTGTTGTGAGTATGAAGGAGAGAGAAAGTGGGTGGGGAATAATAAATGAAAAGTTGTTGTGAGTATGACAAGTGGGTCCTACTAATAAAAATGTAATAAAAGCTTTCCATTTTGGGATGTCCTATTTCGAGTGGGACACCCAAAATGGCAAAAAGTCCTATTTCGGGTGGGACGGAGGGAGTATATGAAAAAGTTGTACTCCCTCCGTACCAAAAATGAATGTCTATTTTTCATCTAAGGGACATCCTAAATAAGTTTGTAGTTGAGAAAATTCAGTAGCAGAAATGTAAAAATATATTATCCACTTTCAAGATTTCAGTTTTGCAAGTATGTAATGAAATATGAAAAAGAAAGAGTAAAAGAAAAAAAAAACATTTAGGGACAAGTCTTTTAGAAAAATAAACATTCACTTTGGGGCAAGATTTTCTAAGGCGTAGACATTCATTTTGGGACGGACAGAGAGAGTATTACTTGATAAATCGCTAAAAACAAGAAAATGTGATACCTAATCCAGCTCCCATCAGCTCCTAGGAGCTTATTGGGAGCTCCCCATACAACAGTGTCAACTCTAGCTTGAAGTATCGCTCCCGCACACATAGGACATGGTTCAAGTGTTACATAAAGAGTAGTATCCTGAAAAGAGAGAGAGGGGTCGTGTTAATGAGGAAATCTTTCATAGTTGTGCAGGAAATTCATGCTTCTAAATTCAAGATTCAAAGTAAAGATTCGCACTAAGATGGAATCCTTTTGAGGAACCTTGTTTGGCTGAAGCAATTGATGATACATTGGTTCTTGAAACTTGGAAATGTCTAGTTTCTTAACAATAATGAGTACATCCACAAGGCGAAAATAGTAAGCAAAATAAAGGGCACTAGAAATAACTGGATCTTTCTTATATGAGATGGAATGAGTTACCCCTTTGTACAAACCAGTAGCATCAGAATTCAAATTCAGAAAGTATCAGTCAAATACACAGATAAAACAGGCTCAAAGAAAATGCTGAAAACTGCTACTGCTACTGTCCCGAAAATAAATGTCCATATTTTTAACAAATTTGCTCTTGATCATGATCAAATTTGAAGGAAAAAAATGGACATTCATTTTGGGACGGAGAAATAGATTATCCAACAAGAATTCGGTTAAATCGCCAATATAACAACTCTTGCTTAGTATAATGAACTTTCTTGCACCAAGAAATAACCCTTTCAAATTTCACGATCCACAACTTATCATTTCTACCCTTCATTTGTTTTTTTTTTTTAATGGGTTTTTATTGATTGAGGACCTAATATATTACAATAGTGACACTTGAGTGAAATCTTCCATTGATGGGGATTGAACCCCTGACCTTCCGTGCATAGAAAGATACACTTGATGCCGTTTGAGCTAATGCACTTTGGCATAAAGTAGAAATGTTTAACTTGTAAACAAATAGACGTAAATGCGTTAAAGTTAGACTTGCAGGGAAAGAGAACAGTGCAAATATACCGAAAGTCTCCACGTCCGAAGCACATTTGACGCCTCCCTTATACAAATCATCTCAGCATGGGCAGTAGAGTCACGCAAGTCTTCGACTCTGAATTGCATACTAACAGTTAGTCCGTTGAAGGCCTCAAGCCCTCAACCAAACAAATTAGGAAAAAAAAAATCCAGGAAAACAACTTACAAGTTGTATCCACGGGCAATTATTTTCCCATTTTGAACCAGCACAGCCCCAACAGGAACCTCCCACATGTCAGCACCCTTTCTCGCTTCCAATAATGCTTCCCTCATAAACATTTCATCAGTTTTTCTTTGCTCAGTTTCAAGAGTGTGCGCCTCTTCCCATTCATCAAATCTATCTCTCAAGACATGGTCACTCCGTTGAAATTTCCGTCTTTTCAGTTCCCCTTCCTTAGTCTCAGTCACTGATACTTCAGGCAAAAGAATAGGGACGGACTGCTCAATTTCCACCATTTTACCACTACCAGAAGCACTGGTCTGTGAAGCCTCTGATGTATATTTTACCCCAGGTGATCTTCTCATGCGAATAGCGGGACCCGGAAATGATTGCTCAGAAATCCCAGTTTCAGAAGAAGTGCCTTCAACAGAAGGCATAGAACCAGTTCTCAGTGGTAATCCACTAGTACTCGAAAATGATGATGAATTATCTCCAGCTTGCTTGATTTTGTCCCTTGAGCTTATTGGACTGGATAATTCTTGAGTTTCTTGTGGAATGACTGGGTCTTCTCTTTTCACATTCTCACCATTGTTTTCATCAGCTTCATGCCCAGAAAACCACGCTTCACTGCCAGTAGATTGATTGGGCGAGTTCTTTGCACCTGACTTTAAAGTATGGGTTTCAGAACGTGACGGACCCCATCGTAATCGAACTATATCTCCAATGACATTCCATAAGGACCTTCCGGTTCTCTTAACGAACCCACTTTCAGTTGTAGCAAGAGTGTTTTCTTGACTTTCTGGAACTGTCTCTATCTCAGGAGGCCCCTGAATGGACTGATCAGCCACATGCCATATTTCATCGGACGGCCCCTTGGCTCCAGAACCCCGAGATGAGTGTCTTGAATCTCCCGAACCATCTTGACCGATACCCTTTTTCTTATCTTCTTCCGTCCCCTTCACAAACTCTGTATCATGTGTTTTATTATTTTTCTGGGATTCAGAAGTGGAAACTTCATGCCTTACTTTATCAACAAACTCACCAACAAAATGCGTGGAAGATTGATGTAGACGGTCAGCTGAACCAAGTACATCTTCATGAGTAATTAAATCAGACCTCGCAGCTGGAGAGTTCACTTCTCTCTGCCCCTGCAATTCACTCAATCCGCTCCTAAAACTTGCTGATGAAAACTCGCTTGGTGGCCTTGAGCTTCTTTTATCATCGTCATCCTCTTCCATTCGCTGCACACTAGATTCAGGGATCAATTTCAAAGATTTGTACGGATTAGACACCTCTTTTGGCATCCCCTCATTAAAACTGGAGGCTTTCATAGGCCTTCGCGTAGCTTTCAGTTTTTCAACTTGCAGCTTCCCTTTACCAATTAGACTATCTCTTGTCTCATCAATAAAACTTGTGGAGGATTGTTGTAGACCTTCAGCTGAACCAAGGGCATCTTCGTGTGAGACATAATCTAAATGCTCTTCATAAGAATCACCTTTTCTATCTTCACCATAGATGTCAGAGCCCACAGTTGAAGAACTCTCTTCCCGTTGTGCTTGTAATTCACTCAATCCACTTCTAAAACTTTCAGATGAAAACTCGCTGGGTGGCCTTGAGCTTCTTTTATCATCTTCCGGGATCAATTTCAAAGCTTTGTATGAACTAGATACCTCTTTTGGCATGCCCTCATTAAAACTGGATGCCTTCAAAGGCCTACGTGTTTCTTTTAATTGTTCAATTGGCAGCTCAGCCCTACCAGTTAGACTTTGCCTTCCTCTTGTTTCATCAATAAACTCCACCACCGAGGTCGACGGCATTTCTTGCTTATTAGTGCTCTTTTTTGAAACCTGTTGAGTATCAGTAACCTTGGCTTCTACCACTGAGGTTGAATACCATTCTTGCCTATTAGCGGTTTCTTGAGAAATCCTTTGAGCATCTGTAACTTTTGCTTCTAAATAAGCCGATTCTAGTTTTTCTTCGTGCTTCTTCATTCTAACATCAGCTTTCGTTCGTGAAAATGACGTGCTTCCAGTACCAATTTCTTGAATTTCTGAGATTCTCATCATTTGTTGTGATTTCACTTGGGATCCCTCTTGTATGGCGACAAATTGACCAGCTCGTTCATATTTCTCTTCTCTGTCATCAACAAGACCAAGAACCATAGATGAATTATCTTCCAAGTTCTTCATTCTTGTTTCAGACAATGAAGAGGAAGAATCCCCTCTTTCATCAATTTCCTCAACTTTTGACACTTCAGTAGTTTGTTCTGAATCCCATCTGTGCGCATCTAGTCTAGAAAAATGGCCAGCTGTTTCACTAAATACCCCTTTTGTTTCCTCAACCAAACTCACTGATGTACTTTCATTTTTCTCCGCGCCACTATATTGCTTTTGCGAGCTGGAAGATGTTTCAACAACACTGCTATCTAATTCTGACTTTTCATCAAGTCGTTTATGTTTTTTTTGTGATTCGGACTGTCCACTGATTTTATCATCATTTATTCCCACATTTATATTCACATCCAAAGTTAATTTCTCTTGCTTATCAATATATTGCTGCTGAATATCAGATCTATGCACATAACTTTGTTGCTCAATCTTCGATAGTCTCATGTTCTCCTCGGCTAGTTTCTTCCTAGACTTGGCTTGTTCAATTATAACCTCATCAATCTTCTTTTCAGACTTCTTTCTCCAATCGCTTTCTGCATTCTTTTCCTTTTCCTTAACTTCCCCATCATATCTAATATCTTCCTTAGCTTCCCCATCATATCTAATATCTTCCTTGCTTGTTTGGTCCCTCTTATACTCAATTGATGATTGACCCACAAATGTGTCATCTTTGACCTGCAATTCACTGTCACTCTCGAATTCCCCCGCTGAAGAAATCGAGTAATAAGATGAACAGCTTGACCCGTCTTTCCTCAACCTTCGATTCTCACTTCTTGAAACATTATCCCTCTCTTCCTCTCTTCTATCGTCTTTCTGTTTCTTAATCTCCTCCCCATATCCAGCTGTATCATACTCTTTATAAATCCTGAATGTGGACCCTTCTTTTCTCACCTTTCGATTCTCACTTCTCAAAATATTTTCTTTCTCTTCATCTTTTCTATCTTCCTTTTGTCTCTTAATCTCCACCCGATACCTAGATGTGTCATATTCTTGATCGCTCTTTAAAGTGGACACTTCGTTCCTCGCCCTACGGTTCTCAATTCTGGCAAGATTTTCTATCTCTATCTCTTCCTCTCTCCTATCTTTTTCATGTCTCTTAATCTCCTCCCTGTACCGAGTTGTATCATATTCTTGATCACTCTTCCAAGTGGACTCTTCTTTCTTCACCCTACTGTTCTCAATTCTAGAAAGATTTTCTATCCTTTCCTCTCTCATGTCTTCTTTCAGTCTCTTAATCTCCTCTCGGTACCGAGATGTGTCATATTCTTGATCACTCTTCTTCCAGGCCGACTCTTCTTTTCTTTCCCTACGATTCTCACTTTTAGAAACATATTCTAACCCTTCCTCTTTTCTATCTTCTTTTCGTCTCTTAATCTCCTCCCTATACCATGCAATGTCGTAATTACTCTTAGAAGTGGAACCCTCAATTTTTAACTTACAATCTTCGCATCTCGAAACCTTTTCTCTCTCTTCCTTCTGCTTTTTAACCTCCTCCCTATACCGAGCTCCATCATACTCTTGATTTCTCTTTGAACTACTCTTAAACCCAACCGATCCCACATTTTTCTTTCCACTCCTAAACGATACCCCATCACTATTCTCTCTCTTCTGATCCTCAACTTTAACCCTCCAAGAAGACCTACCATTTCTCTCACGAACATCAAAACACTCCTCCCCCACTTCCTCCGTCAACAAACTAAGCATCATCTCAACCTCATCAACCACATTACCGAAACTATCCCCTCCGCCACTCTCCTCATACACCATACGCCCATACCTTCCCTTCCCCCACCTCCCCCCTTTCCTACTGCCACCCCTCTCCTTAAAAGACCCATACTTTTCATACGAACAACAACTTCGATCAATATCGCAAACAGAAAACCTAGAAAGACATTGGCTCCCACCACCCAAAATCAATCTCCTATAGGGAGACCATTGAATTAAAGTGGATTGCCTCAGCCCATATAACAGGCTAGGGTTTATGGGTAATCTAAAATTTGAATTAGAACAGCCACAACAACAAGATGAGGAAGAAGTGGGGGAAAATGAAATTGGGGTTCTTCTAACAAATCTTTCATTCAAGAAACAAGAAGTGTGATAATCAGTGAATGATAAAGAGTGTGAAGATCTGTACCCGAGTGATTGACATGGATTTATGCAAGAATTGCACATTTTTAATGGCGTTTTTTTTATACAGAGATGGATAGATTGATTACCTTGGTTGTGGAAATGAGAAGGTGAAAGCTTGTGAGAGTGTGGTGTGGCGACTGTTGGATCAGAGAGCTGATGACCTCGAGTGAGGGATGGAGAATGATAATATGAATGACTCGGTAATGAATCAAGATTCGGCCGAGTCAAAGTGCCTAACTCGGTCATGCACTTAACTAACGGATTTCGACCCGCTAGGTGCTCCACCCGCTCCACTCAATTGCTCCGATTAGAGCCACTTCATTGGATTTTGTGTTCGACGGATGAGATGTGTCCGAGCTCGATAGAACCCACAAAAAATTGAAATCATTTTAACCGCACAGATGATGAGCTCGCCTATGTGGTCTTGATCGGAGCCGTTGGGTGCAGGGGTGGAGCGGTTCCGGGTCCGTAACTAACGTTGAGCGAAAATGTATTTTTGTTATTTGTCAAAAAATAATACTAATATTTTAATTTTCACAATAAATGAATTATTACTAAAAGTATTCTATGATTTTTAATTTATATTTTTGTAAATATATAATCGTTTCTAAATAAGATAATAATATCTAACTAACGGAGTAGCGCCTAGATTTTTAATTTATATTTTAATATGTGAAAAGTTAGCTTCTTTTTTTTTTCTTATATTCGTGGCCGGAACAGACTAGTATATTGATAAAATATTAACAATTTTTTTTCACTGAATCCGCCTAAACCCGTCTAAATCCGACTGGCCCGCCTAATCCGCCTAGCCGCCAAGCACGCCTAGCCCACCTAGCCCCTAATTTGGTCGATTTGACGAAAGTCGCGGCGGACCGCCCCCGACTAGAGCCTACGCGCCTGTCTTTTAGAACACTGCTATTACCTTACCCATATTCCTTATTGGGTTTTCGGCCAGATTAGAAAGGAACAATACATAAGGGCCCATAAATGGCCCATCATTTTAATAGTGCACACAGACCCCAAACTTCCAAGCACACCCACAAAATTGTGGAGAAATGAACAATACATAAAGGCTTATAAATGGCCCATCCGTTTTTTTAGTGTACTCACCCCGAAACTTTAACCACACCTCAAAATGAGTTTTTTTTTTTATTTTCCAAAAATACATGCGTTGACACGCCCCAAGTCCCGGGATCCCCTAATAGAACCTCGAACCTGTTGCGCGTAACTAACAAGAAACAAGAAACTAACGGGAAACATGAACAATACCTGTTAGAAACAAACTGACATGATATATATACTCAATAGTAAGGAGCTAAGATAGCTCACAACGAGTTCTAGACCAAGAAAATTAAAACCAAACATGGTTACATACAGCGGAAGACATGCCTAGCACATAATCTGGCATCAAGAGATGTCTAGAGACAACAAGTACTACACAAATCTACCCCAAACAAGCCCTGAGTTTAACAACTCATACAACATCGTCCTTACCAAAGTGTAAAAGGACACTAGTCTCAAACAAGAACATCCTGCGGAGTACGTTCCCAGCTATGTCGAGCCTCACTGCGTACTATCCCCTGCTTTCCTGGGGGGGGAAACAATTAAAGGATCTCAGTAAGTTATTAACATGCAACTACATGACATGTTATCACGCAATTCCAGTAGATACTCAAGTAATCATATATCAAGTATCATCAAGTAACAAGTATAGGAGAGGCTAATCCAACTCAACAAGTAATCAAGCTCAAGATATGATCAGGTAACAAGTAGTCAAGTAGTGTGAGAGGCTAGACCAACTCACCAAGAAGCACATAGGCCTATCACGTATCATTACCTGAATCCTTCATTATTTCTCCCAAGAATACCATTGTTGTCGATGCTTGTATAGCTGATAACAACCACGATCAAGATCAAGAGACTGCTATGCAGTATATAAGAAGACCCGGTAACTAGTGTCATTCACAAGAACAAGATTCACGAGGTGTTCACGAGTTTAGCATTCACTTATATCAGGCGTATTGCTCTAATACAGGATGCTAAGCCCTTACTATGGCCGATAGTAAGGGAAAAACAGACCGAATGCATAGACCCACGATTATCACTTATGCCCCAGCTCTCGCGATAAGCGTGAACCTATACACCCCTCTGCACCAAATAAGCCAGCTGGACTCACACGAGAATGCACAAGTAGATGTTTACTTGAACTACGAGAATTGAACTAAGTCCCATATTAGTGGACCAGTCTTTATGCACCATGTAATCATGTATCATGTGCTCACGAGTATATGCACCATGTAATCATGTATCATGTGCTCACGAGAATATGCACCATGTAATCATGTATCATGTGCTCACGAGAATACAAATACACGTACGCAATCATTGCGAAGATAAATCAATCTAACAATGGCACGTAGAGTATCCATATAACACGGTCAATCCAAGTTAGAGTCTATTAATAACAGACCTCAAACAAGTAGTAGGGTATATCATTCTATATCACTTTGTCACATGCCAAGTTTGTACGTAAATATTCATATCACGTTTAACACATTAAAGTGTTTATCACGATACCCTTACTATCAAATAGAGCCCAATACCTTAGACTCTAAATACGTAATAGAATAGGTCACATCATACCTAGTCACAATCATATCTCACGTATATGTATCGTTAGTAATCAAATACATTTTCCAACACATATTGTGTTCTGAAGTTATTCTTATTAACTTAAATCGTAGTATTCACGATTATATGAATTATCTTCATATTACACTAGACCCTATTTTCTTTAGGAACCCATTTCAAGACAAGATATTTTCTTTATTCTTTATATACTTCATTGAGTATATACACGATTAAAACCAATCACTAGCACTTTAGTCTTATTCATAGCACTTCCAATATACACGTATCAAATTTAAGTATGTAGTAGAGTTAATCATTCTCTATCTAGTTCCATATCCCAACTCTTTCGGTTATTCATACCATGTATCAAGTAATCAAGAAGTAACATTCTATCAAGTAAATATATGCAAGATTTGCATATACACATCAAGAATCTTTCAAGTTTATTACCATACACATATATTGGTGTCAACGCACGTACAAGATTTTATAATCTTATATTCAAGTCTTAATCCAATTATTTGGATGTTCAAGTCATGTACAAGATTTTATTGTCTTATACTTCAAGTTACTGTCTCAACTTAAGACATTCAAGACACTCAAGACATTCAAGACATTCAGGACATTCAAGACATTCAAGACATTCAATACATATACAAGATTTTATCACCTTATATCCAAGTTCTCAATCCATTTCCTTGGATGGTTAAACATGTACAAGAGTTAATTATCTTATACTTCAAGTTCAAGCTAGGAAGATGAATTATACATCTTTCACGTATTATTTTCCAATCATTTTCTTAGGACATTCAAGCTCAAGACATTAGTTGGTGCCCCTAAGGTACACAAACATTAACTTCAAGACACATAAAAGAGAGTTACTACTCTTATACTCAAGTTATCATTTAATTATGATTCAAGTCCACATTTCATTTGTTCACAAAGGGACTATTTTTCAGTACTAGAGTGTTCTACAACACTCATCTAGGCCATCTAGGGTAGTACCCTAAACCTAGACTAAGAATACTTCGAGTTCAAATTAAGTAAATGAGCTATACAACTCATACTTACAAGTTCATAATCCCCTATATAGGATATTCAAGCTCAAGACACTAATTTGGTGCCCTCAAGGTGCACAAACATTACTTCCAAGACAAACATAATACATAAGTGCTTGTTCATAGCACTTTCAAGACATAAAGAAGAGTTCTTCCTTTTATACTCAAGTTCCCATTTTAATTTAATGAGTAATCATGTTCAAGACTCACTTCTGATGCCCCTAAGGTGTCACAACACTTGCTAGGACATCTTATACTAAGGCTCTATGCCTTAGGAGGGATAAACTTTCATTTCATTTTAGGTTTAAAACACTTTTGTTGAAACAGGGGACCGGGCGGGCGCCTACAAGGGACCGGGCGGCCGCTCATCCAAGCATTTTTGAAACCAAAACTTCTGGTCAAATGGGCGGGCGCTTGGTACCTAAGTGGGCGGGCGCCTGGTACAATTTTCAGCAAACACCAATTTTCTTTCCAGGCCTAAGGTTCTCCGTCCCAACCATAGGAGTAACTCTACTCACAATTTAACATTACCCAGGACATATAATAAGCTTAAATCACTTATTTCAATTACACTTTCTTATTTCAACAGAGACATTTATACTTACAAATTCTCCGTCCCAAGTGTAGGAGTATAAACCCACTAACACTTTCTAACATTCAAGAGTGCATTTTAACATGCTCAGAATACTTCTATAGGGACACTTCATTAATTAATCACCGTCCCACAAGTAATAGAATAAGTTTCTTTTATTCCATTTCAATATTTCACCGACCCAAAAGTATAAGTACAATTTTATAATATACTAATATACCCATTTAGAGATACTTCCATTCATTTCTCCGTACCACAAATAATGGTACAATTTTCTAATAATATTTAAATAAAGTTAATATTTTACCGTCTCACGAGTAGGAGTATAATTTTTTTACTATCATTTTAACAATACCAGGGACTCAAACATGTTCAATTAACATATTTTCATTCAACCCAAGGTGTATTTTCACTATACGTATACTCCCTTTGTCCCAAATTTACAAGTATCACGAAAATTGCTCAAAACACAATTTTAACAAGAACAAGTAGCGGGAATAACATATATGCATGTTATTACAAGTAAGGGGGAGTCAATAGCTTACCTAGTCCGAAATCAAGTTGACCCAAATTAATTTCTGATCGGCCTGGAACGCTCTATTCAACGCCATGAATATTTATCCGGGACCGGAATCACGAACAGAGTGATAATTAAGCTCGAGGAGTCGAGAATAGGAAGAATCCTAAACTTCTTTATACACAGAGAGAGAAACGTAAACTTAGCTGGAGAGGAAAATGACTCAGAGAGAAGGGATCAACCAAGTTTATCTTGCATGTTTCAAGAAATGACAATTAGGACCCTCAAGTTCTAACTTTGACAAGAATTTAACAAGAATTAAGACGGGCGTTACATGCGTAGTATCAAATTATTGCAATATTTTTTTCGTATTGTCAAAACACTTAATATTTTCTGTGTGCTTTAGTTTATTAACAATTTGACCAAGTTTTTAACTTAATAGTACGCATGTCTTTTTCGAAAAACTCCCCTCAAAATAGTTGTTTACAAATATATTCACTTTTTTTCAACATTTTCCCAACTATAGATACCCTCAACTTTTTAAATAAACCTTCAAATTCTTAAAATTAAAATTGTGTAAGAATTAAAGAGAGGTTTAATGGAGCATGAACTGAATTAGGTCGGGTAGTTGACTATATTGGAAGTTTCACTTTCAACCAACTGGTGATAAGGAAAGTAGTCTCGCATGTCTACAAATTGGTTTATATTTAATTCTTTTGTAGATGTGAGATATATTGTCTAACACGTACTCCCCTCACGTGTGACATAGAGAGAATGTCGAGGTTTGAGCATGTGGACATTATATAAGATAGTGGGCCTTGTAAAAGAGATTGCCCATGTAAAAACAGCGGCAGAGCAGCACGGTAGAGTCTAGATTGACCCGCTCTGATACCATCTTAGAGTTAAGATTGGGTAAGAAGTGTTGGAACAATTATTTATATCCATGAATGCCACGCTCATTTTCAGAATAAGAATGAGGAAGAAGATGAAGGCGGAAGCGAAATAATACCTGTTGAATCCATTACAGATGTTGTAGGGAGAATAAGAAGAAGAAGAAGAATTAAAGGGACGGAGTTCTTCTAAATAATTGTGTCTTTTCTCTCTAATGTCTCTAGCAATATGAAGATTATTTAGGAGAGAAAATAAAATGAATGGAGTGATTTCTAGGGTTGATGGAGAACCCTTTATATATGAAACCAAAAGGCACCTCATTTAGGGACTACACCCTTTCAACCTTTAGTGATGTTAAATTACCACTTTGCCCATCAAAAATAGGTAATATTACATCCAAGAATTCTACACAATATTTACTATTATTTACTACACTTTATATTAATATTATAATCATGATTTTATAAATGGAAGGTCCAAATAACTTGTTTTGCAAGCCATGTTCTAACAATCTCCCATTTGGGTTGCAAAATAAAGTTCTCCCTTTAAAACATAAATATAACACGAATGACAACCCTTATGTGCGCACTTTATTGTCATTCATAACAATCTCGTCCATTAGCCATATAAGTATAAAGACTAAAGGGGCAGTCGTTGTAATTGATTCGCAACTAAACCCACAATAATCACATATACAAATCCAACTAAATGACATAGATCAAAAGTGTAGATGTGTAGCATGGAATCATAATGAATATATACATATTCTTCCAACTAGTCCAACTTAACCAAATGAGATCAAAACTTTAAATAATAGAACTTATTAGTGAATCACAACATAAACTTCCACTAAATTAAATGTTATCAAAATTGTTACACCCATATGAGCAACATGCTCGTGAAACACTAAAGATGATAACGCTTTAGAAAACGGATCCGATAATTATGGAGTTTGTTCCAATAAGTTGTGTTTTTATTTGTTCCTTTTTGTACTCTTTCTTTACATCAAGATACTTAATGTCTAAATACTTAGACTTTGACAAACTCTTGTTAGATTACTAGACTACTACCTGATTGTCATAATATATCTTAACGGTCTTTCGACACTATTTGACAAATTGTAGTCCTTTATGCAGCCATATAATTTTAACAAATATCGGAATACCAAATGATCTCAAGATTATCCGATTAAAAATAGGCATGTAGATCTTTGTGTTTTGTAAATACTATATCATTCTTTTGGCTACTACTTAATGTTCTTTCTGGATTGCTTTGGTATTGACCAAGCATCCCAACATTGAATGCAAGACTTATGCATTTATTAAGCTTTCTCACTGCTGATGCAAAGAGGGATATTTTCTATATACTTGGATTCATAATTAACTTTAGGACACTGTTTGAGACAAAGCATGTCTCCTTTAAAATTAGGGGTGTCAAGTGGTTTATAGTTTTGCATGCTATACCTTTTCTATATAGGTCTTTTGTGATAATCTCAAAATACTCCGTGTAAACTCACAGTGAACTTGGATTCCTAATACAAAAAGATGCCTCACCAAAAATTTTCATTCCAAAGAAATTTCTTAGTTTCCTTATTAAGGTTTAAAACATTACTAGCAATCAAATATTACCCACATATAAGACCAAAAATATAATTTTGACTCTCACTGAACTTATGGTATACACAATATTTATCAAGATTCATTTCAAACCAAATGAAAGAATAACTTGATTAAATTCTAAATACCATTAATGAGAAGTTTGCTTAAGTCATAAATGAATTTCTCCATATAGATAGTTTGCTTAATGTCTCCATTAAGAAAAGTTCTCTTTAATATCCATTTGATGAGGCTTAAGACACAAATTGCTACTAGTGCCATAATGGTTCTAAAAGAGTTTTTAGAAGATATCGGGAAATGTTTCTTTCTTGATAATTAATGCCTTTCTTATGAGTTGAAAAAATCTTTAGCAACTAGATGTGTCTTATATCTTTCAACATTACTTTTGCGAATCCTTTTAGGTCTTAGAGACCCATTTATAGGTTTCACATCTTTAGGTAATGTAAAAAGATCCCAAAAGTTGTTATCTTTCAAAGATTTCAACTCTTTGTATATGGTATTAATCTACTTATGAGAATTAGGACTATTAATGGCTTTATGGTAGATGAATGGTTCATCTCCCACTAAACCTATGTATCCTTAATTTCTCGGCAAGATACATCTCATAATTATCCGGTATTGCAATCCTTCTTACTCTATTGTATCTCTTTAAGGGCACCGGTTCTTACTAATTCTGAGGTTGTTGAATTTCCTTCTTATGATCAACATTTTCATGTTGTTCAATATTTATAGGAAAACCATATTTATTTTGAATTGTATGTTCTTCTTGAATATCAAGTACAAAATTCGAAATCCAATTGGAACTTATGGAAGAGGTGAAGAAATGAATGCCTCTTCTTTTCCAAATTCAAAATATTACACCTAATCTCCCACTAAATTCAACATCCTCAAAGAACCTAGCTTTTCTCGTTTCAAAATGTTCAAATTTTCAGGTTGTAAAATTTATATATCCCCTAGATCTCTCGGCATACCTCGTGAATAACTACTAACAATCTTATGTTTAACTTGCCCTTAGTAGACTTATAAGGTCTACCCTTATGTTAGACAACCCCATAAATGAAGATGATTTAAGGACGTGTTCCTTATTCATCCCAAAATCATAAACGGTTTTTATTAGTAGCTTAGAGGGAGCTTTAATGAAAATAAGGGCTGCGGTTTTAATGTATCGCCCATAATGAGTGAGGTAAAAGAAGCACAAAACATGCTTATTACCATTTCCTTAAGGATTTTATCATGCTCCTGTGTACATCATTCATGCTAGGCGTACCCGGCTTAATGTAGATGGAGACAATCCCACGCTCTTCAAAATAGCGAGTAAAAAAGATCTAGGCGTTGTTCCCTTTAACAATCATTCCAACCATGATATACTCTATCATGATTGGACCTAATGTTCTTAATAGTCTTTCAAAGTTGATTTCCAACTTTGACCTATTAGACTTGAAAACGTCCATAACTTGAGTTTTTGCATGAAGTAATAAATGCATCCATATTGAGAGTAGTCATTTATAAACGTAATAACTATTGTTGACCTTTCCACGAAGGAATAATGAATGGCCCACAATGTTCATATGTATTAGTTTTAAAAACATTTGATACTCTCGAGAATACTATTCTTTTAATGTTTGTAAATTTCATTTAAGGCATTTAATGCAAAAGTATTTTCTAAAATATCAAGTTTGTTTAAGATTTTCTTTAACATAAGCTTATCAATTTTCCTTTTGGAAATATGACCCAAATGCCTATGCCTTAATGAAAAATAAAATAAAATTTACTTGATAACTTTTGCTTTCTAGTTTTGGTTTCATTATTAAAGGACACATTTATTGTTTGAATAATGTCAAGTGAAGAAAGAATACTTGACAAAGTACTAGTGCCAACAACCTTTGGAATTAAAATAGAGATCACACTTATTATTAATGAATAAGAGTGACATTCCTTGTCCAATATTGTGATAAATATCATAATTCCATTTAAATGATGGTACAATAAATATATTATTTAATACAAAATAATACTTAGTACTTAACAATAATTTAAATGATCCTTATGCCTATAACTCTAACCGGATTCCTAGTGTCCATATAGATAAATTTTCTCATCTTTACTAGGTCTTCGGTAATTTAGGCAATCATACTTGAACATCCTTATGTGATTGGTTGCACCAAAATCCAATCACCATGTAAATGTAGGACTAATTATAAATCTTGGAAAACAAATAATTATAATCTTGGGCTATATAGAACTCGCATTAAGGGATCCGTTTCTCTTCTTATTGCTTGAGTGCTGAGAAGTGACACGCTCTAACCGCGTAAGCCTAATGATCATAAAGAATATTGTCCCAGAGACCTTTTGGACGGTGTCTCCGAGGATATTGATGCTACAAACATTCCTTGATACCCCTGAGGAAACTTGTTTTCATAAGGTATAAAGGGTACCGGGAATTTAAGGGAGTACATTTTAGAAATAGTTCATCTATTGACGAAACGAAAAGGCACTTAAGTTAAGGATATCGGATGATATTCTTGTGCATTTAGTTTTAATCTTTCTTCCTTGGTTTGGTTGCTTTGAAGTGACCTATCATGTCAAAAGGATAAGTGAAATATTAATGAATTACTTTCACTTATGACACAAGAAGAAGATAAGTTAAGAATAATTTAGAACTAAAGGTACTCATTTAGCATCTACCTTTTCTCATGGAACAAGAGAAGAGGGAAAAAAACTGTGGTTGCAAGTAAAAAGAAGCTTAAGGGATCATCTCATGATCATAAAGAAAAGAAATGTTTCTTTTGCAAGGACCTTACTAACATGAAGTTCGATTATCCTAAGTCTCACGCTTGGCGTGAGAGGTATATCATTTGGTCTTGTTTGTATTGTATTAAGGCTAATTTGGTTTCAGTTCCTACATTTACATGGTGATTGGATTTTGGTGCAACCAATCACATAAGGATGTTCAAGTAGGATTGTCTAAATTACCGAAGACCTAGTAAAGATGAAGAAATTCATCTATATGGAAACTAGGAATCCGGTTAGAGTTATAGGCATAAGGATCATTTAAATTATTGTTAAGTACTAAGTATTATTTTGTATTAAATAATATATTTATTGTACCATCATTTAAATGGAATTATGATATTTATCACAATATTGGACAAGGAAGGTCACTCTTGTTCATTAATAATAAGTGTGATCTCTATTTTAATTCCAAAGGTTGTTGGCACTAGTACTTTGTCAAGTATTCTTTCTTCACTTGACATTATTCAAACAATAAATGTGTCTCTTAATAATGAAACCAAAACTAGAAAGCAAAAGTTATCAAGTAAATTTTATTTTATTTTTCATTAAGGCATAGGCATTTGGGTCATATTTCCAAGAGGAAAATTGATAAGCTTATGTTAAAGAAAATCTTAAACAAACTTCATATTTTGGAAAATACTTTTGCATTAAATGCCTTAAAGGAAATTTACAAACATTAAAAGAATAGTATTCTCGAGAGTATCAAGTGTCTTTAAAACTAATACATATGAACATTGTGGGCCATTCATTATTCCTTCGTGGAAAGGTCAACAATAGTTATTACGTTTATAAATGACTACTCTCAATATGGATGCATTTATTACTTCATGCAAAGACTCAAGTTATGGACGTTTTCAAGTCTTATGAGGTCAAAGTTGGAAATCAACTTTGAAAGACTATTAAGAACATTAGGTCCAATCATGATAGAGTATATCATGGTTGGAATGATTGTTAAAGGGAACAACGTCTAGGTCATTTTTACTCGCTATTTTGAAGAGTGTGAGATTGTCTCCATCTACATTAAGCCGGGTACGCCTAGCATGAATGATGTACACAAGAGACATGATAAAATCCTTAAGGAAATGGTAATAAGCATGTTTTGTGCTTCTTTTACCTCACTCATTATGGGCGATACATTAAAACCGCAGCCGTTATTCTCATTAAAGCTCCCTCTAAGCTACTAATAAAAACCCTTTATGATTTTGGGACGAATAAGGAACACGTCCTTAAATTATCTTCATTTATGGGGTTGTCTAACATAAGGGTAGACCTTATAAGTCTACTAAGGGCAAGTTAGACATAAGATTGTTAGTAGTTATTCATGAGGTAAGCCGAGAGATCTAGGGGATATATAAATTTTACAACCCGAAAATTTGAACATTTTGAAACGAGAAAAGCTAGGTTCTTTGAGAATGTTGAATTTAGTGGGAGATTAGGTGTAATATTTTGAATTTGGAAAAGAAGAGGCATCCATTTCTTCACCTCTTCCATAAGTTCCAATTGGATTTCAAATTTTGTACTTGATATTCAAGAAGAACATACAATTCAAAATAAATATGGTTTCCCTATAAATATTGAACAACATGAAAATGTTGATCATAAGAAGGAAATTCAACAACCTCAGAATTAGTAAGAACCGGTGCCTTTAAAGAGATACAATAGAATAAGAAGGATTGCAATACCGGATAATTATGAGATGTATGTTACCGAGAAATTAAGGACACATAGGTTTGGTGGGAGATGAGCCATTCATCTACCATAAAGCCATTAATAGTCCTAATTCTCATAAGTAGATTAATACCATATATAAAGAGTTGAAATCTTTGAAAGATAACAACTTTTGGGATCTTTTTACATTACCTAAAGATGTGAAACCTATAAATGGGTCTCTAAGACCTAAAAGGATTCGCAAAAGTAATGTTGAAAGATATAAGACCCATCTAGTTGCTAAAGATTTTTTCAACTCATAAGAAAGGCATTAATTATCAAGAAAGAAACATTTCCCGGTATCTTCTAAAAACTCTTTTAGAACCATTGTGGCACTAGTAGCAATTTGTGTCTTAAGCCCCATCAAATGGATATTAAGAGAACTTTTCTTAATGGAGACATTGAGGAAACTATCTATATAGAGAAATTCATTTATAACTTAAGCAAACTTGTCATTAATGGTATTTAAAGATTAATCAAGTTATTCTTTCATTTGGTTTTGAAATGAATCTTGATAAATATTGTGTATACCATAAGTTCAGTGGGAGTAAAAATTATAATTTTGGTCTTATATATGGGTAATATTTGCTTGTTAGTAATATTTTAAACCTTAATAAGGAAACTAAGAAATTTCTTTGGAATGAAACTTCTTGGTGAGGCATCTTTTTGTATTAGGAATCCAAGTTCACTGTGAGTATTCACGGAGTATTTTGAGATTATCACAAAAAGCCTATATAGAAAATGTATTACAAAAGGTATAGCATGCAAAACTATAAACCACTTGACACCCCTAATTTTAAAGGAGACATGCTTAGTCTCAAACAGTATCCTAAAGTTAATTATGAATCCAAGTATATAGAAAATATCCCTCTTTGCATCAGCAGTAAGAAAGCTTAATAAATGCGTAAGTCTTGCATTCAATGTTGGGATGCTTGGTCAATACCAAAGCAATCCAGAAAGAACATTAAGTAGTAGCCAAAAGAATGATATAGTATTTACAAAACACAAAGATCTACATGCCTATTTAAATCGGATAATCTTGAGATCATTTGGTATTCCGATATTTGTTAAAATTATATGGCTGCATAAAGGACTACAATTTGTCCAATAGTGTCGAAAGACCGTTAAGATATATTATGACAATCAGGTAGTAGTCTAGTACTCTAACAAGAGTTTGTCAAAGTCTAAGTATTTAGACATTAAGTATCTTGTTGTAAAGAAAGAGTACAAAAAGGAACAAATATTAACACAACTTATTGGAACAAACTCCATAATTATCGGATCCTTTTTCTAAATCGTTATCATCTTTAGTGTTTCACGAGCATGTTGCTCATATGGGTGTAACAATTTTGATAACATTTAATTTAGTGGGAGTTTATGTTGTGATTCATTAATAAGTTCTATTATTTAAAGTTTTGATCTCATTTGGTTAAGTTGGACTAGTTGGAAGAATATGTATATATTCATTATGATTCCATGCTACACATCTACACTTTTGATCTATGTCATTTAGTTGGATTTGTATATATGATTATTGTGGGTTTAGTTGCGAATCAATTACAACGACTGCCCCTTTAGTCCTTATACTTATATGGCTAATGGACGAGATTGTTATGAATGACAATAAAGTGCGCACATAAGGGTTGTCATTCGTGTTATATTTATGTTTTAAAGGGAGAACTTTATTTTGCAACCCAAGTGGGAGATTGTTAGAACATGGCTTGCAAAACAAGTTATTTGGACCTTCCATTTATAAAATCATGATTATAATGTTAATATAAAGTATAGTAAATAATAGTAAATATTGTGTAGAATTCCTGGATGTAATATTACCTATTTTTGATGGGCAAAGTGGTAATTTAACATCACTAAAGGTTGAAAGGGTGCAGTCCCTAAATGAGGTGCCTATTGGTTTCATATATAAATGGTTCTCCATCAACCCTAGAAATCACTCCATTCATTATTTTTCTCTCCCAAATAATCTTCATATTGATAGAGACATTAGAGAGAAAAGGCACTCATCATTTAGAAGAACTCCGTCCCCTTAATTCTTTTTTCTTCTTCTCCTTTTTTCTCCCTACAACTTCATATGGGTTCAACAGGTAATTGTTCTTAATCGCTTCCGCTTCATCTTTTCCTCAATCTTATTCTGAAAATGAGGGTGGCATTCAGGGGTTATGAAAATTGTTCCAACAGCTTTTTCCTCAAGAATTAGGATTCCTTATTGCCAAGTGTTTAGGTTTTTATGTGACTGTAAATACAACCCTCTCCCTAGCATAATACTCCCTCCGTCCTAAAATGATCTTCGCGTTTGACTATTCAAACTTTTTAAGGATATGAACACTTGCTTCACTAGACATGCTTTGTTTAAGCTTAAAATGTAGAAATGTGAAGTACTTTTTGGGACAATGAGAAATGGAAAATGAGAAGATCATTTTGGGACAGAGGGAGTAATTAACTTGTCAACTAGAACTAGAGAGTAGTTTTAGAAGTTGAACAGAAGTTCCAAATCTGTAATTCTAGATCTAGGGTTTGCACAGTCAAGAATTATTGTAATCAATAGTTCGTGCAACTAAATTAGTGAGATTTCTATTTGTAGAAAACTAGATTTCCTGGTTTCTAGGTTTTCTTTTCTGGATCTCTTGTGTTTCCTGGTTCACAAGATTTGCATCTGTATATAAGACTCCCTCCGTTTTATGTCACTTGAGACAAAAAATTTTGGCATACAAATTAAGGAAAAGTAAGAGAGATAAATAGTGTGAGGAGGTGTTTGTGAGTATGAAAAATTAATTAGGAGAGAGAATGAGCGGGAGTAATAGTAAGTTGATTGGTGGTGTGAGTGTAAAAGTAAAGTAAGAGAGAGAATGAGTGGGAGGAATAGTAAAGATTCTTTACCATTATTTTAGGCAGTCTCAAATCACATGAAACAGACGGAAAAGGGAATAAGTCTCAAGTGACGTGAAATGGAGGGAGTATGTTTTTGGATCTCCATAGTAATAATATTTGTTTCCCTTTGCCTGTGGACATATCCAATAGGTTGTTGGTGAACCACGTAAATTCTGTATTCTTACTTGTTGATTTGCGTTTATTATTATCTGCTATCTCTTGGGTCTGATTTACTAACAAGAGAAAAGTTAAAAGATGATCATGCCCCTCACACTGTATTCAACAGTTCTCCACTAAATTGTTGTGTGGTCGGATGTCACATCTTTCGTTATGAATACATAATAATTGACATTAAAAGCTAAACATATCATGTATTTTGCATTTCCTATGGATTTGGGGGTAAGAAAATAGCAATATATTGTCATCCGTTATTGATTTTTATCTTTAATTTTGTGATATTCATTGATTTTTATCTTTAATTTTGTGACATTCCATTTCCTATGGGGTAAGAAAATTGTTATTTTGCATTTCCTATGGAGTTGTAGTGAAATCCGAACGTCTAGAAAAAAATCGATAGTCATTCATGATTTATACGTGCAAAACTAAATGTTTGGAAAATTTGTCCCTAAATGTTTTTTTTTCGAAATTCTTTTCACCGGTCTCTTTATACGTGCAAAACTAAATGTTTGGAAAAAATATTACAATATTATATATGAATTTTTGCCACCAAATTGTACAAAGAATTGAGATTTTCAGATGTCCATTAAAATAAAATTTGGACACTCATTTAGAGACAGAGGTAGTATTATAGTATAGTGCATGAAAAACTTGACAAGCAAAGTAAAATATTGAGGGAGGGCAGCATGTTGTTAGATTAATATAACTACTTCAATTATCGATCTAATCATTCGTTCATTAACGTATACTGATAAGAGCTTATTGTTTTTTTTTTCCCCCAAGAATTCATCATAGTGAATGGAAATGAGGCACATACAATCTTACTTTTACTCTACGACATTAATATAAACTAGAGTAAATCTTCACAAATCAAATGACTCTTTGATGGAAGAGGTGTTAGGATTAGGTGTCTTTGAATAAAAGAGGCTTCCTATTTGAATAAGGATTAAAGATTTATTCAAGAATAAGAATTATGCTGAATAAAGTTGCTTTTTCCTTAAGAATTAGGATTCTTTATTGCCAAGTCTTTTGGTTGTTATGTGACTATAAATACAACCCTCTCCCTAGCATAATAATTAACTTGTCAACTAAAACTAGAACTAGAGAGTAGTTCAAGAAGTTGAACAGAAGCTCCAAATCTGTAATTCTAGATCTAGGGTTTGCACAATCAATAATTATTGTGATCAATAATGCGTGCAACTAGATTAGTGAGATTTCTATTTGTAGAAAACTAGATTTCCTGGTTTCTAGGTTTTCTTTTCTGGATCTCTTGTGTTTCCTGGTTCACAAGATTTGCATCTGTAATACTTCCTCCGTTTTATGTCACTTGAGATCAAAAATTTTGGCACACAAATTAAGGAAAAGTAAGAGAGATAAATAGTGTGAGGAGGTGTTTGTGAGTATGAAAAATTAAATAGGAGAGAGAATGAGTGAGAGGAATAGTAAGTTGATTGGTGGTGTGAGTGTAAAAGTAAAGTAAGAGAGAGAATGAGTGGGAGAAATAGTAAAGATTCTTTACCATTTTAGGCAGTCTCAAGTCACATGAAACAGACGAAAAATGAAATAAGTCTCAAGTGACGTGAAACGGAGAGAGTATGTTTTTGGATCTCCATACATAGTAATAATATATGTTTCCCTTTGCCTGTAGACGTAGCCAATAGGTTGTTAGTGAACCATGTAAATTCTGTATTCTTACTTGTTGATTTACGTTCATTATTATCTGCTCTCTTGGGTCTGATTTACTAACAAGAGAAAAGTTAAAAGATGATCATGCCCCTCACACTGTATTCAACAGTTCACCACTAAATTGTTGTGTGGTCGGATGTCACATCTTTCGTTATGAATACATAATAATTGACATTAAAAGCTAAACATATCATGTATTTTGCATTTCCTATGGACTTGGGGGTAAGAAAATAGCAATATATTGTCATCCGTTTTTATCTTTAAGTTTGTGATATCCATTGATTTTTATCTTTAATTTTGTGACATTCCATTTCCTATGGAATTGGGGATAAGAAAATTGTTATTTTGCATTTCCTATGGAGTTGTAGTGAAATCCGAACGTCTAGAAAAAAATCGATAGTCATTCATGATTTATATTGCGATATTATCGAATTTGATTTAATATTAGCCTTCTAAATACGTTAAGCCCTATGATACAGAAACATGATTGCTCTTTTCTATACTAGATGAACTACATACTCAATAATAATGAACTTAAGAGTAAATACAAAAGTTAGGATTGTTTAATCCCTAGTTATCACTTTATCGATGCTTTATTATTATTGACGCTATATTTTCTGTTATTATTATTATTATTATTATCAAGTAACTGTAATTATTACCTTAATAAAGAAAGCAAGCAGGCCGCCATAGGTGGACCGCCACCTGATGGCTGCAAAGAAAAAGGTACACTTTCTTCCCAAAAAAAAAAAAAAAAAGCACACTTAAAAAAATTTAATGCTGAATTCCTAGGGGTGTAAATGGTTCGGTTTGGGGGAATTTAAGGACCGAACCACTAGTCATTGGTTTGGGATAATCCCAAACCGAACCGAACCATGAAAAAATTCAAACCGAACCAAACCAAACCGCTATGGTTCGGTTCGGTTTGGTTCAAACCGCGATCCAATTGTGTGGTTCAAACCGCAGTCTAGACCGTGGTTTAGACTACGATTTAAACCACGATTCAAATTGTAACTCATTATTTGTTTGAATTTTCCGTGATCACGGAGGAAGAGTGAAAGATGCGTGTCTTTAAGGGGAAAGTCAGAGGAAGAGAGAGGCCGAAGGAAGAAAAACACTTTACCATATCGATCTGGGAGAGAACTTGGTTTTTCATGTGTCACAATTAAGATAACAAATAATGAAATTAATACTTGAATAAGATACAAAATATGGGTTAGAATTAGTCTATGTAATGTTTTTTTATTGGTACAACAATAAATACTAATAAATATACGAAAAAAATTAAATAAGACACAAAATGGGGGGAGGTTAGGATAATTAGTTTATGTTATGTGGTTTGGTTTGGCGGTTCGGTTTGGTGGTTTCAAACCGCGGTTTGGGAGGTCAAACCACAATCCAAACCGAACCAAGTGGTTTGTCAATATTTGAGACCGAACCGAACCATTAATGCTTGAAAACCAAACCAAACCGCATGGTTTGGTTCGGTTCGGTCTCAAACCACGGTTTAAACCAAACCACTTACCCCCCTATGAATTCCTTTGTCATTTTTTCCCTTTTTCATGTGAAGTTTAGCCCTTTCGGGAAAAAAAAAAATTGTAAAGATTAGCAGTTTTGATTGGATAATTTGTATTTCGTTTTATTTTTTCAAAAGGTTTAGATAATTTGTTAGGAAGTTGATTGCTAAACAAGACGCAGTATTACATGCCAAAAAGACAGATAAGGGCATCCATCGAATTATTTGTTTAATTGTCGATATTATATATATATATATATATATATATATATATATATATATATATGAGCGGTTTGAAATAAGTTTTGATATTCAATTATTCAAACTTAACACAGAGTGCTTTCAAAAAAAAAATTAACACAGAGATTCAAAATAATAATTTAACATTTAAAATAAAAAATTAATGCGTAAATATTTTATATAGTAAAATGTTTTTTTCAAATTTGAAAGTACCAAAATAAACATTTTCTCCACTAAAAAATATGTTTTTCTAAATCTGATGTGGTAAAATATTGAGAAACTGGGACAAAAACGTGTTTTTCTTTAAGGTTCGCGTAAACCGTGTTTTTAAAATTGCGCGGTGGCATTTTTGTAAAAAACAGGAAGTTGTTTTAAAACATGCGGTGACATTTTTGTAAATAACTAACGTTTGTCGTAAGTGCCAGTGTTAGTGTTAAAAATTGTCAGCCATGTAAACTGACACTTATTAACACAAGCACTGACACTTTTGATAAGTGCCAGTGGCAATGTTGATAAGTGTCAATGTAATGACTGACAATTTTTAACACTACCACTGACGCTTAAGAAAAGTGTCAGTTTCATGTTTATAAACGCCAGTTTGAATTATTGGCTTTTTCTAGTATTAACACTGGGCATTTACGATGCTTGCCAGTATTTATGAAAATGTCATGGCTTGTTTTTAAAAACAAGTGCCAACGTTTTTGCAAAAACACGTTTTTCATATACTTAAGGTAAACACGTTAAAACAAGCGCCAACGTCTTTTCAAAAACACGTTTTTCATATACTTAAGGTAAACACGTTTTTCACAAGACCTACTCGGTAAAATAATCCATACCTTATACTCCCTCCGTCCCGGTGGAAATTGCACAAAAAAAATATGGCACAAGAATTAAGAGAAAAAGTGAAAAAAGGTGATGTGTTGTGAGTGTTGAAAGATGAGTGGGAGAGAGAAAGTGAGGTAGAGAATAGTTAGCGGGTTAGTGGATGTGAGTGTGTAAGTGGGTTAAAACTTTCCTTTTATAGATTTTGCAATTTCTATGGAACGCCCAAAATGGCAAGTTTTGCAATTTCAAGCGGGACAGATAGACTATGTGGCTTCACCGGAGCATAAGTGTGTCCATATATTTATACATATTATTATTTACTACTACTACTATTATTATTATTATTTATATTATTAATATTATTATTATAATAATAAAAAGATAAATGAAAACGTCAGTATGGTCTATTTGTATGTAACAATACCGTTAAGATGTCACCGGAAGCTTCTTTGAGGCTGCTTTTCAAGACAAGTTGCAAATATCATTACTTTCCAGATAGAAATAGGAGTGAGCATTATTCAATAAAATAAAGAGGTTGCTTTGAATATAATCAACACAATTTATTTATTTTTCCGGATTAGGAACTACATTTGCAAGTTGCGGGCTTAGCTGAGATTCTAATTATTCCATGATAGTCAGTGGAGTGGGTTAGTGGAAAGTCCAAATAAACCATTTCAGGCATTCGTTTTTCCTATGATTGATACTCACTCCAACTCTGTGTCCCAAAAAATATGTCTGTTATTTTTTTTAGTCGGTCTCAAAATATATGTCTACTTCTTAAAATGGTAAAAAATATTTACTATTCCTCATACTTATTCTCTCTCCTATCTCACTTTTCATACTCAAAACACTTACATCACTTCCACCATTTTTGTAATCTCCACATGCAAATAGAAGAGTGTACACTTACTTTGAGACGGAGGGAGTATACAAATGCAAAAATTACTTGATAATAATAAAATATCACATATTTTGAAATTAAAAACAACTCCTAAGAGTGATATATATTAACTGAGGAATGTAAAAAGAAAAAATAGTTGCTCAAAATGAATGTAACCACTGTTATAAAACTGGAGAGCCAAGAGCAGAATCTCAATAGAGAATATTTTATTTCCAGACTATTATAGAGAGAGTATACAATAGAGAGAAAGATAGAAGTTAGGAACTTCTGAGGTCTATTGAAATGAAAACTAGGGCCTACTATTTATATGTGGAAATTGGCTTCCTCTGTAAGGTTTCATAAAGATAAAATTATCCTTTAGTAAGGCTTCCCCTGTAAGCTTCACTGAAGATATTTACAAACCTTCCTTGGTAAGCTTGCCTGAAGATATTCACAAAGCTTCCCTAGTAAGCTTCGTGAAAGCTTATCTTGTAAGCTTCTGGTACAAAGGACATCCACACAATAATATTTTATAACACTTCCCATTGGATGTCCGTAGCTAAGTACTATGCCTCATTAAAATCTTACCAGAGAAAAACCATGTGGGATAAAAACTCTAGTGAAGGAAAAAGAGTACACGATTCCTTAGCTTCATGATGCTCTCCTTGAACAAAACATTACTCGCGATCTCTTAGTCGCTTACTCTTCCTTGGAGATTCCTATTTAATGATAATTGTGCTGCATGTGTTGCCTCATTAAAAACCTTCCGAGCAAAAATCCTTTGAGAAAAATAATCTCGAAGGAAAAGAGTACAACTCACAATCTTTTCAATAAACGCTCACTGCCTCGTTAAAACTTTGGCGGGTAACAAAACTCAGTGGGAAAAATAACCCCGCTTGAAGGAAAAAGAGTACAATGAAATCTGAGTATCGTCTAGATACTCCCCTTGAAAACTACAAAGGTGGAAGCTCTAACAATCTGCGTAAACCAATTGTTTTCACTTACTTCTCAAAAGTGGCTTTAGGTAGTGACTTCGTGAATCAGTCACCGCAGTTGTCTTGACTTCTGATCTGCTGAATCATTATCTTACCAAATATCTGAATGTAATAACTTCCATAACGGGAGAGTATGTCTTATCAAAGTCAATCTCAGGCCGTTGAGAAAAACCTTGTACCATAAGGCGAGCTTTATATCTCGTAAGATCGTTTCTCTCATTCCTTTTTCTCGTAAATACACATTATATCACTTGGGCATAACACTAAGAGGTGTAGGAACTACTGGTCCAAACACTCCTCTTTTCTTTAAGGAATCAAACTCTTACTGGATTGCTTTCTCCCATTTAGACCAATCAACTATTTGTTTACACTCATTTCCAGAGTGAGGTTCAATATCATCACCATATATAATCTCAGTCACTACTGTATAAGTAAATACATCGTTGATAATTGTTTCATCCCGATGCCAAATCTCATACTCCATCCGTCTCACTCGAATTAGGACAAATTTCCATTTTGGGTGTCTCATTTGAAATAGGACAACCCAAAAATAGAAATGTTTTATTTAATGGGACCCACATTCACACTCACAACAACTTTTCACTCATTATTCTCTACCCTACTTTCTCTCTCATACTTTACTTTTCATACTCACAACACCTACTCCACTAACACTTTTTTCCTTAATTCCCGTGCTCAACCAAAAAATCCTATATCGGGTGGGACGGAGGGAGTATAAGCATGCATGACTAAGTGATATTTCTTTATTCTCAAAAATGGATATCAATGTCGAGGCGTCCCCCGACTTCGTTTTCAAAACGAATCCATAATCTGGAACAAGGTTCTAAAAAACGCTAGGCGGCGAAGACGGGCCTAGCGCCGTGGGACCTAGGTTTTAACGAATTTTTATATATTTTAATAAATTTATATATTTACACATTTATTATAATTATTTTTATACTACTAGAACTCTACAACTATTATTTATTTATTTTTAATATTTAATTTCAATAACTATTTTTATAAGGCGGAGAGAGGAGTATATAAACATACAAACAAACTCGCACACAATAAAACAAAGAGGCGTGATTTACAAAAAAAAATAAAAAATCCACACACCCACACAAAATCACATAGTCCACACAAATTGGTCCAACTTGAGTCAAAATTTGTGGCCTTTCTGATGGCCCATACTAGATGGCCTTCAAATTGAAAAAACCCTAACCTAAATTCTATCTCTATCCTTTTTATTTTCTCAGAGCCTCCTCACTCTCATTTTCTAATCTCAGCTACGTTGGCCCGTTTCTCTTTCTTCTCATACTCAGTTTCTCCCTTGGGCCATTCTTTTGTTCTTCTCTTTCACACCATTTTCGTCCTCTCTCATTTAGCCCCTTCTGAAATTGAACATAATATCGCCGGATTCCATTTTCCGGTAGCGTCGATGGCGACCACAGATTAAATTTCTGAACGACAATTTTCGAGGCGGATCTGACAATCAACAGCGCCTAGACCGCCTAATCGCCGCCTCGATCGCCTAATCGTCCGCCTAGAATAAGGGCCGCCTTTTTCCGGTGACTTGGTGGTAGGCGCGGCGTTGTAGTGTCGCCCAGTACCTAGGCGCCGCCTAGAGTGCTTTTTAGAACACTGATCTGGAACAATATCATGAGATAGATCGGATGAGATCACAATTTTACTATCGCTAACGGGATTCGACTTTTGTACACTTACCCGTTTACAGGGATGCGAATCCTTGGATCCAATTGGCCTCCCTCTCTTCTGGGCAGGGGTATGCATTTCGTTAGGTGGGATTACTGGCCTTCCTGATAATACTCCTTCTGGGAGTTCTATCATTGCAGGCACATTTGTAGCTTAACAGCTATTGAAAGTTCTTCTGGACTTCCAATAACATTTAGATTCATTAACATAAATAGCTGTTATAACAAATCCTGAAACATATTTTCTAATGAAAAATACATGGGCAAATAGGATCATTATTGCATCCTTCTTTCACCAAGTATTTACTGAGACAGTTATACCACATCCGGACAGATCGTTTTAATCCATACAAAGATCTTTGTAATTTAATTTAACAAACTTCTCGAGAATTTGAATTGCATGCATCAGACATCTTGAATCCTTCTGGGATTCTCATAGAAATATCATTGTCAAGTCTGTCATACAAATATGCAGTGACAACATCCATTAAACGCATATCAAGCTTTTCATGTATTGCCAGACTAATGAGATAGCAAAATGTTATTGCATACACCACAGGAGAATATGTCTCCTCATAATCAATTCCAGGTCTTTGCGAAAATTCTTGTGCAACAAGACGTGCTTTATTCTTGTGCAACAAAACATGCTTTATTCTTGTGCAACAAGACGTGATTTATTCTTGAGCAACAAGACGTGCTTAAAAAAAAATTCGCACAAAGACCCATTTGTACACTACCAGTTTTACACCTTCAGGTGTATGGACTACAGGTCCAAAAAACTCATGCTTCTCAAGTGAGTAGAATTCTGCTTGAATTGCGTCTTTCCTCTTTGGCCAATCATTTTTGCATCGATACTCGTCGATACACCTAGGTTTATGATCCTCGTTTTTTTCATAACATTAAGCGCTATATTATATGCAAAAATATTGTCGACAATTTTCCTCTCGGTTCCATCTTTTCCTGTACTGATATAATTGATTGAGATCTCATCATTCTTAATGATTTCAGGTACCTGGACTTCTTCTGGAAGTATTTGATCATATTGTCATGTATCTTTTTAAGAGATTTAGTTACCTCGACGGGGCTTTTCTCATATTTGCTCATTTACTCTTTTAAGGATTTTTATTTATGGAACCGATAGGCCTTCCATGCTTCAAGCGTGGTTTAGATTCATTAACAGATTGTCCAATCGGGACATCAATCCAAATAGAAGCACTTACAGCTGGAACATGTGACTTTGTCACTCTTTTTAGGTCAGTAAATGCGTCTGGCAATTGATTCACTATTTCTAGAAAGTGGATTATCTTTTGAACCTATAGTTCACATTGCTTTGTATGAGGATCAAGATAATATTGCAATGTATTCCACTTGATTTCCTTTTCCAGCTTATTACTTTCTCCCCCTAATGTTGGGAATACTTTTTCATCAAAATGACAGTTGGCAAAATGTCGTAGATAAATTTCCTATTAATGGTTAAAGATATCTTATAATAGAATGAGAATAATACCCAACATATATCCCTAATCTCTGTTGGGGTCCCATCTTGGTGTGTTGTGGTGGAGCAATTGGAACATAAACCGTACACCAAAAAATTCTTAGATGAGAAATATTTGGCTTCTGACCATAAGCCAATTATAATGGGGAGAACTTATGATAATTCGATGGTATAATGCGTATAAGTGTTGTTGGATGTAAAACAACATGTCCTCAAATCTACGACAGGTAGCTTTGCTCTCATAAGAAATGGTCTAGCTATTAACTGAATTTGTTTAATAAACGCTTCAGCTAGACCATTTTGTGAGTGAACATAAGCAACTGGATGTTCAACATCTATTCCAATAGATGTATAATGGTTATTAAAAGCCTCTGATGTAAATTCATCAGCATTATCAAGGCGAATTGTCTTGATCACATAATCTGGAAATTGTGGTCGTAATCGAATTATCTGAGTGAGCAATCTCGCAAACGCTAGGTTGCGAGTTGATAATAAATTACGTGTGACCATCTAGTAGATGAATTTACTAAAACCATAAATTATCTGAATGGTTCACACGGTGGATCAACTGGTCTACATATATCACCTTGAATTCGCTCTAAAAACTTTGGAGATCCAACTCCAACTTTTGCTGGTGATGGCTTAATTATAAGTTTGCCTTGAGAGCATGCATCACATGAGGATTTATTAGATTGAAAAATCTTATGGTTTTTCAATGGATGCCCATGTGAACTTTCCACAATTCTTCGTATCATATTAGAACTGGGATGCCCCAACCGGTCATGCCATATAGTAGAACCATTTATATCAGTAAACTTCTGGTTTACTGGTAAAATCATTTATATTAGTAAACTTATGGTTTACTGGTAAGACCATTTATATTAGTAAACTTCTGGTTTACTGTCATATGTACTTCAATTATGCTAATCTTTGTATATTATACTCTAGAGGAAAATACAGGCAACTTTTCTACCCATATTTGTTACCTGATTCAGTCTTTGTAAGGCATAAATATTCCATCTGTTCTTCATTACTTGTCTCAATATGATATACATTTTCACGAATATCTTTAAAACATAGTAAATTTCTTTGAGACATAAATGAAAGTAATGCATTTTTATACTGATTTTTGTTCCTCTTAGTAGTACTATGTTAGCTCTTCTGGAGCCATCAATTATCTTTGTACTACCACATATTTTACTATTATTAAAATCATTTACAATCAAATATATTTATAAGTAAAAGTTAAATATGTTAGAACACACACACACACTGAAATAGAACACACTAAAGTAAATTATAACGAGTCAGATACTTTAGTTAGTTTGGATTTCTCCCCCCATTAAGTATGTAATCATTTACATCTGGATTGAGAAAATCTGATATATCTAGATGTGTATAGCTTGTAGATGGATCTTGATTCACATCATCGTTTTCATAGACAAAATTTGTTTCAACATCTTTCCCTTTATTCAACATTGATGCTTGATACAACTTAACAAGATGTTTAGGCGTACGATAGGTACGGACTCAATGGCCTTTCATTCTGAACCGATAACATAAATTCTCAATTTTTATCGGCTGCTCAATTTGTCTAGTCGATGATATTTCATTATTACCTTTTCTATTCCACTTCTGGTGGCGAGAAATATTTCCATCATTATTGGGGTGATTGTCATTATGATATCGATTATAAAATCTCTCCCGACCACGGCCGCGATTACGTCCACGGCCACGTTCTCGGCCTCGTCCAATATTATCATATATACTCGCGTTCACTTCAGGAAACTGAGTAGAGCTAGTGGGGCGGCCATGGTTTTTCAATAAGATCTTATTATTTTGCTCAGTCACATGAGATCAATTCAAAATATCTCTTAAAACTTTTTTCTTGATATTGCTACTGCAGGAGCATATCGAAGATAAAAATGTGGAGAAAGTTTTATCTAGCATATCATTATCAGTTATTCTTTCTCCACATAGTTTTAACTGTGATGTAATTTTAACATCATAGAATTATGTTCACTTATTATTTTAAAATCCTGCAAATATATATAAGATATTTTGAAATAACTTGAAATGAGACTAGGTAGATCTTACCGATGCAGTACCTACTTCGGTGACTATAACTCAGGATCTGGAACGAGAACGAAGTCGTGCTGATAACGTGTTATAAAACTGGAGAACCAAGAGCAGAATCTCAAAGAAAATATTTTATTTCCATACTGTTATAGAGAGAGTATACAAGAAAAAGATAGAAGTTAGGAACTTCTTTCTGAGGTCTATTGAAATGAAAACTAGGGCCTACTATTTATATGTGGAAATTGGTTTCCTCTGTAAGCTTTCATAAAGATAAACATTATCATTTAGTAAGGCTTCCCAAGCTTCACTGAAGATATTTACAAAGTTTCCTTTGTAAGCTTGCCTGAAGATATTTACAAAGCTTCCCAAGTAAGCTTCGTGAAAGCTTATCATGTAAGCTTCTGGTACAAAGGACATCCACACAATAATATTTTATAACAACCGCAACAAATTTAAATCGAATTAATTTTATCAAATACTCCCTCCAAACTCAAAATCTTTTTCTTCTAAAGGTGGATAATTAGATTAACTAACCAAGAGCTTCCATACTGAGAGTTTTTCTAAAGTTTTATATTTTCCTTAAAATATTTTTAGAGTTTTTCGCCATTGTAGAGTTAGTTGAAAAACTCTTTATTGACGAACATGGTTTATGCGCCGCTAATGTAGCGGCAAGAGCAACTCATTCTAGAAAGAGTTATTTTAAGATCATTTCTATTAATCTTCACAAAATCCTCATTAAAAAAAGCTTTATCAGTATTAAAAAGATTTGAGCTTTTTATTTACTCCTGTCCCGAAATAAATGTGATAGTTGAGAAGTCAATGTTTTTAAGCTTTTAGTTGTGTTTCCTTGATCGGAATACTTGTGCCTATTAGAATGGGTAGTATAGGAAGATCACCAAACTTCATAACTTATTTTTAGTAACACGACATTTATTTTGAGACAAATGAAAATAGATTCCGAGACTCAAAGAATATTAATTTGATGAGGATATGGCATGTAAATGTTAAAAAAATTAATTAAAAAAGCTTTATGTGATGGTGTAATTAAAACTAAGGTAAGTTGTGGTTGATGTGGAGTTGACTATTTGGTAAAAATAATTGAAAGTGGATTTGGGGTAGACATATACTAGTTACGTGTCCATCTAACATTCTTGCATTAATCGCAAGGAGCAAACTAGTAGTAGAAGGAATAGAAGGTTAACTTAAAATTTTCAGCCATCTTCTAGAAAGTGATTGGGGTTAATTAGCTCGTTGTTATGTCTGGTGTTACTGTCATTGTCTTCTTACTTCTCAGCAGCAAAATGGTCCATTTATGGTACATTCCTAAAGTTTTTATTTTTATATAATTAAATAATTAAAAAAATATAAATAATTATATATTTTTATATATAATGATTAATATAAAAATTGGTAAAAATAATATTAAAATATTTTTTTTTGAAAAGGCATTTTAGATAAGAAAAAAAATTCAAAATTGGAATTAACTGAGAGATAGGGGTGTAAATGGTTCGGTTTGGTTCGGTCTGGGACAAATTAGAGGCCGAACCGCTAGGTATCGGTCTGGTGAAATCTCAGACCGAACCGAACCATAAAAACTTTCAAACCGAACTGAACCAAACCGCTATACCGCGGTTCGGTTCGGTCCCAAACCGCGGTCTGGACTTATGTAATTTTCAAAGGGGGAAAACAAGAAGGACGCCTTACAGAATATCAAAAGAATCAGAAATCAACCAAATGAAACCCAAGTAAAGTATCATAAAGACATAATTGGGAACAACAATTTTAGGTCAATTATTTAAAATTCTCAACTGGTGGAGCTCCAATTCCATGTTCATAAACACCAAATTACCAAAATCAAAATAGGTAATGAGTTGAGTTCAAGCAATTTGAGCATTGTGACTGATGGGAGAATACCTAGACGGGAGCAGAACCGGTAACGATCGTCCGGTCGAAAAGTATCAGGAACGGTGAAATCGACGAACTTGGGAGCTTCGAGCTGTTCGTAAAAGTCCTCATCGTTGTTGCCTCCTCCTCCTCCTCCTCCTCCTCCTCCTCTGTCTTCTCCATTAATGGTGTCTTCTTTGATCTTGATTGTTGGTTCTTCACACCCAATCAATCGGACAAATGGAAAATAGTGGCCGGAGCTAGCATGAGGGTGGACCACGAAGAAAAAGAGAAAGATTGAGTGCGTCGATTTGGTGAAGGGGGGAGAGATGAGAGACGACGAGATGCGTCGCCGGTCGCCCCGTAGGTCTCCGTCTCTTCTCTGCGCGTGAAATGTGAAAGTGAGATACTGAGAGTGAGATGAGAATGAGAGTAGTTAGCCTATATTAGGGTTTCTAATGTTAGGTTTTCTAAAATCCAAAGGTGTATATTAATTCAACTAAAATCCTACGGTCATTATTAACGGTTCAGCGGTTCGGTCCACGGTTCGGTCTCATGGTTCGGTCTGGCAGTCGGTCTCGCGGTTCGGTCTGAATCAGTTCGGTTTGGTTCGGTTCGGTTTGGTCTAGAGTGGTCAGACCACAGACCGAACCAAACCACGTGGTTTGACAATTTTAGAGACCGAACCGAACCATGAGTGCTCAAAAACCGAACCAGACCGCATGGTCTGGTTTGGTTCGGTCCCGAACCGCGGTCTGGCCCGAACCACTGACACCCCTACCGAGAGATAGAGTGAGTATTATTATTAAAGTTTGATGTGAACTGGCATGGCATGTGTAAGACAAGATTTTCAGTTGCTGTTAGAAAAATAGCAAAATTTTGATGTACACCACAAGCATGTGCCATTTTTTTTTTCCCGAAAGAAAGCATGTGCCATTTATGATTTCGGTAAGACTATTATTTCCGCTATCTTTTTTAAAAAAATAAATAAATTGAAAGTGAAATTAACCCTAATAAATGTTATGTTTTCTTTTTGATTCGTTATCAATATAAGTATTGTGATTTCAAATAAATATATACTTAGTGTACTTAAAGGGGGTGGTAGTGAACCCACCTAATCAAAGAATGTTTGTGGTTTAGCGGTAAGTTGTTAGGATTTTGAGTTGAAGGTTGTGGATTTGAGTCTTATATTACATTAATTTTTTTACACAAAGTTTTATAATGTTATTTGTGCACCTCCTTACAAAATACTCTAGGTCCGCCTCAGCTATCAACCAATAAAAATGAATTTATAAAGATATAGGTAAGCCATAACTAAATAAATATTGAAGCAATATAAATTATACTCCTTTTGTCCCGCTCGACTTAGAACATTTTGCCATTTTAGACGTTTCACTCGACTTAAGACGGCTATTACGTTTAGATTTAATGAGACTCACTTGTCATACTCACAATATCAATCCCCTTATATCATGTGCAATGGTGAGCGCAAATTCGCTCACCAAGTGAAAACTGGTGAGCGATTTTTCGCTCAAACTCCCAAGCGAAATTATTTGACTTATGTGGTGAGCGAATATACAGAATATCAGTTTTTGTGAGCCAAAATTCACTCAAGGAAATGATTCGCTCACCATTGCACATGCTCCTACTATTCATTCACTCATTTTCTCTGATCTGGTCCTATCTATTTGATCCATCTCCAATTTTTTTTTTTTTCTTTTTTGTTATTATTATTATTTTACACAAACTTCCCTAGGTCATTCCAAGGGAAGACTTTAATTGAGGCAAAACAACTCAGTCATACACACAACAACAGAAAAAAAAAAAAAAAAAAAAAAAAAAGAGAAGACTTTATATAAATTTTTTTACACAAAGTTTTATAATGTTATTTGTGCACCTCCTTACAAAATACTCTAGGCCCGCCTCAGCTTTCAACCAATAAAAATGAATTATAAAGATACAGGTAAACCATAAATAAATTAACATTGAAGCAATATAAATTATACTCCACCTGTCCCGCACGACTTAGAACGTTTTGCCATTTTAGACGTCTCACTCGACTTAGGAAGGCTAGGGCTGTTATACGAACCGAGCCCGGCTCGGGCTCGGCTCGTGAAAGCTCGAGGTGTAGCTCGAGTCGAGCTCGAACCGATTGTCAAGCTCGTTTTTGTTATCTAGCCGACCGTGTTCGGCTCGTTTAGTTCGTTAAAAGATCGAGTTCGGCTCGATAAGCTCGTTAAAATTGAATTTTTGTTTTCGAACGGCTCGAACTCGGCTCGATAAGCTCGAATTCGGCTCGATAAGCTCGTTAAGACCATATTTTTCTTAAAAAATGTCTAAGCTCGAGCTCGGCTCGTTAAAACTCGAGTTCGATATCGACTCGAGTTGTTCGCGAGGAGCTCGCGAGCTCGATTCGACTCGAGCTCGAACAAGCAAGTGGGCTCGAGCTCCACACCCCAAAGCTCGACTCGGCTCGTTTACAGCCCTATTACTTTAAGATTCAATGGGACTCACTTGTCATACTCACAACATCAATCCCCTTAGACCATGTGCAGCGGTGAGCGAAAATTCGCTCAAGTGCTGTAATGGCTAGCAAATTTTCGCTCAAACCTCTGAGCGAAACTGCTTTGCTCACAATGAATTGTATTTATCGTTTGCCTTACCAAAAAAAAAAAAATCCATAACCTCTTGAGCTTGATATACAGAAAATTTATTAGCCATGAACTTCTTCAAATGTGCTTGAAAATCATATCCAGAAGGCTTGTGAGTCGATAAAAAGTTCCGATTATTCACAAAAATGTTACCGCACGTTTTATATTTTCAAAAATGCCACTGAAAACACGTTTTACCTGGAACTTGCGTAAAACGCGTTTTACCCAAAATTTTATGTACTATTCATCCAACTCATTCTCTCTAATCCGCTCCTATTTATTTGATCTATCTCCATTTTTTTTTAATTTCTCACAAACTTCCGTAGGTCATTCCAAGGGAAGACTTTAATTGAGGCAAAACAACTCAGTCATACACACAACAAAAGAAAATAAGAGAAGACTTTATATAAATGAGACTCCCGCGCCATTTGGTCAAAACTCAAAAGTCAAATAAGGAGAAGCAAGGTGGGTGGAAAGAAAGAGGGAAGGGAACCAAACCGTGGCCTTCGTTGTAAGTAACTCCAACTTCAAGGGGGTCCATTGTAATATATTTATATTTGCACTTGGTAGGACCCTCTTTTGTCTTTGTTTCACACACTAATACTTAAAATAAAAGAAAATAAAAGAAAAGAAAATAAAAGAAAGAAAGAGTCAGAGACGGCTTGCTCAAATACTGTATGCCATTCAAAGCCAACGCATTTCCCATGTGTTTTACTACTACTATCTTTATTATTAATCTTTTTTCATATTTTTAATATTTCCCCCACGTTGAATTAAAATGCTTTCTTAGTACTTACTACGTGATGCGTAGTTGTGATTGGCAAGTTATAACTTCTTCGACGTAATCAATCATTAAACCTTTTATTTATCAATTTATTTGATTGTCAGATAAAATCATTAGTCTACCCATATGTTGCTCTCAGCTACCCAAGCAGAACGGACTCACCTTAATACCAGTGAGTATAGTGTAGTGGGTTGCATTGAATTTGTGAAAATAAATATTTTTAATTACTTTTACAGTATTTTAAATAAAATAGAGCGAGTATTCTTGTCACTAAGATGAATTAAATAATCAGTAACTTTGCAATACGTAAATTTGATGTACACATCTCGCAAACAATGAGTCATCATCCTTGATCAGTTTGAAGGGCTAAGCCCCGAGCCAAGGCTACATCGCAACTCAGCTGCACAACCTATGTGTGAGCTTGTTGAAGAACGTTTGATCCGTATTGCCTGATTATTTCGTCGCACAAACATCTCATTTACCTTAAGTTTATTGATTTATTCTTAGAATGCATATTAGAAGAACCATTAAAGATAAAGTTGCATACTAGAGAAAAGAAGTTACAAATGCATAGTTAAATTTGGCAATGCAAAATAAATCAATTTCTTAGTTTCTCGTTCTCCTATTGGGCAAATTGCAATTTAGTTACCTGAATTTTACACAATGTTTCAATTGGTTCCTGAATCCGTTTTTCAGCAAATTGGTTACTCCAGTTTGTTATTTAGTTGCAATGTGGTATAAAAATGGATGGATCGTTTAAAAACTAACAAAAGTGGATGAAAAACCTAACGAGCTTCTTTCAAAATTGCAATGGTTAACCCTACAATTTAAATTTTCCCACTTCAGCCCCTAACTCCTAACGAATGTTTAAAAACTAACATAATTTGCATGCATATGTCCAAAGATTAGCGTTTCAGTCATTTTCATTTTATTTATTACATCAAAATTATAAAAATTATGATATCTATCATAAAAATAATAATTTTATTTAACTTATGACAAATACATATCATTCATAAAAATACTAATTTTATTTAACTAAAATTATAAAATATGATATCCAGAGCGGAACAGTGTTTTGGCCCGTCAAAAAACAAAGGAAACCACCAAAAATGGCGATCTCTCCACCCACGTTCCTTTTCCCCCTTCTCGCGACCACTGTTTTCTCTCTGCTCCATCCAAGTGGGTTTGGTAGTGCTTGCCTTCATGATCTCTTTGTCATTTCTAATCAAAAAATTGATGGCTGGAGAAACGTTTTTGCACAAGAAATTGTGGCTTGTCGGCGCAATTTTTGTCAATTTACTGTTTCCGGACAATGCATAATATACTTAAGAAAATGCCCAATGTTTTTTAAGTGAGAGCGAGAAGATTTTTTTTTTTTTTTTTTATTATTATTTTGCTCAAGTTTTTCTAAAACAAACAATTAGAATTTGTAGGTTTATTAATTAATGTCTTTAGATGTTACAAATTTTTTATTATGGGGTAAAAATGTGAATAAGTTGAGTTGGAGGGTGCACTTTGCAATTATAAAAGAAACTTGTTAGATTTTCCATCCATTTCATTAAAAAACTAACAATCCATCCATTTTTATACCACATTGCAACTAAATGACAAACTCGAGTAACCAATTTGCTGAAAAACGGATTCAGGAACCAATTGAAACATCGTGTAAAACTCAGGTAACTAAATTGCAATTTGCCCTTCTCCTATTAGGCTATTTCATAGGTGAAAGTAATGAATGCATGTTCAATGATCTGTTACCATCCATCAATGCATGTCACATACTATTATTGTGCTATATATGGTCATTCAAAAATTACATGTAAAAATTGTAACACTATTTGCATTAAATATACTTACCATATTCTTGATTGTATATGTTCGTTAATATATTTTTTGCTTAAAAAAGTACTAACATATCTTATCTTTTTTTTTTTTTTATAATTTTCAACATAATTTTAATTCATTACCTTTTATTATTTTTTATGCAGAAGAAAAAAACTACAAAATATTTGGAGTAATATTAAAAATACTTATTTAACTTGATTACACCAACATATTGCTAATATTTTCAATCTTATAAAAAGTTTTTTTTTAGTGAATTCGACATTTAGTTTAATAGTAGTAAATACTTGTAAATATTATTAGGTTTCCAACGTATTATTTAATTTATCAATCTAAAAAAATAGACATCATCATAGTCACCACATGATTTTACATTTTTATAGCAAAATTTGTATTCAAAATTTGTAACTACTTCATCAATTTGTTTAACCAATTTTATTCTACATCCCCTTAGTGAGGAAAAAATAAGATAAATATAACCAAAAGCTTACGAAGTGAAATTAGAGTTAAAATTAGGTGAAAAAAGATGTATAATTTCTTACATATAATTAAAAAATTAGGTGAAATGAAATAAAATTATCCTATCATCAATTTACATGCACTTATTTTTTGCATAAAAACTATTAATTATCGTTGCGTGATTTAAATGAATAGAAATACAAGAAGATTAAACCTTACAAAAATGAATATTAATGAATGTAGTGGAGGATAAACAAATTTTGTAGTGTAATTAATTTCATTTTAAGGGCATTTGTGTCAAGATTATGATTAATTTACTAAAATTTGGAGAGTGTGATGGTTATTGTAGTGGCAATAGCCCTCTCTAGTTCTAAAATACTGTGTGTTTTATTTACTTCTATAACGATTGTGTCACGGTAAAATTGCATTTAAATTATTTATTTATTTAATAATATCACATTTACTTTGAGACGTATTAAAAGAGAAAACGAGACGGAGACGACGGAGGGAGTACGTATTTCCTTAATTGATCTATTGACATTAACAACTTTTTTCTTCTTAGCAAAAAAAGAAAAAAAAAGCCGTAAAAGAGGAAACTAACAAAATAGAAGTTAGGGAGTTAAAAACAAAAATGGGAATTATTTAAGAAACTGCATATAAATCTCTAGATTTTTTTGTATTATTATAAATCTCTATTTATATTCATGATAATTTTAATTTTGAAAATTGACACTGATAAGCATTAAAATACGACTATCATTAATTGTATTTATAAATGCATGAGTGTAATAATTTTCATTCATTTTGTTAAAGTTCAACTAATTAAATTAATTAAACATAATTAAAGTATGAAATTTAATTTAAAATACAGGAGGAGTATTATTTAAGAAACTGCATATAGTATATAAATAATATTTCCACTGGCTGTTGTTAGGGATGGCCAAAACCGGTTCCGGTTCGGCATATAGGTGACCCTGAACCGGCCCGTAGTTACAACAGTTCTGGTTCCGGTTACCACAATTCGGTTCCGGTCCCCCCTTTAAAATTATTGAAAAACAAGAGATTTTCGGTCCGGTTCCGGTCCGGTTCGCCATTTATGTGAACCGTAACTGGCCCGGATGAATGGCGGTTCCGGTTACTCCGGTTCCAGTTTACTCCCCGGTTTGCTCCGGTTCCGTGCTTTTCCGGTCCGATTTTCCGGTTCCAGTCCGGTTTGGCCATCCCTCGCTTCTGTACATTTAAATAGGGTTCCATTTGTCTCCTCAGGTACAACGAAGCTTCCTGCAATGTAAGAAATCATTTCCGGTAAAATTCTTTGAATAATTTCCCCGCGAAATTCAATTTCGTTAATCTTTTATTCAATATTCAAAGAATTTTTACCACATTAAATCCTCTTCTCGCTTCCTAAAAATTATTCCAAATTCACAATTTATTTTAATTTATATACCAGAAAAAACAAAGAATTTTGGGTTTTCTTTTTCCTAATTTGAAAACTTCTTTATTGCGCGTTTTTAATTAATCAAACCCTTTCAATTATTGTTCTTCTTGTTGTTGTTAAAAGTCAAATAATCAGATCCAAGTCTTCGTTCAAACCTTTCGTTCTCATCAAAGAAAAATCAAACTCCAGAACCTTTTTTCCGTACAATTTAATAGCCTTCCATCTCTCTACCCAATATATATACATTGCTTCAATTACTTACTTGTATTCAACATTTCTTACAACAACAAAAAAAAAAGTGTGTCTGTTCTTTGACAAAGTTCTTAAAATTCATTATTTCTTGATTTGTTCATTCAATTTCTTTAATACCCATCTTTGTCTATAGAATTTTCTTGGTCTAGCTCTTGGGATTTTGTTCTTATTTGGTGAACTTCTGCTTCAACCTGTGTTTTGAGAGCTCAATTTTTCTGGGTTTTTTGAGCTTTTGATTTAGGTATTTATCCAGTGAGCTTGAAGGGTGAGTTAGAACAACAAAGAAGTTTGATTCTTTTTGTGAATTTGTGGGTACATATTTATAACACCAAAGGTGTTTGTAAATTTGTCTGTGAGAAAAAATTGACAAGGGAAAGTAGATTTAAACTCAAAAAAATTTAAAATGAAGAGTGGAGGGAGGAGAAGGAAGTTGCATTTCAGCAAGATCTACACATTTAAATGTGGGAAACAGGGTTTTAAAGAAGATCATTCACAAATTGGGGGGCCTGGATTTTCAAGAATTGCTTATTGCAATGAGCCTGGAAGCTTTGAAGCTGAGTTGCAAAGTTATACAGATAATTATGTTAGTTCAACAAAGTATACTCCAGTTACTTTCTTGCCTAAATCTTTGTTTGAACAGTTTAGAAGAGTAGCCAATTTTTACTTTCTTGTGACTGGTATTTTGGCCTTCACACCTCTTTCCCCTTATTCTGCTGTGAGTGCTGTTCTTCCCCTTATTCTTGTGATTGGAGCTACTATGGTCAAAGAGGGCATTGAAGATTGGCAGAGGCAACAACAGGTACCCTTCTTCTTCTTCACTTCATTTCTCTAATTCTCTCACTGTGTGTGTGTGTGTGTGTGTGTGTGTGAATGGTTGACTTGGGTATTGATCTATTTATTTACTTATTTTCTATGGATTTTGATCATGGGAAATATATATTGGTTGAAATGAAGTTTAGATTTATAAAGATGAGAGCGTTATTTGTGTTTTTTGTTTTACTTCTGGTTTAATCCTTTGGATCAATTTGGTTCATCTGCATTAGGCTCAATTTCATTTTATATTTTCAAATTGTTTTTAAAAACTGTTGTATACACTTGGGATTTGTGATTAAGGTTTATATTAGTCTAGGAATATTGAAAATTTGATTAATTTTGAGCTGTAAAGAATTTCATTGGTAATGTTATCATGTAGTATATGCATCTCTACTAGAGTTGTATGTTTGTAGAGTTGATTGTTGGATAAAAGATGCTAAAGATTAAAGCTTTGGAACTTTTACAGGACACGGAGATGAATAATCGAAAGGTCAAAGTACATCGCGGTGAAGGAGTTTTTGAGAGTACTGAATGGAAAAAACTAAGAGTTGGGGATATAGTGAAGGTAGAGAAAGATGAATTCTTTCCAGCAGATCTTCTCTTGCTTTCCTCTAGTTACGAAGATGCAGTTTGCTATGTCGAGACTATGAATTTAGATGGGGAAACAAATTTGAAACTAAAACAAGCCTTGGATGCAACTTCGACCGTGCACGAAGATTCAGATTTCCGGGATTTCAAGGCAATTATTAAATGTGAAGATCCAAATGCTAATTTGTACTCTTTTGTTGGAACAATGGAGTTTGAAGAGCAACAACACCCTCTTTCTCCACAACAACTCCTTCTTAGAGATTCTAAGCTTAGGAACACGGATTATATATATGGTGCTGTTATTTTCACTGGTCATGATACTAAAGTTATTCAGAATTCGACGGATCCACCTTCAAAGAGGAGCAAAATTGAGAGGAAAATGGATAGTATTATCTATTTCTTGTTTGGGGTTTTGTTTCTTTTTTCTTTTGTTGGGTCGATTTATTTTGGGGTTGTGACTAGAGATGATCTAGATGGTGGAAGAATGAAGAGGTGGTATTTAAGACCAGATGATGCTGATGTGTTCTTCGATCCAAGACAAGCTTCTTTAGCAGCGATCTATCACTTTTTGACGGCTCTGATGTTGTATGGCTACTTGATCCCGATTTCCTTATACGTATCAATTGAAGTTGTGAAAGTGCTTCAAACCATTTTCATCAACAATGATAGTCATATGTATTATGAGGAGACGGACAAGCCGGCTCATGCTCGTACCTCGAATTTGACCGAGGAACTTGGTCAAATCGATACGATCTTATCAGACAAGACCGGGACTTTGACTTGTAACTCAATGGAGTTTATAAAGTGCTCTATTGCGGGGACGGCCTATGGGCGGGGTGTCACGGAAGTAGAGAAGGCGATGGCAAAGAGAATGGGATCTCCTTTATTCATGAATGGGAAATTGAAGGCTGTTGATGAGCCTTCTGATGCTCATTGGAAACCACTTGCTGTTAAAGGATTTAATTTTGAAGATGAGAGGATTATGAATGGGACTTGGGTTGATGAACCTCGATCCGATGTTATACAGAAATTCTTTCGTTTATTGGCTATTTGTCATACAGCTATACCTGATGTGGATGAGGAGACGGGAAAGGTTACGTATGAAGCTGAGTCACCTGATGAGGCGGCTTTTGTGATTGCAGCTAGAGAGATCGGGTTTGAGTTTTATAAAAGAACACAAACAAGTGTCTCGTTCATGGAGTTAGATCCTACGACTGGAAAGAAAGTTGAAAGGTTAGCATCGAATAATTTTTTAGAACATATATTTTCTTCTACTATTTGTGATTCCCGATTGATAAATAATTCTGATTTTTTTTTTTTTTGCAGATCATATCAACTATTGAATGTCTTGGAGTTTAACAGCACGAGAAAAAGAATGTCTGTGATCGTGAGAGATGATGAGGGGAAACTACTTTTACTCAGCAAAGGAGCTGACAAGTAAGTTTTTTTTTACCAATTGTCCATTAAATTGTATAAAAAGTAGAGATTTTTTTAATGTACTTTAAAATAAAATTCGCATATTCATTTTAAGGACAGAGGGAGTTGTTCTTTATTTGTAAATGCAATTTTTATTTTTTTTCATTTTAATTATTTCAGCCTGATGATTGTACTTATCTCTCCTTCATTTCTTGGTTTTGTGCAGTGTTATGTTTGATAGGCTGGCTAAAAATGGGAGGGAGTTTGAATTGCAAACAAGGGAACAAGTGAATGAGTATGCTGATGCAGGGTTGAGGACATTGATTCTTGCTTATCGTGAACTCAGTGAGGAAGAATTCAAAGATTTCAATGAGAAATTCGCGGAAGCCAAGAACTCGATCAGTGCAGATCGAGATGAACTGATGGATGACGTGGCGGAGAAGATCGAAAAGGGTTTGATCCTACTTGGCGCCACTGCTGTCGAGGACAAGCTTCAACAAGGTGTTCCTGAGTGCATTGACAAACTCGCTCAAGCAGGAATTAAATTATGGGTTTTAACCGGAGATAAAATGGAAACTGCAATTAATATTGGGTACGCTTTGGTCATTCATCTTTATTTTCATACTTCCTCCGTCCCAAAATGATAGTCCCATTTTTCCCATTTCGTTTGTCCCAGAAAGTTAGTCCCATTTTCAAAATTAAGGCTTTAAAATTGCTAAATTTCCAAAACTTATAGATTAAGCTTAAAATATTTGAAGTCAAAGGGGACTATCATTTTGGGACGAAGTGAGTATTAATTATGAATTGTTAGTTCATTCGTTCATCATCCTGACTCAAAATTCAAAATATTGCAGATTTGCGTGTAGCTTGCTTAGACAAGGCATGAAGCAGATAGTTATCACATTAGACGCACCAGAAATTATCACATTGGAGAAAGCAGGAGATAAAAACGCAATTGCTAAGGTAATTTTTTCACATTATATTTCTTTCATCATAACATCAGGATATTAATTAGTCCCATTATTATTTCACGATTCTGATTGTATATATTTTTTCGATTTTGTGTTTATAGGCTTCAAAGCAAAGTGTTCTTCGACAAATATCAGCAGGGAAAGCTGAGGTTGATGCATCAAGTTCTGAGGCATTTGCTCTGATAATTGATGGGAAATCACTTGCATATGCTCTTGAAGATGACATAAAGAATCTGTTTTTAGATCTTGCAGTGGGATGTGCCTCTGTTATTTGCTGTCGTTCTTCACCAAAACAGAAAGCACTTGTAACCCGACTTGTTAAAGAGGGTACCGGAAAGACAACTTTAGCCATAGGCGATGGAGCAAATGATGTGGGTATGCTTCAAGAAGCCGATATTGGTATTGGAATTAGTGGTGTTGAAGGAATGCAGGTGTGTTTTAATCAATTTTTTTTGTCTTTTTTTTTTTTTTTGTAACTTTTTTTTTACTAATTTTTTCTTTCTTTCTGTGTCTTTAGGCTGTGATGTCAAGTGATATTGCAATTGCTCAGTTCCGTTTCTTGGAACGCTTGCTCTTGGTGCACGGACATTGGTGTTACAGAAGGATCTCTTCAATGGTAATAAACCCACGATTCAAGATCTTTTTTTTTTGGTAAATTATATTTCTCAAATTCAAGTAAATTGACATATTTACGTCTTTCTATTTGCAGATATGTTATTTTTTCTACAAGAATATCGTATTTGGTACTACTGTTTTCTTATACGAGGCGTACGCATCCTTCTCTGGGCAACCTGCATACAACGATTGGTATTTATCCCTTTACAATGTCTTCTTCACTTCACTTCCCGTGATTGCTTTGGGAGTCTTTGACCAAGACGTTTCTGCTCGTTATTGTCTAAAGGTATGATTTTTATCTTCGACACCAACAAATTACTAAATGTTACTCCTATCTAAAAAAATGAACAAAAAAAATCTTGTTTAAATGGTACTTATTTTTTCGATATATTTCATATTTGCAGTTCCCATTATTGTACCAAGAAGGAATCCAAAACATACTCTTTAGGTGGCGTCGTATCATTGGCTGGATGCTCAACGGGCTAGTCACCGGCATCATCATCTTCTTCCTCTGCATAAGTTCAATCGACGGGACCTACCGGGAAAACGGAAAAACCGCCGGAAGCGACGTGATCGGGGCCACGTTATACACCTGCATCGTGTGGACAGTAAACTGCCAGATGGCAGTTGCTATAAGCTACTTCACCTTAATCCAACACATCTTCATCTGGGGTGGAATCATCCTCTGGTACATCTTCCTCCTAGCTTACGGTGCAATGCCAACCTCAATCTCAACCGATGCTTATCAAGTGTTCGTTGAGACCTTAGCCCCGGCTCCTTCGTACTGGCTGGTCACTCTCTTTGTGGTGATTGCCTCACTTGTACCATACTACTCGTACAAGTCTATTCAAATGAGATTCTTCCCAATGTACCATGGAATGATCCAATGGTTGAGACATGAGGGAGTAACGGAGGATCCGGAATACTGTAACGTGGTGAGGCAGAGATCTATAAGAACTACAACCGTTGGATTCACAGCTCGATCGTTAGCGAGACATAATAACAAACATATGGATCTCTCCCGGACTAGACCGTAGATAATGCTGGTACATTTTTCTGCATTTTCTTACACAGATGTTGTACAATGTACATGGATATAGCAGATGGTACAAGTCGACGAGGTCTGTACAGAAGCAGGATTCAGCTGTTACGATAATTATTTTTTTTGTACATTAAACCTTTTATTATATACTATAGTATATGAGATACACGTATAGACCTGATAAGTATTGTTGTAATGAAGGAAGTTATGTATAGGAAGAGGAAAAGATTCAATCTTTGATCATTTGCTTTCTTTCTGGTTAAAAGCTCTTTTTTTCTTCTTCTTTCTTCCTTTTTTAATTTCTATCCCCTTTTTTTTTTTTCATCTTCATAATGAACAATCAAATCATTCAACATGAACCTAACAAAATTTAAAAAAAAATGCAATATAATCATATGGAAGAAACTTTATAAATAAGAAAGAAATGTATTTTGACATCTAGCTAGGTCGAGAATGGGGGGCAAGGGACTGCTCCTGCGAGCTCGCCCTCTTGAGTTGTAGCGAGCGGTCCCAAGCTTGTCCATAAAGCTCACCTCCCATCTTTAACGGTCGAAGATCAGTTTATTAACTATGGGTCACATTCGGCCCGAAAATCATCTCGTCCATCAAGCAAGGACAGCGAGCGAGGTAGTCAAATCAGCACCGCACACCACCGGAACCAAGAGCAAAGCTCCGCTGGAGCGGTGCCAAATCCATAGAGAATGAGGGCATAGTTTAGTTGGAGAGCGAAAGCCCCAAATCAAGCGATGTTAAACGTGTTCAACTGGTTTTTCTTTAAATAGACGAATTTCTTAGGGTAAATATAAAGTCAAAAAAAAGTTCACAAAATTTTGGCTTACAAAATGAGGTTTCTTAATTTTTAATAGTGATTTTTCTTACTCATACAAAAAATAAAATAATAAATGTAGTACAATGAGAAAAAAGAAAAACTCATGGTAATATATTTACACATAAAAGTTTATCAATGATTCATATCAATAATTTTCGTACAGTTCTCTTCCTTCGATCCTATACACGCATTTACAAAAACCTAAAAAATGTAATTAAACAAATAAAGAAAAATAAAAACTAAGTGAATAAATTAAAATAAATGTTGAGGATAAAAATACATCCAATTGATCAAGTTGTGGTCATATTTTTCAAGAACAATGTCACCATAACATTAAAATGACACCGTTTCACAACATTATCCTCATACCATGAAGAACGACAATCAATGCCGCCGCCTTACGCCACCGTTAGACCAAGAAACTCCACCGCCGATTTCCCCAAAATGGACGTAAATTCGTTGAAACTCAAAACCCCATCACCGTTCGTGTCCGCATTCCTCATCATCTCCGTCAACTCTCGATACGTCAACGGATGCCCCATTTTCGCCATTGATCCGGCGAGCTCCGCCGCAGTAATGTACCCATTTCCGTCCCGATCGAACGAGCGGAAGACCTCCATGAGCTGTTCCTGATTGATCAAGACCTCCTCGTTAATGTCCGGCAATATTGCGTTGACCAATTCGTCGAATTCGATGGATCCGTTGCCGTTAGCGTCCATGTTGGATAAGAGGAGGTGAATTTCGTCGCCTCTGGGTTTGAGACCGATGGAGCGGAGGAGGGCGGCGAGCTCGAGGTGGGTGAGGCTGCCGTCGGAATCCAAGTCGAAGCGGGAGAAAATGTCTTTTAATTGTTTAAGCTGCTCGGATTGGAGCTGAGCCATCGTTGATCAAGGGAAGAGGGAGAGAGATGTACAAGGGAGAAGGAAAAGAACAAAGAGAGAGAAATGAAAATTGGAAAAAAAAAAATTGTGTTTATTTTTGGTAAATTGGTTGGAATTTTCTTGTTTAAAAGGAAGGGTTGTGATTTATTGTGAGAAAGTGTGTGTTGGGAAAGGGATTTGAAATTTGTAAAATATTTTTTTCTAGGGATGATTTATTTGAAGTTTCTCACTAGCTTTTGTTATGTTTTTTTTTTTTTTTTTTTTTATTATTGAAGGTGGAGCTGATATTTGAACAAAATTGCTTCTTTTTTTTTGGGGGTTTTTTTAATGGAGTATCATTACAATAAATAAAAAAAAAAACGGAGTATCATTACAAGAAGACAAACACTTATATGCGGTCGTCTCACAGCGTGAGATGGGCCGCTCCATAAACCCGATCCACCGCCCAGCTGTACCCGCTTAGCCACAGCCCATGTCCTCTCAAATTCACGACACCTGGCATTCCTAAAAAAAAACCTCCAATAACTTTAAAATGATATATCTCGAGATTTTGAAATCGTTTTTTTTTTTTAAATACCGGTGTGTTCGTCTCGACTAGAAGAATAATTTTTGTGATTAGAAAAAGTAATAATTTGAAGTGTAACACAGTGCATATATGATTGTAATATGCTATATAGATAAATGTAACAGTTTTATAGAGTAAATGTTACTTTTTTCTTTAAAAAAATATTAAAAATTCATGTATATAAGCGATTTTGTATTTCAATTGAATGTAAAACCCTAGAAAAGTGTTACAATTAAGGAAAAAAAAAGTTACATTCATTTATTATAAAATGTAACATTAGTTTAGTTGTCAATCTTATGTTATCTTTAATCTATTTCATCAAAATTGTGGTACATTTTTGAGAAAAAAAAAGTGTTACATATGAGAAAAAAGTGTTACCTTTCCTTAAAAAAAGTGTTACTTTTGCTGGTGAGAAAAAAATGGCCGGGAAAAAAAGTTGGAAGGCAAAAAAAAAAAAAAAAAAAAAAAAAATGGGTCGGCTTACCTGTGAGCCGTTTCACGGCGTGAGACGGTCACAGGAGACCGCCCTTTAGAAGAATATTTTTAATTGAGTATATAACATTTTTTTTTAAATTTATGAAGATAATTAAAATTTCTTCAATATTAATTATAAATGTTACTGTATTGTGAAACGGTATACTCAGGCCCGCCCCTGCTCCTTGCTCAAAATGAATAACTACTTTTAGATTTTTTTTTTTTATCTACAATGAATGATTTTTTTTTAAAAAAAAACTTTGTATAAATGTTTTCTTTACCATTTTTTTGTAAATTATATATTTGCAACGTTAAAAGTTTAGAAAGTAAGATAGCAAGATTTTAATACACTTTATTACTAAAATTTATACAATGTTGAATTTTTATTTTCAAAATAATAAAAACAACATTTAATTTAAGATAGAAGGAGTTCGTCCTATACTCCCTCCGTCCCAAAACATTTGCACTCATTTTCTTTTTGGGTGTCCCATTGGTAAATTCATTTCCTAAAATGTTCAATTTTATTATTTTTCTATTCTCCCTACCCCACTTGTCATACTCACACACTTAATTTTGGACTCCACTTGTAAATCTCACTCAACTTATCATACTCACAATTTTTTTCTCACTCGCAATACTTTTGAATTTATATATTTCTTCCTTAATTCCCGTGCATCTTTAAAATGGTGCAAAGTGTTTTGGGACGGATGAAGTACTATAGTATAGTAAGTGTGTGACCAAAGTTGAAGGAAAAAGTGAAAACAACTTTCAACTCTAGCACAAGCAAGAAGTATGTGGACCCTTTTACTTAGTTACTTCCCAATACCCACCATTCTTCAGACTCATATTTACATAGAAATTGTAGGGAAACTGTTTCACCAAACACTCAATAGTTCACTTTCGCGTTGTGCTCCTTTTCACCCTGAACCGCATATTTTTCTTAATATGATACTTGTTTATTTCATACTGCACTTCAATCTTCTTTGAGAAGCGAATACCTTTGGCGATTTCATCTCTCTCCGCATTCCATTCTGAAAACTTATATGCACTACTATCATAAATCTCTGATCCGTCCCTAATATCGCGGTAAATTGATAGTCTCCTCTCTCATACAGTTGATTATGTGCCTCATTATAAGTAATCATGTGTGCTCCCAAATCATCACCTTCCCCATCATCACCCTCATTGTCGCATAACATCAGTTGGACTCGTACAATCTTCATATTCAGAATCACCCTCTTCATTTACAAGCAAATCAGCTTCATAATCTACATCATCATCATCATCATCTTCACGTTCCTCTACCTCTTCTTCCTCTCCCACTTCCATTTCCTCTTCCTCTTCCACATGTGTTTCAAACTCATCAACATCTCTCTCAGGGTAGTAACTTGAAGAACCCATCTGAAAGTTATCCATGTCATGAAAATACGCATGTTGTATCGGCTCCTATCTTGTTTCAAACTCATCAGAAGGTACATTATCAACAAAATTCATGACAACATACAACTGCAAGCTACTCATCCCACCTAATTGAGCAGAAACATCAAACATGACTTTCATACACATATCATCCTCGACTGGAAACGGAATGTAATTTGCAACCCCATAGCCGACCAGATGAGGATATCTACATATAACTTTCAACTTAACATTGGTTCGATCTACCCAAATTTTCTTATATAACTTCTTAATCAATTTTTTGTACCTCCATCGAGTTTTTGCTTTAAGTGTACATTTCGGCCCCTGTTCACAATGACTACTTTCAAACGGGTGTTCATAATCTCCTCCCTAGTAGCACATGAAAATAAGTGGAACTCCACTCATATTTACTCCTAAACAAATGAATTTGATTATCAAAATCCTAATTTATTAACAATGCATATACAAAAAAACCAACTAATAACTCTAAATTTAATTTACATTATACAAATTAAAACATATAAGAAAGATTAAAATGTACCTTAAATGCTTTGATTCTTCTTATTCACCAAATATCGTAGAGATTTCTAGCAATTTTTTTCAGCACTTAGACTGTAATTGGGGTATGAAATGGAGAAAAGAGAGCTCAAAATAATGAAAAGGGTGAGAAAGAAAACGGGTGGTGTGGTTATATCTGATGATGAAAACGTCATTGCCAATAACGTTTTTAGAATTTTAACCCTAACTAAAAACGTCATTGCCAATGCCGTTTTTAGAATTTTTTAGCTAAAAACGTGTTTGACAATAGCGTTTTCTGGCCTGTCTTTTTTTAACCCTAACCAAAGTTGGCATTGCCAGTGCCGCTTTTAACTTTTCAAAACCCTAATCCTAATTAGCATTAAGCAGATTAATTGAGCCGTTTTCAACCTAAAAACGTCACTAGCAGTGCCGTTTTCAACCAAGGATGTCATTTAGGTACATAGTTGAATTTGGGTGTTACTTTGGTACATGACCATCCAAAAAGCAATTATTTGAAAAAAAAAATAAAAAATCCAAACCTCTAGCACAACTACGCAATGAAATAAAAGAATGTTCTAATATAATATCACAAACGGAATAACCATCAAAGCCAATTGAATTGATTTGTTGGATTTTCATTATATATAAATATATAAAACAATCTCATTGATATAGTAAGAAAAAGAACATCCGATGATGATGAATAAGTTCATTCGTATTGAAAAAATGGCATCTTTTCACTCTCAGGAACAACATTTTCCGGCCAGAGAATATACATACGTAAAATTATATGCGCCAAAAATGGAACCTACATACAAAAACTAATCCAGGCAGCATTAAACATCCAAGCCAGATCTCTACAATCCGACCATTATCATCAGGATTGAGACTCTGACAAATAGGCAACACCTTTCCTCACCGTTAAGATCTCCAGCTGGCAGCTCGATCATCTTGCTTCAGCAAGCAAACGCTCCCGATTGTTGGAAAGAATGATCACGTCTCTCTGATACTTGACTCCTGACTCGTCCGCTCATTATTATTATTATTATTATTATTATTATTCCAGCTGCCTTGACTAAAAGTATCGATACTAAAGTCTTGACTACCAAATGCCATCCTCTGGAACAGCTTAATCTCTGCAGATTGTTCTGCGGAGTTGTTGTATATTGCACTTTCTCCCACTCTCATCCCGTTGGTTAAATCTGCAGTTATCATACTCTCGAATGCTCTCACTACCTGAGACGCGGAGCCAACAATTATTAATCTCTGATAAAAGGTTTATACCCTAAAACTGGGTTGCAGGCAAAAGGTCAACTATGTTGGTTTCATAGAAAAAAATAATAATAAGAAAATCATTTTCATTATTCATGTAAAAAGTACTCCCTCTGTCCCAGAAAGATGGTTTTTGATGGTCAACCAAGTGAGCTTTGACCAAATATTAATATCATTCTAATTATCCTAGTGAAATTCCAAAAAATAGTCATTGATGAATAAAAAATATGACCAATCAATAATATTTTTAGAATTTCAGTGGTATGTTTAGATTAACATTGATGTTTGGTCAAAGTTCACTTGTGTTGACCATCAAAAACCAAATGGCTTAATGCATTTGACATAGGCCCTGGAATTTCTTAGGCATGTCATGTCATTTGAAACTTTATACAGGAAGGGGAATAAGATCGCTCAATGATTTTCATTTTTGACTTTAAGAGTATTCTATAAGTCGACTCAAAAGTTTCAAAAGCGTTTTCAGGAGATCATTTTCCTGATACAAAAAGGGGCTGAGAAGGGTACCTGTCCCATGGTCGGTCTTTTGGTAGCTGAATGTCGCACACAAGCAGCTGCAGCCTCAATTGCTCTAAACATTTCGCTGTCAACATAGTTCTTCTCAAGCCTTGGATCGACCAAATCTTCAAACTCCTCAGTAGTAAGTGCATGGTTTAGCTTTGGCCGAGCCTGAAAAGATAAGTTTGGCACGAGATCACCATCCATTAGAAGGGTAAATAATACTCCCTCCGTCTCGGAAAAATAGTCCCATTTTATTTTTGTCGGTCAATAAAAGTAAACTTTGAAGAGACATTTATGTCACTCTAACCATCCTAATGAAATTCTGAAAATTGTTATTGATAAAATCACTTTATAATTGATCAATAACATATTTTTAGAATTTCACTGGGATGGTTATTGGCATTAATGTTTGGTCAAAGTTCACTTGTGTTGACCATAAAAAAGATGATCAAAAATCAAATGATTATTTTTCTGTAACGAAGGGAGTAGTTAATAGTGACTTTAGACATTCCATCAACATGCCTTGTACAGATAGAGTCATAAAAAGGAAGACATCAACATGCTATTGAAAAAATGGCAAGCAGACTTACATAGACATTTGATGTGCCTAAGATTTACAGATAGCCTCTTTACTTCAGAAAAGAAAAAGAAATAAAACTTGAAAGGAAACAAAAGGAGCAATGGGTTCACGTAATGGCATGATGCAGCGTAGACAAAAAGCAAATAGGGGTTTATGTATAAACCATGGTAAAGAATTAACGTTTTATTTATGTATGTATATTGGCAAATCGCAATGATTTGAGAAAAAAAATCATTTCTGGGTTGTTTTTTCGCTTCGAAAAACAACCTATGTCGGTAAAGGAAGTTGTGTGTGCGCGTGTTTCCAAAAGGAGGTATTTTTAAACAGGAATCGTTCCCTGCAAGAATGAAAATTTCCAACTTGCAGTTAATAGAACTACGATTCGTCTTCATATAGACAGTGACCGGAATGCACTCAAAAACTGATGAAATGCTTCGAATTATTCATTGGCCAATCGACCAAATAACTTGTAGAACCAGCAAAACTACTCTCAGAAATAGCACCATAAGTCCAAAGCATCATTAAGTCATCTTTATTGGAAATAAAAGATTTGCTACAAGCCGGTCTCTGTTCATCTCATACCATTAGTAATTAACGTATTTTACATATATCAAAATTAGCTTTGAGAGGGATATTAGGTATAGATAAAGCGTTAAAAACTTACCCATTCAGCTAGACTCTCCTGTCCCAGAGGTTGTGAAGTATCCACAGGTTTGCGTCCAGTAATAAGCTCCAAAAGAACAACTCCAAAGGAGAAAACATCAGATTTCTCTGTCAGCTTGCCACTTGATGCGTATTCAGGAGCCATGTATCTGACACAAACCAAATAATAATAAAAAAAGATTTAGTATAAATGCAGTTAACATTTGTTCATATCATGTGAAATAATATTTCTTGGAAGGTATATAGACCAGCCAAAGACAGATGATCTACCCGAAGGTTCCCATAACACGGGTAGTTACATGCGAGTTTGCATCCGCAGCTAATTTAGCAAGCCCAAAATCAGAAACCTGTCAAGTATAAAGATGCCTTAAATAAAAGTTCCTAAAGATGAATATAAAACTGAAGTTGGTGGAGAAATAGGGATACCCGAGCTTCAAAGTTCTTATCTAAGAGAATATTTGCTGATTTAATGTCTCTATGAATAATACGAGGAAGACCTGTAATGTTAGTAAAAAATATCAGAGAATGAAGTTTGGAAAGAAAATAAAAGATCTATCAATGCAGATACGGAGTGATATAAGATACAGGTGCTGTCATCTTTTTCCACCTGCACGTGATATGGAGTATTATGTATTCGATTATCCACTTACAGATTTCAGTTTCACCATCAATCAAGTTAAGCATTCATCATAACCATATGATTTCATGACAACAGGTTTTCTAAATATGACTAACGACTTTATATATGTGTGCATGCTCATAAACAAAGGAAATAAGAACTTTAGAATATTACAGTCTTCATGGAGGTATGCGATCCCCCGAGCTGCTCCAGCAGCAATCTTTACCCGTGTTTGCCAACTCATAACTGGCCTATCTGGCCCTACAAAAAGTCAAGGACCAAAGATATATGTCAGTCAACTCACTTATACTCCCTCCGTCCTGCACGTTAGTCCCTCTTTTTTGATTGTTAGTTTGAAGTGAACTTTGAGAAATAATTTAGGTTACTTTTAATTATACTAATGAAAATCTAAAACTGTTATTGATAATATTTATAATGGTGTATCAATAACAAGTTTTAGATTTTCATTAAGATAATTAAAAGTAAACTAAATTTTTCCTCAAAGTTCATTAAAACTACCAATAAAAAAAGAGGGACCATCTTTCCGAAACAGAGGGAATAATTCCTTATGGGGTAAAAACAAAGCAAGACAAGAGTGGACAAACTTCCTACAAAATTTGCTTCCCAAATGATTATTACCATGAAGATGGAAATGGAGGGTATTGTTAGGAACAAATTCATAGATAAGCAGCCTTCGGCTATCAGAAATGCAATAACCCGCAAGTGAAACCAAATGGCGATGATGTATACGACTAATAATATCCACCTCAGCTTTAAACTCTCTCTCACCCTGTCCCCCTCCAATCTTTAGTTGCTTTACTGCAACCTCTTGCCCATCGGGTAAGTGTCCTTTGTATACACGACCAAATCCACCTTCACCTAGTAAATTCTCTTCTGAAAACCCATTTGTAGCCTCTAATAGGGCTTCGTATGTAAACCACGACCTGGAATTACCCATTCCACCAGCTTCTGATGGAGAATATTGATATTCACTTGCAGAACGACTTCCAGTATCAGCTGGTGATCTCTGTGCCTTTAGTAAGCTTGAATCTGAACACAAATCAGAAACGATAACATAGTTACGTATAGTACTCGAGTTTGCAGGCATGCGCAAAAAATTGTACTCCCTCCCAATATGAATGACCATTTTGAATTTAAGGGTTATTTTGAAAATGTTGGTTTTTAATAGAAAAAAATCATAAACATTCTTGCTATTCACTTTCAAAATTTTAGTTTTGCAAAAAATATAATGAACTCTGATTTTATTTATTTTGAAAAGGGACAGTTTTTTGACGTGAAAGTTTGAAAAGGTCATTCATTTTGGGACAAAAATGGTCATTCCATTTCGGACAAAGGGAGTAGAATTTTTTTTTTCAGTAAATTTCCATGCAATAAAAAAATTTAAAAACAAAAAACTCGGATCATGCTCAATTTCATAAACCTGAATGATGCATGGTAAATCAAAGGGTACATTTAGTACTAAATCTTTTAAGAAATTACCTTTTGGGGAAGACGTCAATGAGGTCGGCATACCAGCAACCCTCTTTCTTCTCTTGCTCGTGCACCAGACAGCAACTCCGACTGCACCAAGTAGAAGGAAGCCTAGTAGTATGCCAATTCCAACAGCGACTTCAGTAGTGATGGTTCCGTTGCTTGACGGTTCATTTGAAGCGTGAGTTCGAATGCCTGATGGTGGAACATCAAGTTGAGTAGGGGAGGGTGGGGATACACCTGATGAAGGAGGTGGGGATACCGGAATTAATGGAGTTGCTGATGAGTTTGGGGATGGTTGGGAATCTGGAGATAATGGCGGAGGAGGGGTAAAAGTGGAAGGTGGGGTGGTTGAATCGGTGGGTGGTGGTGTTGATCCTGATGATGGAGTTGAATCCTCCGGTGGAGATCCCGGTGGCGAGGTTGGAGTTTGAGGTGGTTTTGAATCTTGTGATGGTGGTGAGTTCTCCGGTGGTGGATCAGACGGAGGGGGTGAAAGTTGTGGTGGGTCTGATACTGGTGGAGGTGAAGTAGAAGGTGGATTAGATGTTGCCGGAGGAGGAGAAGCGGCCGGTGGATCAGGTGAGGGAGTGACCGGAGTAACAACTGGGGGATTTTGTGTAGGCGGTGGAGAATAAATTGGGGTAGTTGGAGGCGGCGATGAGATTTGTGGTGGATCAGGTAATGGGGGAGGGGGAGAAGTGGTGGCTGGTGGTGGGGAATTTTCTTTAGGAGGAGGAGAAGCGGAATCAGGAGGAGGAGAGGCGGTGGAAGGGGGTGGTGAAGAGGCGGCAGGCGGTTGTGATGGGGGTGGTGTGGATGATGAAGAAGAAGGCGATGTTGAATTAGAAGGGGGTCCTGAAGGCTCCATGGGTAGGGCATCGGTAGTGGATGTCTTGGAGGGGAAATTTGCTCGAGAATGGCTGGAGAGAGGCGGTGGAGAGGAAGGAGTCAATGATAAATTTTCCGCAGAAGGTGCGGAATGTGGAGATGGTGATGTTGCCATTTATCCCCAATTACACTCTAAAACAATCACCAGCTAAGGTACAAACAAATTAACAAGATTCATATGCTTTCTATTCAAAATCTCTCAGGCAATGTCCACATTTCAATTTTTCCCGGAAAATTCATAATCTGTAAAAATCTTATCTAACATCCTCCCGGACTCCGGTTCATCAAGATTTCAATCTTTTTTTTTTCTTTGATCACCTTATATTTTCACCAGAAACCTAACAAAATAATCTCATCTGAAACCAAATTCTATTAAAAAAAAATTAAAAAAAAAAAAAAAATCAAGAACAGATTCCAAACGCCAACAGAAAACCCTCGTCACCCTCAAATCCAAATTTATCCAAAAGTTTATCACCTGCTTCTTACACAAATCGCCGACAATACCAACGAGGTTTCATCATGAAACTCAGATCATAACACACAAATAAAAAACAATCCCAGATACCCAAATCAAGAAAAGAAACCAAATTCGCAATTTAAGTTTCAGCCAACCCTGAATTCATGCATTTCATTCATCATATTCACAAAATGCAGAAACCCCAAATCACAAAATTTGAATTAACAAAAAATTGGGGGAGAAAATTCAAATACATAAACCGTTACCTCTGCTTATCTCTCCCTCCTAATTTAGCAATTTTCGGTCCTCGAACCCAAAAGACACGGTTACAGGGCTCCCAAAAAATCCGAAGCCAAAACTGATGGGGGGATGAAAGAATGAATGATCCTAACAATAACGGAATTGAATAAGGTTTGCTTGAAATTGACGTTGAAATGAATCAACATTGATTTTGTTTCTAAAGTGGCAACGTCGAGGGCAATGCAGATTTTTCAGCGCTACAAACCAAACATTCTCTTTTTGGTTAATTAGTTTTCTACTCCCTCCGTGACATTTCAAATTCCCAACTAAAACTGCAAAACCAAAAATAGCAAGTTTTAATCCACTTGCACACTCACATCCACTAACCCACTAACTATTCTTTACCCCCACTTTCTCTCTCCCACTCAACTATCAACACTCACAACACATCACTTTTTTCACTTTTTTCTTTAATACCCATACCAACCTAGTATTTGCACTTAATCCCCGTGCCAACCTAGTATTTGCAATTTGAAATGGGACGGAGAGAGTATTTCGCACCAACTCCAAACCCTTCATTTCTTTTATTAGTATAATCCTTCCGTCTCATTTTAAACTTAAAAAAAAAAATGGGCACAAGAATTAAGATGAGAATCTTTGTATTATAAAATATTAATAGTAGGGTAGAGTGTTGTGAGTATAGAAAGTGGGTAGGAGAGAGAAAGTGGGTTAGGAAATAGTTAGTGGATAGTTGTTGTGTGTATGATATGTAGGTCTCACTAAATAAAAAAATATAAATAACTTTCTTTTTTGGATTTTAAAGTTTAAAATGGGACACCCAAAAGGAAAATTTTTGAAGTTTAAAATGAGCCGAAGGGAGTATTTTTTAAATCCATTTATAGTATATTTGGGATAGAGATTTTTTGAAGCATTTTTCGACCAAAAGATAAAAGGGTTAATGACAATTTAGACCCTAAAGTGATATACCACCCTCCCAAACGAACCCTGATGTTTTTTTTTTCGCCAGATCAGACCTTGATGTGAAAAAACTCGCAAGTTAAGGCATTTTTGACGGTTTTCGTTAGAAAAGTCAGTTAAATAGCATGTGCATTGCACGTGACTAACAGAATTGGTTAGATTGAAGTTGAAATTTCTTTTAAGGGGGCTTAATGAATATTCTAAACTTAACAGGGTTGAAATCAAAATAATCATCAAATATTGAAAAAACTTCACAAATAAATTCATTACAATTTATTTTCATTTATTTTAAAATTTACCAAATTTATGCATCAATTAAAAATCAATAAAAAAAATATTTCATTAAATAGTAAACAATTACCTCTTTTCTTAAAAATATAAAAAATTAATTAAAAAATTACGCATATTTCTCTTTAGTAAATATAAATATTAATAAAAAACTATTATTAGTGCATTAATATTTTTAAGCACAATTAATGGCTGAATTTTTTTAAAAAAAATCTTTAAGAATCTATTTATTCATAAAATTAATAATATTTTTTACACATATATACCTGTATATTAAATTTAATAGTTCAAATATGAAATATATTTCCAGCAACAAAAAAAAAAGATTATAAATAAACGAAAAAGAAAGAAAATTATTTTTTTAATATTAAAAAATAAAAAAAATGAAAGAACAGTGTTGAAAAAACCAAAAACCCTACACTTCTCACAACCCAGATTTCAACCATTCTCATCAGCCATTTTCCCCACCTCTTCTCAACCACCATTGCAATCACATTCACAACAATCATTGCCATCACCCCTAATCCAACCCTAATCACTCATAACACCATCAAATCTCTCAAATAGAATCCAGCTTCAAACCTTGATAGCTCAAAATTAACCACCAAATCTCGTAAATTGCCGAAGAGATTTGGTTGTTGTGAAGAATATGTTCTTGCCGTTGGAAGCACTGAGGATGAATTCGCCGCACAAGGCTAAGTAAACACGGAACCGACGTGGCCGGAGAGAACGACGAGTGACCGATAGGAGTAGGAACAGGGGACGGGTGATTTGGGTGTTTGAAATTGGTGGTCTTGAAGGGTGAACTGGAGAGATGTCTGGGTGAATTGGGTGTTTGGAATTGGAGGTCTTGAAGGGTGAACCGGAAGGATGTCGCCGGAGATTCATCGGAGCCGCTGCTACTAGTGCTGGGTGTTGTTGTTGATAACAATTGTGTTGAATCGGGGAAAGGGAAGGGGAAGTGTTGACTTTTTTTTTTTCACCGTGAAGACAAAATCTGGGAAGGGAAAGGTTAATTTTTTATCAACAATCCTTCGTTTCTGAGATATGTCTTTGAACCCCCCTAATAGTTAATAACAATTCAAAGTACCTAATTCTTTTAGTCACGTGTTTGGCACATGTTTTTTAACTGGTTTTTTTTAACGAAAACCGTCAAAAAGGCCTTAACTAGCGAGTTTTTTTCACATCAAGGTCTGATCTGGCGAAAAAAAACATCAGAGTTCGTATGAGTGGGTGGTATATCACTTTAGGGTCTAAATTGTCATTAACCCAAGATAAAAATGATGTAATTTTTCACCTTCATTATTCGAACTACTAGCTGGTAACCCGTGCTCTGCACGGGAAAACCAATACTATGTCTTAAAAAACATTTTAACTATAGTTAACTAATATAATAATAATAATCATTTTAACTAATACTATTAATAATAAAAATTAATTTATATGATTACTATTATTATAATAACTATTATAATTAATTAATACTATTGATAGTAATAGTTAATATATATTAATAGCTATGATTAATCTATATAATAATAATAATTATTATAATAATTATTATAATAAAATAATATTATTAATAGTAATAGTTAATTGATATAGTAACTATTATGATTAATTAATATTAAAAATTAATAATCTAACTTATATAATAACTATTATAATTAACTAATACTAACAATAGTTATAGTTAATGTATGTAGCCTATTATAGTTAATCAATACTATTAATAGTAAAAAATAACTTATAAATTAACTATTATGGTTAACTTAGAATATTAATAGTAATAATTAACTTATATATAGTAACTATTATAGTTAACTAATATTATTAATAGTAACAGTTAACTAATATAGTAACTATTATAGTTAACTAATACTATTAATAGTAATATTTAACTTGTATTGTAACTAATATTGTTAACTAATACTATTAATAGTAATGGTTAACTTATACTATTAATAGTAATAGTTAACTCATATAATTACTAATATGATTAACTAATAGTATTAGCTAAGAATGAGAATATCAAAAGTCATTACATTTTAGGATGATGTTGATGTGGCTTCTCCAAATTCAAGCTTTTACTAAAACATGTACACATGTCAAACCCAAAACTCTCCTCACCAACTTTAATATATATATATATAGATTTCATTATAGAGTACTCCCTTTGTCTCGTACTTATCGCTACTTATTTTCATTTTAAGTGTCTCATATTTTTTGCTACTTACATAAAATATTCATTTTTCTCTCCTATCCACTCACAACAACTATTCACTAACTTATATTTTCTCTCCTATCCACTAACAATACTTACTTTTTCAACATATTTTCTTAATCCCCATGCACTCCCATTTGGTAGCAATAAGTATAGGACGGAGGGAGTATGTCTTATGAAAAACGTGTTTTTCTTTAAGGATTGGAAAAACATGTTTTTTCAAAACACGCGATCGCTAGTTTTAAAATAGGCGGTGACATTTTTTTTAAATAACTGGCAAGCATCGTAAATGTCCAGTGTTAATATTACAAAGTGCCAGTAATTTAAACTGGCGTTTATAAACATTGAAACTGACATTTTTCATAAGTGCCAGTGGTATTGTTAAAAATTGCCAGTCATTACACTGATACTTATCAACATTGCCACTAGCACTTATCAAAAGTGTCAGTGGTTGTGTTCATAAGTGCCAGTGTATATGGCTGACAAATTTTAACACTAATATTGGCACTTACGACAAGCGTCAGTTATTTACATAAATGTCACCTCCTATTTTAAAACGACTTCCCGTTTTCACAAAAAATGAGACCGTGCCACTTTAAAAAACACGTTTTACGCGAACTTAAGAAAAACACATTTTTTTCCTAGTTATCACTTCATTATAAGATTTAAATAAATTATTTATGCCGTGCAAATATTTTCATACACAAAATCTTGTAAAAAAAATGTGTTTTACACTAACTATGTGTAAAACGTGTTTTTCAAATAACGGCTTAAGAGGGATTAAAAGACGCGGTGGCAATTTTGTAAATAAGTGAAACTCATGAAAATCTCAGCAGTCACATTTTAAAACAAGACGAGGCATTTTTCAATACTTCACAGCAGGCATATTTTAACTCTAGAGGAGACACTTTTTTAGAGCAGACATGTTTTAACTCTAGAGGAGGCACTTTTTTTGAATTTTTAACAGTGCCTTTTTTGAGAAAAAATAAGTGCCTGCTCTAGTTAAAAAATGTGCCTCCTGCAGTTTCAAAACATGCCTCCTCCAGTTTCAAAACATGCCTCCTGAGATTTTTTGAACTTTTAACATTGTCTTTTTTAAAGAAAAAAAATGCTTGCTCTAGTTTAAAAATGTGCCTCCTGCAGTATAAAAATATGCCTCCTCCAGTTTTAAAATTTTAGAAGTGCCTCTTTGAAAAAAATGCCTGTTATGGTTTTACAAAGTGCCTGATGTGGAGTTTCAAAAATATGCCTCCTTCAGTTTCATAATATGCCTCCTGCAGTTTTAAAATATGCTTCCTGAGATTTCATAAGTTTCAAATATTTACACTTATGCCACCGCGTCTCTTAAACCCTACTTACCGTTATTAATAAAACACGTTTTACACTAAGCCTAGTGTAAAACGCGTTTTACAAGAGACTTACTCATTTTCATAACAATTCATTGTTTTTGTCCCCTTTTCTTCAACTTATTATACACATCTTTTTAATACGTGAAGGTTTAGTGAAAGAGCATTTCTTTTTAAGAGGTTAAGAAAACGTGTTTTTGAACACGCAACAACATTTTAAAAAGAGAAAATTTTGGGGGAAACTAGTTTCTCCATAAGTTATAAAAAGTCATGTATTTAGAGGGGTTAAAGTTTAGGGTTTAGGGTTTAGGGTTTAAAGTTTAGGTTTTAAAGTTTAGGGTTTAGGCCTTTTAGGGTTTAAGAAGGGTTAAAAAAACATGATTGTTTATAACTTATGGAGGAACTAGTTTCCCCCAAAACCAACTCAAACACTTTTTTATAAAGCGCGCAGTGACATTTTATAAATAATTAAAACTTATTGAATACGCTGCAACTATTAACACTAACACTGAAACTTTTTGACACACCCAATAACACTCTTTAATACCCCCTCCGTCTCAGACTAAGGTTCTTACTTTCCTTTTTGGTGGTTTGTCCCAGACTAAGGTTTTTTGTTGCTTTATTACCTAAAATTGACAAGCGGTGGTCTCCCATGAGAACAAGGGGATCCGTCTCATCTATGAGACGGGTTTTTTTTTACCCGGATCCATGACCCATGGGGCATAACCTGCCACGTGGCAGCCCACCATTGCCCCCCTCTTTTTTTTTTTTTGCTTTTCTTTGAGTTTTTATATTTTTTTTCCGGCTTTTCCGTTGTTTACGAAAAGTAATAGTTACCATAACTTAATGTAATGACTGTATACATATAAAGTAACATTGTTCATAAGTAAACGTAACACCTGTTTTACAAAAACAAAAAACTCGTTTTACCCATTTTTTCAAATGTAATACTAACTATAATTACATGTAACCCAAACAATATCTAAATGTAATTATCATTTATACTGAAATATAATAGTGCTTTTACAAAAATGTAAAATATTGTGTATTTTGATTTTAATTTTTAAAAGAAAGTAACATTTGATTTGAAAAATAATAACTTATGTATATGAATGTAATTGTTTATACAAGTAAATGTAACACTTTGATAGATGAAATATTAACAGATTTATATAGATAATGCAATATTTTTACATGTATCATTATAAATTGAACCCATTGTAACTTATTATTTGAAAACATATAGATATACTATTACTTTTCTATAGTGTTACAAATTATGTATAAACATTGTTACATATAAGTAACACGTTCGTTACATTTTAGTTGTAATAAGTATTATTTTTGGCAAACGAAGAAAACATAGAAAAAAACACTGTTACTTTTCTGTATATATGTATTACTTTTATGTATACAAACTATTACATATAAGTAACACGTTTGTTACATTTAGTTATAGTAACTATTACTTTTGACAAACCGAAAAAACCAAAAAAATAATATAAAAACTCAAAAAAAAAAAAAAAGAAAGACCTATGAGAGGCTTTCACGTGGCAGGGTCGCCCCCATGGGTCTTGGAGCCGGTTCGTGGGTCGGGCCGGGCGGGTAAAAAAAACCTGTCTCATGGATGAGACGGGTTCTCATGTTCGCACATGAGTTTTAGTCAATTGACAATGGGACCCATTTGTCATTCTCACAACAAAAACTTTCTACCCATTTTCCCTCTCCTACTTTCTCCTACTTTTCATACTCACAACATTTACTTTTTTTTAATCTCCGTGTAAAGTCAAACTAAGAACCTTATTAAAAGTGTCAGCTCCGAAGTTAATAAATGTTAATAATAATGGTTGACAATGCATATCAATAGCGCTGACATTTACGATACAAAAGTAGCATTCTTAAAAGACAAATTCTCATATAAAACCGTTCCACCATGGTGCAACGGGCCAAACCCATGGGCTGCACCGCCCGACCCGCCAAGCCCAGCCTCTCCCAGCCTCTCATATCGTGACACGTGGCAAGCCTAAAAAAAAACTCATTAACTTTAAAATGCTATATCTTGATATTGATAACTCAGGAAAAATAAATAAAAATACCGATGAGTTCGTCTCGACGAGACGAATAATACTACATTGGTCATGATATGGTTTGATTTTTTTACACACAAAAAGTTTGAGTTGCTTGTCAGCTGAGATGTAACACTCTGTTCTAATAAAAGTAACAGTTTCATATTCAAATAGTAACACTATTACAGTCAAATGTAACAGCAATTTTACAAAAAAATAAATAAATTGTTTTGATAGTTTTTGTGGTTAAAAAAAAGTAATATTTGAAGTGTAACAAAGTGCATATATGATTATAAATTTTTATATAGATGAATGTAACATTTTTATTTAGTGAATGTTACTTTTCTTCTTTAAAAAAAAGAGTGAAAATTCATATATATAAATCGGGTTTGCATTTCAATTGTTACTTTCTCAATAAAAAATTGTTACATTTTCAGATATAATGTTACATTTAAGGATATAATCTGTTACAATTGAGGAAAAAAATATTACATTCATTTTTTATAAAATGTTACATTAGATTAGTTTGTTAATCTTATGTTAATTTTGGAAAAAAAAGTGTTACATTTGAAAAAAAGAGTGTTACATTCTTTTATAAAAAGTGTGACATTAGTTTAGTTGTCAATCTTTATGTTATCTTAATTTATTGCAGCAAAATTGTGGTACATTTAAAAAAAAGTGTTACATTTGAAAAAAAAAATGTTACATTTGAAAAAAGAGTGTTACATTCCTTTATAAAAAGTGTGACATTAGTTTAGTTGTCAATCTTTATGTTATCTTTAATCTATTGCAGCAAAATTGTGGTATATTTTGGAAAAAAAAAGTGTTACATTTGAAAAGAAAAAAATGTTACATTTCGTTATAATAAGTGTTACTTTTGTTGGGAGGAAAAAAAGGTTGGGGGTGGCAAAAAAAAAAATCTCAGCGGAAAAAAGAATAAAAAACAAAAACAAAAAAAAAAAAAAGAAGAAGAAGAAGAAGAAGGTAGGCTCCTGTTGCACGGTACAACCGTTGCACAGATGAACTCCTCTTCTTAAAAATCAATTTTTTTTCTAAGTGTAAATAAAAACGTGTTTTTCATAAGATATACTCTTCTAATACAACTTTTCTTAAATATATAGTATTTCGAGGTGGTCTTCCATGAGAACAAGGGGATCCGTCTCATGTATGAGACGGGTCGCCCCATGACCCATGGGCATGACCCGCCACGTGGCAGCCTCCCAGAGGTCAATTTTTTTATTATTATTATTGTAACGACCCCAAAAATCCGTTTTATTTATTTTATAATTATTTTATATTTTTGAGAATTTTAAATTTAAAATTATGTGTGCATTTATTTGTTGCATCATATTAAATGCATTTGCACATCTTATATGATTATTTGTGTTAGTTAAAATGTTAGTATTAAAGGTGATTAGGGGAGTTAAGTTGTTAGTGGGAAGTTATGAGGGTTTTTAGTGGAATTAGTATTCAAGGGGCTTGGTTGTTTAATTTGAAAGAAAGAGGGGCTTAAATGGAAAGTTGAAATTTGCACAAAACCCATCCTTATCACCCCCTCCCTCTCCCTGCGTGTTCCCCTCACTCTCACACTTAGTTACTTTTCTAAAAATTCCTCCATTGTTGAAGAAAAGAAAGAAAAGGTAAACTTGTTCTTATTAATTTTCCTTATTTTAATTTACTACTCCATTTTCAAATCTAAAAATATATAAATGTTCAGGGTGTTGAGTAGGCCACATCTACCGAACAATATAATTTTCTTGACTCGTTTCCGAAAAATAGGTAAGTTACTAATCCCCCCTTTAAATGTTAAAATGGTCATAAGTATGCTATATATGCTTTATATGTTATAAAATAATGTTTTGGGTATACTTTTATATACTTGTAATTTTGGGACGGAGGGAGTAGTAATAATTTTTATATACTTGTAATTTTGGGACAGAGGGAGTAGTAAAACTGGTTATAGACTTGTTATTTGTGGGAAATGGGTATAGTAGTTTTGATTTGGAGGAGTATGAGAGGATGCAACATTATATATGCTTTATATATTATACTCCTACTCGTGGGACGGTAAAATAATATCTTTAGTTAAATGTTAAATAAATGTATTATAAAATTATACTATTACTTATGGGACGGGGAAAGAAGTGAAAGTATTCTAAATTGGGTATATTAGTATATTAAAAATTATAATGATACTTGTGAAACGGAGGGAGTAGTAATAATTTGTTGCATGTGGGAAATGTTAATACAAATGGGTATTGTAGTATTGTGAAAATATAGTAATGTTGTTGTACCTAATCAAATGGATATAAACATGTTATATATGTCTAGTAGGTTGTGAAATAATGTTTTGGTATGTTTTAATTATATTTGTAAATTTGGGACAGAGGGAGTAGTAAAAACTTGTACATAGCTTGTTAGTATTAGGAAGGGTATAGAAGTTGGTGTTTGTATGGTGTTTGGGCTGAATTTGTAGCCTTTGTAAGGGTTGAAAATGTTGAGGGTTGATAAGGTTAGTGTTTTGGGTTGGTGAGATGAAGGGAGTATTTTGTTTTCAGCCAAAATGGGATTTCTGGGCTGATTACACGACTCGTGTAGGGGTACACGAGTCGTGTAAGGAGAGATTCTGAAGGGGTGTTTTTCTACACGAGTCGTGTACTGTTACACGACTTGTGTAAAAGTTCTTACACGAGTCGTGTAGTGGTACACGAGTCGTGTAAGGGCCCAAAGTCTGAACTTGTGTATTTTTACATAAATCTTCCGGAGGTCATAACTTCTTCATCCGGACTCCGTTTTAGTCGTGTAAACTATCGTTGGAAAGCTCTTCTCGAGCACTACACGATGGGTTGGTTATTGAGTGGGGTTTTGATTTTTATAGCACGTAAATCCAGTAGGTGATTAGTACCAAAATGAGTATCCATGGTTCATTATGGTAGAGTTGGTCTTTTGTGATCAAGTTTGGATTAATGTGATGGTTTGGATGGTTTGTGTGATGACTTAATGTCAATATGGTGCATACTATTATGAAAGCGTGTTTACTTCTCTAATATGAGCTTGTGTGGTTCCCTACTTTGGAATCATACCCCGTTTGTTGTTTAAGCAAGTTTTCTTTGCTTCTGTTGTGTCTAAAGTCCAGCTGGTACTTTTGTGTGTGTTGGGCAGTGATAGGGATTATAATGGTCTCCGAGCCAAGTACATTATAAGGCTCCTATCATTGGTTTCCCATTTTTAACCCCCTTCCTTGGGCCAAAGGTTGGGCACTTTGGGTTATGACTTTGTGTCATTTTCCCCCCGTTGTTGTTGTTGTTGTTTGGTTCCGGAACCCGTTTCAGCTCTTCGATGCTGCTCAGTTGATGCCTCTCAGATGGCTATTGTTTGGTTTGAGAACCTTGGCTCAGTATCCACGTATGAGTGTTTATTTCCGCTTTATGTGTTGCATGATGAGTTGGTCGTTATTTCCAACCGGTATGGGACGGTGGCGATAGGGAGCCTCTCATGTTATGTGCTATGTGTTATACGCTTATTTGTTAATATTGTTTCTTTATGATCATCATATTAGCATGTAATGTAGTTGCATTTTAGTAACTTACTGAGATTTATTCTCACCCCTTATTTGTTTACCGTTTTAGATAAGAAGGAGTCCAGGGAATAGGTCACAGCACAGGGAGGACGTTGGTAAAGAGATCTTGGGTAAGACTTTTGGGAAGTGATGTGTATAAAGGATACATTATGTAAATGTAATACCTTTTGGGTAGTATACCCGTGACTTGGTTTGTATCATCTCTTTTAGTAGACGTTCGTGTTTGTAATTTAAGTAATTAAAGTTAGTAGTTGTAGCCAAGTGGCTTAGTACTCATTTGAGAAAGTTTGTTTTGTGACTTAAAGTCATGTTTTGGTAACGTGTTGGTTGTGTGAACCTTTTTATGAAAATATATTTGAAAAATTTTCTTAGAGTTGCTTTACGACGTCTTCCTCGCGTGTCCCGGGCGTGGGGCCAAGTAGGACCACGGGTCGGGGCGCGATAGTTGGTATCAGAGCTAGGTTGTAGATGGTCTAGAATGACTAAATGACCTAGGAGGGTAGTTGTGTATAGGGTAAGTAACGTTGAGAGTTTTATGCAGGTACTTATTGAAAATGGTTGGCACCGAAGGGAATCAGTCAGGGCCTTCAGGGTCGGGTAACGCTAGAGAAGAGGTTCGAGCACTGTTCCAAGGTATGTTTGAAGATGTCATGAAAATCATTGACGATACAGAGGAGCATAAAACCAAGATTGAAACCTCAGATGTGACAAAACGAGGAGAACAGGTAAAACTGCAACCCCAGCGTGGAGATAGTAGAGAATATCAAGGAACACCTTCGCAAGCGAGGGCATCTTTTCAAGGGCCGCATAATAGAGGAACTCGAAGTAAACGAGTATGTAACTACTGTCAAAGTATGGGACATTTAGAAGAAAAATGTTGGAAGAAGAAAAATGTTGGAAGAAGCAAGGCAAATGTTTGAGTTGTAGTCAGTTGGGTCACTTTCAGAAGAGTTGCTTTAGATTTAAGAATCAGTTATCGGGAAGTGCAGCTGGGTCATCTCGGGGCCAAAAGGGGATGCTTCAGGAAAGGTTAAGGTGCAATATCGTGTTTCTTCCATCAATCAACAACAGATTTCAGATTCTTCTAATGTGACTGGAGGTATAATTCCTATGTCTAGTTTGAGAGCACACACACTTATAGACCCTGGCTCTTCGCATACTTGTGTGTTTGTGCATTGTGCTTCTTGATTTCGTGTGTCTTCTGAGTCTTTACCTTATGTGTTAGATGTGTCTTCCTAAGGGGGAGTGTTAGAGGACCGATAAAGTATCGTATACTTGTGATGTGCGTATTCATGGGCGTGTTTTATTTGCCGGTTTAGTGATGTTGTCATCACAAGATTTTGATGTTATGGTTGTGGAATTTTATATGCTAGTGTGTTTTAGTTAAACAGGGTATATATATGTGTTTAGCTTTCATGCTATTTAGGCATTAAGAAATTTGTAAATTGTTGTTGCAAGCTTGTGCCTGGTAGTTAGTTTATGGAGTTAGTAGTGAAAAATTTGCATTTAAATTGAAAGATATCTTTTCCTTGTGAGATTTTAAGTTTATTTCCCTTGAGTGGTACTTGTTCTTGAGGAGAACCTTGGGTGATCTTGAGTGGTTGGGTGCTATGTTGAGAAACATCAGAGATCAGTAATTGTTTAGTGATTGATTTGAAGTGATTATCATTTGTTGAGAATTTTAGTTGAGTATATTTCAAAGATGGCTTTTATATCGGGTATGGACATCATGAATGGTGGTTATATAGTTTGAATTCTCATCTGCTTCAGTGGTATTGTTGGATACGTTGAATTGTATAAGTAATCCTAGTCTGAGTTCTTTGAGAGCGGTAGCAGTTTGTAAAATTAGGGCAGAATGTCTTCATGTTAGAGGATGTATTATTTTGAGGAAAGTTTCAACTCAGGCATAGGGTTGAGGATTATTGATGGATTTCTAAGGTAGCTACACTGTTAACTACATAGCACAGAAAGATGCACTATCTCGATGGATTGGTAAGAGTGAACGAGTTTAATGGTTGCGAGTGTTAATTGATGAATCGAGAGTTGATGACAACTTCAGTATTGATATTGCTTAATGGATTTAACTAGTACTACAGTTATCTAGAGGATATGATTAGTGTTACTAATTTCTAGTGGATATGTCAAGCTTACCCTTATAGTGGATTTGATAAATTCCTTATTCATAGAGATGCCTTAAAGAGTGATTGAGATGTTCATTGCTTCAGGATGGTTCGGTAACAATGTGTGCTTTGAGAAGATTGATTCCTTATCAACAAAATTATCCTACCCATAAATTGAGATTTATTGCGATTATACATCCATTGCATTAGTGAATGACTTTGATGGAGTTAGATTTGAAGTGTTTACCATACTATATCATAGGGAAAGGTATTGTGTTAGAGGATTCATTGACTTATAGTTCATGGGTGATAAAACTAAATGGGGAATGTTAGAGGAATTAACACCTTGGAGTCTTCGTGAGTTGAGACATGGTGTGAATTTGCGATTGAGAAAGCTTTAAATTTCTACTCTATTGAATAATATCAACTATCGAAAATTACTCGTGGAATGAATAATGACAGACAATAAGATTTTGTTCGTGGCTAGTGATGGAATTTTAACTTCTATAGCAGAGTATGTAGTCAACACTTAGTGGAATTAAACATGTATATCGGAGTTCAACTATAGATACTTGAAGGGATATACAAGACCAATTTAATTATGAATCCAAGTAGAAGTAGAGTATTGAGATAAATTCGAGGAGTTACCTTTAATTGTTTGATGCGAGGAATTCTAAGTATTCAACTAAGTCCTTGAGTTGTGAATAATCTGGAAGTAAATTATCAGTTGTCAGTTATTTGTTCAGAAGATAATTCGATTTCATGGGATGTCTACGAGCATGGTAATAGATATGGGTTCCTTATTTACATCTTGATTTTGGCAAGCATTTCAGAAGGCCTGGGGTTCGGAATTGAGACTTAGTATGACTTTCACCCTCAGTCAGATGGTCAGTTAGAAATAACCATTCAGATTCTTGAGAACTTGTTTAGTTGATTCTAAGAATTCGAGGGATATGCCTTTACTTCTCGTGGAATTGTTTAATATGTCAGTTCTTTTGAGATTTTGGAAAGAGCTAGAGGTTGAGTTTATCGTCTTGTGTTACTTCCTTCTCTCGACGAGGTTGATAATGAGTTCCATGTGTTGATGCCACGCAATTGTATTTATGATTCTTCTCCGATATGTCTAAAGTTTTAGAGGATATTGAACTCAGTGTGAAGCTTCGGGATTGGAATGAAAAGAAGTATCCTGGGTTGTTTGAGGGTTGAGGTAAGCAATCCTAAAATTCGGGTCGAATTTTCTTTAAGGGGGAGTGATTGTAACGACCCCAAAAATCCGTTTTATTTATTTTATAATTATTTTATATTTTGAGAATTTTAAATTTAAAATTATGTGTGCATTTTATTTGTTGCATCATATTAAATGCATTTGCACATCTTATATGATTATTTGTGTTAGTTAAAATGTTAGTATTAAAGGTGATTAGGGGAGTTAAGTTGTTAGTGGGAAGTTATGAGGGTTTTTAGTGGAATTAGTATTCAAGGGGCTTGGTTGTTTAATTTGAAAGAAAGAGGGGCTTAAATGGAAAGTTGAAATTTGCACAAAACCCATCCTTATCACCCCCTCCCTCTCCCTGCGTGTTCCCCTCACTCTCACACTTAGTTACTTTTCTAAAATTCCTCCATTGTTGAAGAAAAGAAAGAAAATGTAAACTTGTTCTTATAATTTTCCTTATTTTAATTTACTACTCCATTTTCAAATCTAAAAATATATAAATGTTCAGGGTGTTGAGTAGGCCACATCTACCGAACAATATAATTTTCTTGACTCGTTTCCGAAAAATAGGTAAGTTACTAATCCCCCTTTAAATGTTAAAATGGTCATAAGTATGCTATATATGCTTTATATGTTATAAAATAATGTTTTGGGTATACTTTTATATACTTGTAATTTTGGGACGGAGGGAGTAGTAATAATTTTTATATACTTGTAATTTTGGGACAGAGGGAGTAGTAAAACTGGTTATAGACTTGTTATTTGTGGGAAATGGGTATAGTAGTTTTGATTTGGAGGAGTATGAGAGGATGCAACATTATATATGCTTTATATATTATACTCCTACTCGTGGGACGGTAAAATAATATCTTTAGTTAATGTTAAATAAATGTATTATAAAATTATACTATTACTTATGGGACGGGGAAAGAAGTGAAAGTATTCTAAATTGGGTATATTAGTATATTAAAAATTATAATGATACTTGTGAAACGGAGGGAGTAGTAATAATTTGTTGCATGTGGGAAATGTTAATACAAATGGGTATTGTAGTATTGTGAAAATATAGTAATGTTGTTGTACCTAATCAAATGGATATAAACATGTTATATATGTCTAGTAGGTTGTGAAATAATGTTTGGTATGTTTTAATTATATTTGTAAATTTGGGACAGAGGGAGTAGTAAAAACTTGTACATAGCTTGTTAGTATTAGGAAGGGTATAGAAGTTGGTGTTTGTATGGTGTTTGGGCTGAATTTGTAGCCTTTGTAAGGGTTGAAAATGTTGAGGGTTGATAAGGTTAGTGTTTTGGGTTGGTGAGATGAAGGGAGTATTTTGTTTTCAGCCAAAATGGGATTTCTGGGCTGATTACACGACTCGTGTAGGGGTACACGAGTCGTGTAAGGAGAGATTCTGAAGGGGTGTTTTTCTACACGAGTCGTGTACTGTTACACGACTTGTGTAAAAGTTCTTACACGAGTCGTGTAGTGGTACACGAGTCGTGTAAGGGCCCAAAGTCTGAACTTGTGTATTTTTACATAAAATCTTCCGGAGGTCATAACTTCTTCATCCGGACTCCGTTTTAGTCGTGTAAACTATCGTTGGAAAGCTCTTCTCGAGCACTACACGATGGGTTGGTTATTGAGTGGGGTTTTGATTTTTATAGCACGTAAATCCAGTAGGTGATTAGTACCAAAATGAGTATCCATGGTTCATTATGGTAGAGTTGGTCTTTTGTGATCAAGTTTGGATTAATGTGATGGTTTGGATGGTTTGTGTGATGACTTAATGTCAATATGGTGCATACTATTATGAAAGCGTGTTTATTTCTCTAATATGAGCTTGTGTGGTTCCCTACTTTGGAATCATACCCCGTTTGTTGTTTAAGCAAGTTTTCTTTGCTTCTGTTGTGTCTAAAGTCCAGCTGGTACTTTTGTGTGTGTTGGGCAGTGATAGGGATTATAATGGTCTCCGAGCCAAGTACATTATAAGGCTCCTATCATTGGTTTCCCATTTTTAACACCCCTTCCTTGGGCCAAAGGTTGGGCACTTTGGGTTATGACTTTGTATCATTTTCCCCCCGTTGTTGTTGTTGTTGTTTGGTTCCGGAACCCGTTTCAGCTCTTCGATGCTGCTCAGTTGATGCCTCTCAGATGGCTATTGTTTGGTTTGAGAACCTTGGCTCAGTATCCACGTATGAGTGTTTATTTCCGCTTTATGTGTTGCATGATGAGTTGGTCGTTATTTCCAACCGGTATGGGACGGTTGGCGATAGGGAGCCTCTCATGTTATGTGCTATGTGTTATACGCTTATTTGTTAATATTGTTTCTTTATGATCATCATATTAGCATGTAATGTAGTTGCATTTTAGTAACTTACTGAGATTTATTCTCACCCCTTATTTGTTTACCGTTTTAGATAAGAAGGAGTCCAGGGAATAGGTCACAGCACAGGGAGGACGTTGGTAAAGAGATCTTGGGTAAGACTTTTGGGAAGTGATGTGTATAAAGGATACATTATGTAAATGTAATACCTTTTGGGTAGTATACCCGTGACTTGGTTTGTATCATCTCTTTTAGTAGACGTTCGTGTTTGTAATTTAAGTAATTAAAGTTAGTAGTTGTAGCCAAGTGGCTTAGTACTCATTTGAGAAAGTTTGTTTTGTGACTTAAAGTCATGTTTTGGTAACGTGTTGGTTGTGTGAACCTTTTTATGAAAATATATTTTGAAAAATTTTCTTAGAGTTGCTTTACGACGTCTTCCTCGCGTGTCCCGGGCGTGGGGCCAAGTAGGACCACGGGTCGGGGCGCGACAATTATTATTATTTTTTTTTGGTTTTTTTTGGAGTTTTTATATTATTTTTTCGGCTTTTCAGCCGTTGACCAAAAGTAATAGTTACCATAACTTAATGTAATGACTAAATACTTATAAAGTAATATTGTTCATAAGTAAACGTAACACCTGTTTTACAAAAACAAAAGCTCATTTTACCCATTTTTTCAAATGTAATACTAACTATAATTACATGTAACCCAAACAATATCTAAATGTAATTATCATTTATACTGAAATGTAATAATGCTTTTGCAAAAATGTAAAATATTGTGTATTTTGATTTAATTTTTTGAAAGAAAGTAACATTTGAAAAGTAACAAACTCATATATATGAATGTAATTGTTTGTACAAGTAAATGTAACACTTTAATAAAAGAAATTATAACATATTTCTATAGATAATGTAATACTTTTACATGTAACACTAATCAAGTGTTCTTAGCTCTAAAAATGTAAATGGTTGAATTATTACTTTTTCTATACATATGTGTTACAATTATGTATAAACATTATTACATATAAGTAACACGTTCGTTACATTTTAGTTGTAATAAGTATTACTTTTGGCAAACGAAGAAAACATATAAAAAAACACTGTTACTTTTCTATATATGTATTACTTTTATGTATACAAATTGTTACTTTATATGTATACAGTCATTACATTATGTTATAGTAACTATTAATTTTGACAAACCGAAAAAAAAACCCAAAAAAAAAAATATAAAAATTAAAAAAAGCAAAAAAAAAAAATATTTTTTTTTGGCCTATGAGAGACTGCCACGTGGCAGGTTCGACCCCTGGGTCCTGGAGCCGGTTCGTGGGTCGGACGGGTGGGTCAAAAACCGACCCGTCTTATGGATGAGACGGGTATAGTAGGTCTCACGGAAGTTTTAGTCTAGTATTTCATAATACAATCAAGTTGTATACTTAGCGTAATCAGTCTTTGCTTCTACCCTTGAGTAACAGAATTTTGTTACTCCCTCTATCTTGGAATGTTGTCCCACTTTTACTAGTTACTCTTTATGTTACTCCGAATTTCATTTTAAAGGACATAACATTTTGTCCAAGTTGATGGCAAGGATTCATATATAATCTTGTAATTTTCTTTGAAAACATTTAATTTTGCAAGTATAAAGAGACCGGTGAAAAAAATTCAAAAAAAAAAAAAAAAAACATTTGGGGACAAAGTTATGTTCAAAAAACGACATTCATTTTGGGACAATTTTTTTCTGAAAATACACATTTATTTAGAGACAGCGGGAGTAATTTTATTGTATTTCAACAACATATTTAGGACTAATTATATCAATGATATTCTAAAACTTGTTATATGTACACCATTAAAAACACTATCAATTACTACCTCTGTCCCTAAATGAGTGTCCAAATTTCATTTTAAGGGACACTGAAAATCTCAATTTTTTTGAACAATTTGGTAACAACGATTCATATATAATCTTGTCATCTCCTTTCCAAACCTTTAGTTTTGCACGTATAAAGAAACCGGTGATTTTTTTTTTTGAAAAAAAACGTTTAGGGAGAAAGTTATGTTAAAAAAAGACACTCATTTAGGGACAAAGATTTCTTGAAAATGGACACTCATTTAGGGACAGAGGGAGTACATATTTTTAAAATTTCATTAAAACAATTAAATTAATGTATTATTGATTAAACTTCAATATAAGTTACCACTTAATAAAATGAGACTATCATTTTTAAAGAGGGGGTACTTTTGACTTAAAAAAAAAAAGTCATTTTCGTTCTAGCTTCAATAATGAGCTTTTAGATAATGTTTAATTTCTTTACTTTAATTCCCTCTTTGTCGCAAGAAATTGGAAACATGGTGATGAAAAGATAAGATAAAAGTGAAAGAAGCATTATGAAATTATTGTGGAGATAGATTCTAACAAGTCCGTGTTTGAGGGAAACTTCAAAAAGCAGAATACGAGTCCAAACCCCCTGTACCATTTTATGTGCCCATAAGTGATCTAATGACTCACAATTGTTAAGAATGGTACTATTGTAATATCATGCAAAAATATAAACGATTAGATTAGAAGTGGTACATGGAGTGGCACATAAAAGTGGTACATGAGATCTCAACTCGCAGAATACACATTATTGTGGAGATAGATTCTTACAAATTGAGATTACAGTAAATTTTGATTTTAATTTATACACGTAAAAAATAAGAGTAGCTCTTGTGAAAAATATATACTTGTAGTATATTAAAGTAGGCCAAACTCACCATGGGAATGACACCTCATCAAGAATTAGGCTTATCTTGCATCTAAGGCTTCCACGTTGGATTAGAGGCATTAATGACTAAACTTTTCGGCTGATGCTAATTAGTCACATACTATAGGTTACATACTTAGATATGGGTATAGGTATCTTAAGAATATATAAAGTGTATAGTCATATGTACAAAGTATTTGGTCATATGTTCTTATTATAAACATAAAGATAATGTGTAAATGCATATGCACCAATTATAGTTATAAATATAATGTGAACATGCATTGTACTTATGCATGGTATAAATACATTCCAACTATTATAATGATAATGATACATGCAATAAGACTTAGTATATGTCATTAAACCTTATTCATTAGGAATAGGAATAGGTAAATTTCATTATAGATAATCAATTACTTTTAATATAGGACTATAGGACTTACTTATGATGTATTACTATATATATAGTTCTATGATTATGTGAAGAGAAATATACCAAATGATATAAGAAGAATAACATACATTTGCAATATACTTGGTAACACCTTCTACTCATATTTCTTAGAACCGTTTTTAGAATTTTAACCAACTTAAACTTTTGACTTCCTTCTACATTCATACCTTTAATGTTATAGAAGAAAGCCTTCATTAATAGGATTTGAGACGTGGAATCATTAGAGCCCAATAGTTGAAAAATCATACAAGAAGACATATTAGTAAAATACTCATAATTGTCAAATTCCCACACAACCTCCTCCATTTCCATCTCTGTATCCCACGCATCTCTCTTTTTTCCCCTACATAATTGTTTGTTTCTCTCAAATAGGTTAGGAGACATGATCATTTTTGGCTTACATGCCATTATCAATCAAGCCCCAAGAAAGATTCAGTTCCAAGTAAGTTAACACTAATCATTCTTTTTGTCGCGCCCAGACCCGTGGTCCTACTTGGCCCCCACGTCCGGGACACGCACGGAAGACGTCATAAAACAACTTAAAGAAATTTTTTTGAAATATACTTTCATAAAAAGTCTTATAACCAAACACATTTACTAAACTTGACTTCAAGTCAAACAAACCAAACTTTCACAACAAGTACTTAGCCACTCGGCTACAACTACTAACTTTACTTACTCATTTATAAACACTTAACATCTACCAAAAGAGATGATACAACTACTAAGTCACGGGTACACTACCCCCAAAAAGTGTTACATTTATATAATGTATCCTTTACAAACACAACACTTCCCAAAATATCTTACCCAAAGATCTCCTTCTCGACGTCCTCCCTGTGTGTGAACTATCCCCTGGGCTCCTTCTTATCTAAAACGGTAAACAAATAAAGGGTGAGAATAAATCTCAGTAAGTTACTAAAATGCAACTACATTACATGCTAATATGATTAACATAAAGGAACAATGTCACCAAATAATCATATAGCATATAACACATAATATGAGAGGCTCCCTATCGCCAACCGTCCCATACCGGTTGGAAATAACGACCAACTCATCATACAACACATAAAGCGGAAATAAACACTCATACGTGGATACTGAGCCAAGGTTCTCGAACCAAAACAATAACCATCTGAGAGGCTTCAACTGAGCAGCATCGAAGAGCTGAAACGGGTTCCGAAACCAAACAACAACAACAACAACAACAACAACAATGGGGAAAATGACACAAAGTTATAACCCAAAGTGCCCAACCTTTGGCCTAAGTAAGGGGGTTAAAAATGGGAAACCAATGATAGGAGCCTTATAATGAACTTGGCTCGTGTGCCATTATAATCCCTATCATTGCCCGAACACACACAAAAGTACCAGCTGGACTTTACACGAGAGCACAGTAAATAATACTTGCTTAAACAACAACCGGGGGCAATGATTCCAAAGTAGGGAACCAAGCCAAACACATCACAAGATGCACACGAAAGAAACACTCATAAAAGTTCACAACATTGACATTAAGTCACAAGAATCTTACACACACTAGAACACGATCCTCAACAACCAAGTACGTTAAATCCATTTCTCACACAAGTGATTTCAAAATAAGAAACCTCACGAAAGCATCATAAAGATGTACAACACCCAAAATGGACCTAAACGGTTACATCAATTCAAACTCGATCACAAAGGATCAACTCTAACACAACGGACCATTAATACTCTTTTTGGTACTATTAAACACCTACTGGATTTTCGTAATATAAAAATCAGAACCCAACTAAATAAACCAACCCATCATGTAGTACTCGAGAAGAGCTTTCCAACGATAGTTTACACGACCAAAACGGAGTCCGGATGACGAAGTTATGGCCAAAACCAAAATAAATTATACTCCCTTCGTTTCACCGAACCAAAAGTACTAACATTAGTAACACTCAACATTTGCAACTTTCACAAATGCTACAAACTCAGCCTAAGAACAATACTAATACCAACTAAAACTCATTCTCTTACTACTCCCTTTGTCCCAATATTACAAGAATCATAAAAGCATTAACATTATTTTTCAACACTTATAGCATATATAACATTTATATGACCATTTTAAGATATAAAGGGGGATTAGTAACTTACCTATTTTCCGGAAAAGTATCGAGAAAATATTATTTGATCGGTTAGAAATGGCATATTCAACACCCTGATCATTATTATATAATTAGATTTGAAAATGGAGTAGTAAATTAAAAGAAAGAAAATCAAAAGGAGAAAGTACTTACTTGTTCTTCTTCTTCTCTAGTTCAAGAACCCAGAGAAATTTTAGAAAGTTTGATTAAGAGTGTGTGTGAAACGCAGGAGAGGGAGGGAGTAATGGGATAAGTATACATTAGATATTTTATAATTTCCACAAAGGCCCCTCTATCTCCAATTCTAACAATTAAACCCATGAACTTTAAAGTTATACTTTGGACCCTAAGTTTCAACTTAATCATTTAACTCTTTTAACCATTATTACTACTAACTAAATAAATAACACAATGAAGAAATTAATATAAGCAAGTCATAAAATGTAATGCAACACATAAAATGCACACATAATTTTAAATTAAAATTCCCAAAAATATAAAATAAATTTAAAATAAATAAAGACGGATATTGGGGTCGTTACACTCACTCCCCCTTAAAGAAAATTCGACCCGAATTTTTAAGATTACTTACCTCAATCCTCAAACAACCAAGGATACTTCCTCTCGATCTCCTCCCGAAGCTCCCAAGTTGACTCTTCCACATTATGATTCCTCCACACAACTCGCACAAGGGGAATACTCTTAGTTCCCAATTCTTGAACCTTTGAATCAATAACTTGGACTGGATGCTCCTCGTAAGACATACTTAGTTCAATATCCTCGGGAACCTCGGACAAGACATGAGAAGGATTATACACATACTTCCGAAGCATCGAGACATGAAAAACATTATGGATCTTGTCAAGAGAATGAGGTAACGCAAGACGATACGCTCTATCTCAAACTCTACTCAAAATCTCGAATGGGCCAATATACCTCGGTGCTAGCTTGCCTTTCTTCCCGTACCTTCGAATCCCCACTTTAGGTGAAACTTTCAAAAACACAAAGTCACCCGAATGAAACTCAAGATCTCGCCTCCGGTGATCGCCATAGCTTTTCTGTCTACTCTGAGCAGTACTCAAACGATCCCGAATAAGTTTAACTTCCTCAACTGATTTGTTCACCATGTTAATACCCCAAATTTTTGCTTCTCCCACTTCATCCCAACAAATCGGAGACCGAAATTTCCTCCCATACAAAGCTTCATACGGGGCCATCCCAATACTTGACTGAAAACTGTTGTTATAGGCAAATTCCACGAGAGGTAAATGAGAATCCCAAGAATCTGAAAAATCAACTGAGCAAGCTCGCAACATATCCTTGAGAATATGAATAATCCTCTCTGACTGCCCATCTGTCTGGGGATGAAAAGCTGAACTAAACTTCAACTCTGAACCCAAAGCCTTCTGAAATGCTTGCCAAAACCGAGATGTAAATCTAGGGTCACGATCAGACACAATGCTCACCGGGACACCATGCAATCTCACAATCTCATTTATATATAAAGTTGCAAGCCTCTCCATCGAGTAGCTAATCTCAATAGGTAGAAAATGAGAAGACTTTGTCAATCTATCCACGATCACCCAAACCGCGTCAAACCTTCTTCGAGTACGAGGTAATCCCGTCACGAAATCCATAGTAACATGTTCCCACTTCCATTCTGGAATCTCTAACGGTTGAAGTAACCCCGCAGGTCTTTGATGCTCAGCTTTAACTTGTTGACATGTTAGACACTTGGATACATAATCCGCTATTTCTCTCTTCATATTATTCCACCAAAATTGTTGCTTCAAATTCTGATACATTTTTGTGCTCCTGGGATGAATAGTATACCTCGACTTATGGCCCTCATCAAGAACTTGGCGTTTAATCCCATCCACGCAAGGCACACATAACCGGCCTCTGAAAGTTAACACTCCTTCGGAATTAAGAGAGAAATCCTCGAATTTACCATCTTCGATTTTATCCACTATTTTTACTAACTCCGGATCATCCTTCTGAGCTTCCTTTATTTGTTGAATCAAGACTGGTAATACTCGAATACTCGCAAAAATAGCCCCATGCTTTGACTCATAAGGACTCCAATCTCGAGCATCCTCTAACATTTTCCATTCACGCACCATCAATGAAGCCATAAAAGATTTCCGGCTAATGGCATCAGCTACCACATTTGCTTTGCCCGGGTGATAAAAGATAGTGCAATCATAATCCTTCAATAGTTCCATCCATCTTCTTTGCCTGTTATTCAACACTTTTTGTGAGAAAAGGTACTTCAAGCTTTGATGATCAGTAAATATCTCAAATTTGGCTCCGTAAAGATAATGTTTCCACTTGTGCAACGCAAAGACAATAGCCGCAAGCTCCATATCATGGGTAGGATAATTCTGCTCACTCGGAGTCAACTTCCTTGAAGCATACACAATCACCCTTCCATTTTGCATTAGCACACACCCGAGCCCTTCTTTAGAAGCATCACTATAAATCATTAAATCATTATTTCCATTAGGTAGCGCAAGGATAGGAGCTGTAGTCAATCTCTTCTTCAACTCTTCAAAACTAACTTGACACTTGCCATCCCACACATAAGGAACATTCTTTCGAGTCAAATGAGTTAACGGAGTAGCAATTTTAGAAAATCCCTCGATAAATCTTCTATAATACCCGGCTAGACCTAAGAAACTTCGAATCTCCGTAACTGATTCAGGCCTCTTCCAATTCACAATAGCTTCAATCTTGGAAGGATCTACGGATATTCCTCTATTAGAAACCACGTGCCCAAGAAAAGACACTTCATCGAGCCAAAAAGCACACTTACTGAATTTCGCAAACAGTTGCTTCTCACGAAGAACAGATAAAACCATTCGCAAGTGTTGCTCGTGCTCCTCCTTAGACTTGGAATACACAAGAATATCGTCAATAAATACAACCATGAAGGTGTTAAGATAAGGTTTGAAGACCCGATTCATCATATCCATGAAAACAGCCGGAGCATTAGTCAACCCGAAAGGCATAACAAGGAACTCATAATGACCATACCTACTACGGAAAGCAGTCTTAGAAATGTCTTCAGAACGAATCTTTAACTGATGATACCTACTCCTCAAGTCAAGCTTCGAAAAGACGACTGACCCTTGGAGTTGATCAAACAAGTCATCAATATGAGGTAGAGGATATTTATTCTTTATAGTTACCTGATTCAGCTTCCTGTAGTCAATGCATAGTCTCAAAGACCCATCTTTCTTCTTGACAAACAATAAAGGAGCTCCCCACGGTGATACACTAGGACGGATGAATCCCCGATCAAGAAACTCTTGTAATTGAACCTTCAACTCTTTCAGTTCAGCTGGAGCCATTCTATAAGGTGCTTCAGATATAGGGGTGGTACCTGGAATCAAGTCAATACCAAACTCGATCTCTCTATCGGGAGGCATAGAATATTCAGAAGAGAACACATCAGGAAACTCTTTAAATACATTCACATCCTCTATTTCAGGAGACTTTTTAGTAGTATCCAAAACACAGGCCAAGTACCCCACGCAACCACGGTGCAATAACCTCCTAGCTTTCACATACGAAATAATACGAATTCCCTTACCTAAAGAAGCTTCCCCAAAAGTAAACACAGGCATACTAGGAATAGAAAACGTAACCACTTTCTTAAAGCAATCAACAGAGGCATGATATTTACTTAACCAATCCATACCCAGAATAACATCAAAATCTTGCAATGGCAATAAGACTAAATCAGCAAGTAAAACATGCTCACTAATATGCACATCACAATCACGTAACACTTTGTCAGCTATCAAACTATCTCCCATAGGAGTCGACACTTCTAGAACATAAGGCAAAGACTCAGAGGAAGAATGCAATCGAGATGAAAAAGACACAGAAATATATGAATGCGATGAGCCGGGGTCTATAAGTGCACGTGCTCTCAAACTTGACATAAAAATTATACCTCCTATCACGGTGGAAGCATCCGAAGCTTGTTGCTGATTGATTGCAAACACACGACCTTAAACTTTTGGTTTTCCCGAGGCATCCATTTTCTGACCCTGAGACGGTCCAACACCACTCCCCGATGGTTGACTCCTCGATCTAGTGCAATCTCTTTGGAAATGGACAAGTTGTCCACAGTTCAAACACTTTCCTTGTTTCTTCCAACACCGCTCTTCACTGTGCCCTTCCCTCTGACAATAATTACATACTCTCTTGCTTTGACCCCCGGAGAAATTACCTTGATTTCTAACACTCGGTTGCCCTTGTGGTTGTCCTCTCAATGGGGTTGAAGTTCCTTGTCCTCCACGATTATCATTACGTTGTTGTTGTGGTCTACCATGTCTTCCCGCACCAGCCAATTCCACCTTCCTCTTCTGTTCTTCAATATCATGCTCCACTTGATAGGCTCGATCAACTGCATCTTGAAATTCTTGTAGTTTATGGGACACCAATTGAGTTCGGATCACAGTTTTTAATCCCTTCACAAATCTCATTTCCTTCCTCTCCTCTATTGTAATTAAATGAGTGCAATACCTCGATAACTCCGTGAATTTAGCTGCATACTGAGCTACCGACATTGCATTCTGTTCCAAGCTAAGGAATTCCACTTCTTTCCGATCTTGATCCACCCTCGGAATGAAATGTTCTTTGAACTTTTTCAGAAAATTTGCCCAAGTATAAGGTACATGAGCGTCATCCCAACTGGCTTTCAATGTTCTCCACCAGTACTCCGCAGCTCCAATCAACTTGTAGGTAGCAAACCTGACTCGATCTTCTTCAGTACATCCCAAGACATCGAATATCTTTTCCGTGGACTCGATCCATCTCTCTACCTTGGTTACATCCGGTTCCCCATCATATCCGGTTGGTTTCATCTTTAAAAACTGCTCCAGACCATACCTCGGAGGTGCATGTTCTCCTCCTTGCCTCTGATCATGTATAGTTTTCATAGCTGCCTCGAATATTCCTTGGAACATAGCTCGATATTCTTCCCTTACATTACCCTGGCCTGTAGTACCAGACTGTTCACCCTCATGTTCAGGCATTCTTACTGAGTACCTGCATAAAACACTCAACGTTACTCACTCTATACTCAACTACCCTCCTAGGTCACTTAGTCATTCTAGACCATCTACAACCTAGCTCTGATACCAACTGTCGCGCCCCGACCCGTGGTCCTACTTGGCCCCACGTCCGGGACACGCACGGAAGACGTCATAAAACAACTTAAAGAAAATTTTTCGAAATATACTTTCATAAAAAGTCTTATAACCAAACACATTTACTAAACTTGACTTCAAGTTAAACAAACCAAACTTTCACAACAAGTACTTAGCCACTCGGCTACAACTACTAACTTTACTTACTCATTTATAAACACTTAACATCTACCAAAAGAGATGATACAACTACTAAGTCACGGGTACACTACCCCAAAAGGTGTTACATTTATATAATGTATCCTTTACAAACACAACACTTCCCAAAATGTCTTACCCAAAGATCTCCTTCTCGACGTCCTCCCTGTGTGTGAACTATCCCCTGGGCTCCTTCTTATCTAAAACGGTAAACAAATAAAGGGTGAGAATATGTTGTTCAAATAGATTCCTAGATCATAGAATTACTTAATCCCAATCATGTCTACACTTAGGATCCCCAATTTTATTAGAACCTTTTTAGGTACCCTTAGGATTCTTCGTGACCAGCACAGGTGTATTTCAACTCTTCATTCAAGACAAACCAGCAAGAGGAAGCAAATCAGCAGACCAGTAAACAAGTTGCCGATCAACTTGCTACAGAAGTTGCCGATCAACTCCATTCACAACATGCCGATATGATAGTCAGTCTGCACTGTCAGTCAGGTGACATCATTTCATTAAAGTCAACCTTGCTGATTGTCTCTATACTATTTTATCATAAAGTAGTTTACCTGCTCTGTAATGATTTCTACGCGTCCACATAGCTACTTTTAGCTATACTCTGTCTCTACTTGCTTTTGCAGGTAACCGGTTGAGACAAAGGGGTCTTTACCCATCAGACTTTTAAGGCACGCGTATCTTCGCCATTAATGCCAAGGATACTGCATTAAATGCTCCTCACCTACCCAGCTGGAAATTCAAATGTTATCCTTCTTCAACAAGCTAAGACATTAACTCCTCCTATAAATAGAGGACTCAGTGCATTGAAGAGGGTTGGTGATTTTAGTGCTTTGAAGAGAGTTGGTTGTTTGCAGCATTCATTGAAGCTCAAACATTCCGTATCCAGATAATCATTAGATCATTAATAGGATATACACTTGTGCACAAACTCAACAACATTGTTAGTATTCCCGAACTAGATCATTTTAAGGAATACGTTGTTTGAGTATTTCACACACCCACCTGAGTGAGACAAGTTCTTTTGAATTTGCCGCTCAAATACACTTGGTCAGATATTTGTTTTATGATTCATTAACTATCTCTAGAATTTAGTCTTTGTATCCGGCAAAGCCGTGCTTGTAATAGACTAGGGATATTTAATAGTGCTCTTAACCCAAATCCAAGTTCTGACCAAACTTGGTAGAGGACGTAGCAGTATTTACACTGTGAACCTCTCCAAATCCTTGTGTCTCTGTTACTTACTGTCCTTGCCGGTTGGAACTCTATCACCGGCGAATCATTATTGTTCTTGTTGATTCATCATTATTTCTTTTGACCAATCTCTTGAAACTGCATTGAACTTTTGGAAACAACTTTGTGTCTAAACTAAGCTCTGAAAATCTTTTATTCACTGATTTTGTGTGAGTTAAAACTAAGTCATATTTTACCCGCTGCGCTTACTAATAATAGTTTGCAAACTGATAAGTGACTTTGCATTTAAAAAGTGTTTCCTTGCAAAAGTTTTAAAAAGTCTATTCACCCCCCTCTAGCCTATTTTCCTACCAATTGGGCCTAACAATTGGTATCAGAGCTTGGAATTTTGAAAGAAATTTCCAAGCTTTACAGCTTGTATTGCCGATACCATGGCAGGAAAAATCATGCAGTCGTTCAACATCACTACCATTCCGTTGTTGAACGTCAATGAGTTTGGTGTCTGGAAATCTCGTATGATAAAGTATATGAACTCAATCGATGACCGGTTAATGCAAGTAATAGAAGGTGGTCCAATCATTCCTCTAAAGGTCTCAACCACCTACCGACCAATTCCTTCCACTCCTCTGACTGCTCATGCTGATCAAGACACTGAAAAAGAAACGCATGTTCAAGTTGATGAAACCTTGATTGAAAAACCTAGAGAAGAATGGACTGATGAAGACAAACTTTCAGTTGCTCTAGATGGAAAGGCGTGCCACATTATCTCATGTGGATTGGACGACAAGCAATATAAACTGATTGACTTATGCTCCACGGCTCAACAATGCTGGAACAAACTCCTTGCATACTTTGAAGGAGATGAGCAGGTGAAAGACAACAGACTCTACGACTGCATTGCGGAGTTTGAATCTTTCAAGAAACTAGATGGTGAATCTCTAAGAAGTGCCTACGACAGATTCTGCGAGGTAAGTAATTTATGTGCTTCATTAGGTAAAGTGTATACTATGAAAGATCTTAATATTCGTTTTCTAAGTTCTTTAGGAAATGAGTATCATACTAAGGTCACTGCTGTTAGAGAAGTTAGAGACTTAAACAAGACCTCTATTCAGAATCTTGTGTCTAGTCTGTTCTTGTATGAGAGAGAACTGCAAAAACTTAACGTTCTCGACAAAAAATTCAAAAACTTGTCTCTATCAGCTCAATCTCAGGTATCCTTTCCTTCAACCAAATTCCCTCCTATAGATCCCCATCAAACACCCTGCTGTTCAAAAACCTCAGAAACACCTTCAGAACAAACAATGGAAGAAGACGAATTTGCCGCCTTCGCCAGAAATTACAAGAGGTACAAAGACTTCAAAAAGATGCAAAAAGGAAGTCACCAGCAACAGAAATCTTTTACACCACCATTTCAAAAATCAGCAAGCTACAACAAACCAAGTACCAGTGCTACCGATGGCAAAAACAGCAAAGGTGATCTTGTCTGCTTCAACTGCAGAAAACCTGGTCACTTTGCCTCAAAATGTCCTCAGCCAAAGTACGAATACGTGAGGAAATCAGTAAACAAGAGATATCCAAAGTCTCGAAGTTATGTTGCCGATGATAGCACAGAAAAAGCCTTGCCGGTCTGGTGTGAAACTGATTCAGACGAAGATGCCGATGAAGATGCGGATGCCGATGTAAGTTTCATGGCAATAGATTCAGATGATGCCGATCTTTCATCCTTGCCGACTCCAATCTACCGAGATCCCTCGCCGCCAAAGACTCCAGTCAAAGAAATACCAACTGGAAGAGCTCAACCATACTTCAAGGAAGTAAGCATCAAAGCAGGAAATCCAATAGGATACAAGGTTCATCAAGTGGGAACTTCACTCTATGGACAGTGTAACTCTTCTCACTTCAATGCTTCTAAAACAAAACCCTTGCCGATGACAAGAAAATTCTCATTCACCGAACATCCCAATATTGCCAAAAGCCTTTCGAAACCCATCTCTTCCCTACCTGACTTCTCACCTGAACCCATTTCCTCTACTCCCAAAGATTCAGCCGACCCTCTTCCAGAATTATCTAAGGCTGAGATGGTAGAGACAATGGATGAACTTTTTATTGATTATGAGAAGCTGAGTAGCGTTCATAAAGTGATGGCTGCTGATTTCAAAAGAATTTCTAACGAGAATAGCTCGCTTATGTCTGAACTTTCAGTTCTCAAAGGACACGAGCTTGAGTCTATTTCTTTAAAGAAAGAAAACCTGGATCTCAAATGCCAAGTAGCAGTATTGATAGCTCAGATCGAAGATCTTGTGAAAAGAAACAATTATCTCTCAAGGATTGTTGATTCTTACATAAAATCTAGAGTTGCTGTTGAAACAATCCTACAGACCCAAATGTCATATAAGGACCAATCTGGGTTAGGATTTGATTCCAGCAGCAGTAGCTCTACTGAAACTTGTGCTTCCGAGAAAAAGGATGAGAAAGTTGAATGTAGTCCTGTTAACTCAGTGCATAAGGATGCTAAGCCAATATACAGTGCTGTGGCAATGAAGTATCCTAAGAACCAGAACAAAAGGAATGATAAGCACAAACAAATATATGTTAAGGTTGCTGATACTGAGTCTGCCGATAACGGTATTCTTAGTGAATACATCAGCAGAGCAAGTGCTGCCGATCTGACCTCCTCTGCTGCCGATGGACAAGTGCCTAAAAAGGTAACTACCAAAGGTAAACAGAATGGAAAGAAAGGCAATACTAGCACCTTTAAACCTACTAAGTTTGTGCCTGCTCAATTCCCTAGTTCTGCCGATGCACTGACTAAACAGAATGATGTTCTACCGACTCCACAGCCTATCAGTCAAGTGAGATGTTCTAATTGTTTTGATTATGGTCACAAGGCTCATGAATGCCTCTTGAAGCACCTATCTGGACCCACTGAGGTTACATCCTCTAGTGGTGGCCAGATGTGGTTGCCAAAGAGGAACTAACCCTCGGACCCAAGAATAAGGGGGACCATAAGCATACCGTTTTATTCCAGGAATGCTTCATGACCTCAACTGGTGCAAGCAAGGATTTGTGGATTCTAGATAGTGGCTGTTCAAGACACATGACAGGATTTTCAGATCTTCTTGCCGATATCTCAGAAGCATCAGGTCCCCCAGTGGTTTTCGGTGATAACGCCAAAGGAAAAATCATCGGTATAGGTACCGTCAAGAGAGGTGCAGTTACTGTACAGAAGGTCTCGCTAGTGGATGGTCTGAAACACAACCTTCTATCTATATCACAATTCTGTGATAAAGGAATGCAATGTGTATTTACTACTTCCAGTTGCTATGTGAAAGACATTGCTTCCAATGAAACTCTTCTCACTGCCAAAAGAAAAGGTAACATTTATGCAGTAGACTTAAGTGCTATTACTGGTGTTACTAATGTTTGTTTTGTAGCTAAGAACATCAGTGAGAACTCATGGCTATGGCACAAGAGACTCAGTCACTTGAACTTCAAGTATCTATCAAAGCTTGCCGGTTCAAATCTGGTAACCGGTCTGCCTCAAGTGTCTGCTGATCATGCAAAGAAATGCAAGGCCTGTCAGCTTGGAAAACAACATAAGTCATCTTTCCAAAGCAAGCCCTGCATGTCAACTTCTAGGTGCCTCCAATTGCTACATATGGATCTATTTGGCCCCACAACCACTGCAAGTATTGGGGGAAGTAGATACACCTTGGTTGTAGTAGATGATTTCTCTAGATATACTTGGGTGGAAACTTTCAGTCACAAAGATGACACTTATGCCGTTGCTACCAAGTTATTCAGACTACTACAAACCCAGAAGGAGAGTGATATCATCAGTATGAGATCAGACAACGGCACTGAATTCAAGAACAATGGTATTGCTCAGTACTGTGATGATCATGGCATAGACCACAACTTCTCAGCTGCCTATACACCACAACAAAATGGTGTCGTTGAGAGAAAGAACAGAACTCTCATTGAAGCTGGTAAGACCATGATTGCTGAAGCCAGGATGCCGAAATACTTTTGGGCTGAAGCCATCAATACCGCCTGCTTCACTCAGAACAGATCTCTCATCAACAAATTCCATAACAAGACCCCTTATGAACTCTGGAGAGGCAGAATTCCCAACATTGGATTCTTCAAAATATTCGGCTGCAAATGTTACGTGCTTTACAACGGTAAAGAGCACAGAGGTAAATTCGATGAGAAAGCTGATGAAGGAATCTTTGTTGGATACGCTAAACACAGTAAGGCCTTTCGAGTTTTTAATAAGAAACTTTTGAAAATTGTTGAATCTGTTCATGTAACCTTTGATGAATTTGATTTGCTAGAGTCTGACAAGGCTCCAAATAGTACTAATGTGTCTAGTGCTCATGAGACAGGTGAATCCAGTAATACTAACCCTGCAGATCAAGTACCAGCTGCTGATCCAGTCATTTCAGTAGAAGAATCAGCAGATGCTCCGTATTTTCCTTCATCGGCAGAACCAGAACCTGCTGATGAATTTCATAATCTGTTTGCCGATGCAAACTCTGCTGATCATTCTGAAAACAGATCAAGCCCTCAACCAATTTCTGTTATAAGGCCCTTCCCAACAAGTTCTCAATCTAATCCACATCTCACCCAAAATTCTAATTCTCCTACTCCACCTGCTGATCTTAACCCTCCTCTAGAATCTTTACAACAAGAATCAGTAAGACAAGATGTGCCGAGAGAAGTTAGACCAGTTCGTGATCATCCATTAGAAAATGTGATTGGTGATGTCTTTGGACCAAGATTGACAAGGAACCTTAGTAGAGTATTCGCCGAGAGTCTCTTCTCATCTGCTATGGTTTCCAATATAGAACCAAAGAAGACTGAAGAAGCTCTTGCTGATCCTGGCTGGGTGGAAGCTATGCAGGAGGAGCTAAATCAGTTTGAAAGATGCAAAGTATGGGAACTTGTGCCAAGACCAACTTCTCAGCAAGTTATTGGTACTAAGTGGGTTTACAGGAACAAATTGGATAAAGCTGGGAAAATCATTAGAAACAAAGCAAGGCTAGTTGCTAAAGGCTACCGACAAGAAGAAGGAATCGACTACGATGAGACATTTGCTCCTGTTGCAAGATTGGAAGCTATAAGACTTTTCTTAGCCTATGCTGCCTTCAAAGAATTCAAGCTATATCAAATGGACGTGAAAAGTGCCTTCCTGAATGGAGAACTCCAAGAACTAGTTTATGTTGAACAACCACCAGGTTTTGAGGACTCCAAAAAGCCTGATCATGTCTACCGATTGAAGAAAGCTCTCTATGGCCTAAAGCAAGCTCCAAGAGCATGGTATGAAACCCTATCTAAGTTTTTACTTAGCGATGGCTTAGGCTTCACTCGAGGTAAAATCGATACTACTTTATTTGTTGCCAAGCATAAGGGTCATTCATTGTTTGTTCAAATATATGTCGATGATATCATTTTTGGTTCCACTAATGAATCACTTTGCAAGAGATTTGAGAAGCTAATGCAGAGCAAGTTCGAGATGAGCATGATGGGTGAACTAACATATTTCCTTGGACTTCAAGTCAAAATATTCATCAGTCAAGCCAAGTACGCAAAAGAATTAATCAAGAAGTTTGGCTTTGAAAATGCTCACTCTCAAAGCACACCTATGGGCACTAACATTCATTTAGATAAGGATGAGTCAGGTAAGAAAGTAGACATGACTGTCTACCGAGGTATGATCGGCTCACTCCTCTATCTTACTGCCAGTAGACCAGATATTATGTTTGCTGTTTGTGTTTGTGCCAGGTTTCAAGCTGACCCTAGGGAATCCCATCTGCAAGCTGTTAAACGTTTTATTAAATATCTTTGTGGCTCTGCTAACCTTGGATTATGGTATGCTAGAGATTCATCTTTTAATCTAATAGGTTATTCAGATGCAGACTTTGCAGCTTGCAGGGTAACAAGAAAGAGTACAAGTGGGACTTGCCAATTTCTTGGTGATAGACTGGTGTTTTGGTCCTGTAAGAAACAAGCATCAATTTCCAATTCTACTACTGAAGGTGAGTACATTGCTGCCGGCAGTTGCTGTTCACAGATCCTGTGGATGAAGCAGCAGCTTGTTGACTATGAAGTTCCATCTCAAATTTGTCCCATTTATTGTGACAACCAATCAGCAATCTCAGTTTCAAACAACCCGGTCATGCATTCCAAAACCAAGCACATAGACATCAAGTATCACTTTCTGAAGGAACATGTTGAAAAGGGGAATGTAGTACTGCTCGAAGTTCATACCGATTACCAAAGAGCAGACATACTGACAAAGCCCTTAGACCAGAAAAGATTTGAATTCCTAAGAGGTGAACTAGGTATGATTGATTTCTATGGTTAAAACTGTGCTAACTCTGCCCATTGTGCTAGACATGCCGATCTCATCAGCAAGTATGAAAATCTTGCCGACCAAATTATTTTGCCGATCTCATCAGCAAGTGTAACGCCCATCGAATTTCTTGTTAAATATTTGACATACTTGTTAAATATTTGAACTTGCAGATTATGTGCTAGTTTTATTTGGGTTAATTTATTAACTGCTTTAGAATGTTAAGGTGGTTAAATGTCTAGTTTTGACTTTTGGGTCATTTGTGAAAATTTGACTTTAGGGGCATTTTTGTTAAAAGTGAAACGTGAGGGGCCTAAGTGCAATTCTTTGAAAGTTTCAAAGTATATCTTGTTTGGGTTGCCTTCTCAGAGGCATTCTTCCCCAAATTTTCTTACGTTCTCTCTGTTCTAAAAGCTAGGGTTTGGGTTTTGCCTATTCCCGACTCCTCGAGTTTAATTATCCCTCCGTTCTTGATTCTGATCCCGGATTAATATTCGTGGCGTTGAATAGAGCGTTCCAGGCCGAACAAAAATAAGTTTGGGTCAACTTGAATTTTGACTAGGTAAGTTATTAGCTCCCCCTTACTTGTAATAACATGCATAAGTGTTATTCTCGATACTTGTGAATGTTAATTTCGTGTTTGGGGTGATTTTTGGGATACTTGTAATTGTGGGACAAAGGGAGTAAAATTCTTCTGTAAAAGGGAATAATTGGAAATGAAAGTAATGATTTTGGAACTTGTATGCACTCTTTAGTATTGTTAAATGTTAGTAAAAGTTACTCCTACGTTTTGGGACGGAAAATTTCTTAACCTGGGAAAGGAATAAAAATTTCGCATTTTGGTACCTTGTGCGACCGCACAAAAATCCTTGGGCGACCGCACATCTTTCTGAAAGGTTTTTCAAAGAAATTAACCTGCTTGTGTGCGACCGCACAGTCCATTGTAGGCGACCGCACTGTTATCTGAAGAACAAAAATATTGTGTAAAGTTTGTATAAGTTGGAAGTAACCCTAGTTAAGGTATATAACCTTAGTCCAAGATGTCCTAGCAAGTGTTGTGACACCTTTGGGGCATCAGAACTTGGTCTTAAACATGTATACTCATTGAATTAAAATGAGAACTTAAGTATAAGAGTAGTAACTCTTCCTTATGTCTTGAAAGTGCTATGAATAAGCACTAATGTGTTATACTTGTTGTGAATCCAATGATTGTGCACCTTAGAGGCATTAGCATAAGGTCTTAGACTTGAACATCCTAAGAATAGGATTGGGATTTTGTAAGAGTAAATGTATAACTCTTATACTTGTTTGAATGTCCAAAGATTGGGATATAACTTGAATATAAGATAATAAAATCTTGTACTTGGCTTGACACCAATACATATGTATGGTAGTGAACTAGAAAGTGCTATAAGTAAGCACTAACGTGTATTAGACATGTTCTTGTTGTGTATGTGCAAACATTGCATACATTTGCTTGATACAAGGTGACTTCTTGATTACTTGAAGCATGTTCCTTGTTGAGCTAGTCCACTACTTTGGATTAGTTCTTCTCCCGTAGTTCAAGTAAATATCTACTTGTACCTTCTTGTGTGAGTCCAGCTGGTTCTCCTTGCTTGTTCAAAAATGTATAGGTTCACGCTTGTCGCGAGAGCTGGGGTTTAAGTGACAATCGGGTCCCTATGTATTTCCGCCTGACCCCTTACTACCGGCCATAGTAAGGGCATAGCTTCCTTAGTTGGAGCAATAAGCCTGACTTAAGTGAATGCTAAACTCCTGTCTTGAACACCTCGTGAATACTCATGAGTCTTGATATTGGGAATGACACTGGTTACCCGGTCTTCTGATACATACTGAATAATCAGTTCCTGTTATTGATCATGATTGTCAAAGTAATACAAGCTACGACAACAATGGTATTCTTGGGAGGAATAAGGAAGGAAGCAATATCCTTATCACTTGCTTGTTTAGCTTTATGTGCTACGTGATGAGTGGATTATCCTCTCATATACTTGTTACTTGATGATACTTGATAAATGATTACTTGAGTATCTATTTGAATTGCATGATAACATGTCATGTAGTTGCATCTAATAGCTTACTGAGATTTATCTCACCCTTTATTTGTTTAATTGTTTCCCCCCCAGGAAAGGAAGGATAGTGCGCAGTGAGGCTCGACATAGTTGGGAGCTTACTTCGCAGGTCGTGATTATTTTGGGGCTTGTGTCCTTTTACATTTGGTGAGGACGATGTATTATGGGTTTTGTAACTCCTTATTTTGGGGTAGACAGTCTTGTTCAGTTCATGTTGTCATTAGACATCTTGTATAGTACTCTTGATGCCAGCTTATGTGCTAGGCATGTTTCCGCTGTGTATGTAGTAAGTTTGGTTTTAATTTTCTTATCTAGAACTCGTGTTGTGAGCTAGTATAGCTCCTTACTCTAGAATATATATATCATGTCAGTTTGTTAAACAAATGTCATTAAGTTTCTTGTTAAGTTTATTGTTCCTCGTTAGGCACTCCCATCCGGGTTCGAGGTTCTATTAGGGGATCCCGGAACCTGGGGGCGTGTCAGGTTGGTATCAGAGCTACCCTGGTTTAGCTACCCTGTTTAGCTACCTTGGTTTGATCTAAGTCTGGATAGGGTCTATGGCCTAGGTATGGGTGAGTCTTGGGGTGTTATTAATAACGCTGAGTGTTTACCTACTGGTACAATGAGTTCTGAAGGTACAAGTGGTAGTAATCAGCTGAGATCTATAACTCTTCAAGAAGAAATGGTTGATAATGTAGACTGGGATTATCCTAATCGCCTTACAAGGTTCTTGAAGCTGAAACCTCGTAGTTTTGATGGGGAATTTGATGCCAAGAAGGCAGAAGAGTGGTTTAAAAGTATTGAAAAGATTTTCACAGCCTTGAGATGTGCAGGTGGTGATAAGGTAACCTTTGCAACCTTTAAACTTGAGAAAGCCGCTGAACATTGGTGGCAAGTGTTGAATAAAAGTTGGGAACTGGAAGGTGTACCACAGACATGGGAGAATTTCCTTAAAGCATTCAAGTCACAGTTTATTCCAACAGTGGTCCAAGATAAAAAGGAAATGGAATTTCTTAATCTGGAGCAGGGAAGTCAGACAGTGGGGCAATACTCAACCAAGTTCACAGAATTGGCGAGGTATTGTGATCACTTAGTTCCAAACGAAGCCAAGAAGGCACAGAGGTTTGTTAAAGGGTTGATGACTGAGTATAGGAAGCAACTTCTTTCTCTACAGCTCACTAGTTATCATCAAGCAGTGGAGAAGGCTTATACTATTGAAAATGATATCGAAGAACACAAGGTGAAGTTGGGAACAACCATGACTGGTCGTGTATCAGAGAAAACTCAGGGATCTGGTTCTAAAGGTGGTAAATCTGGCCGCCAAGATCGTCGATTTCGACAACCAACTGAAAGTAAAGGTAGTGTATCAACTGGTTCGAGGACAACAGTCCAAGGTTCCAGGAAAGTATGTGGTTTTTGTTCGAAAGAAGGTCATTCTGAAAACAAGTGTTGGTCAAAGCAAGGAAAGTGTTTAGTGTGTGGTGAAGCGGGGCACTTTGCTAGAAATTGTCCTAAAAGTAGAGGAAATCAAGTTGGGGGTACAAGTCAACCAGCCTCAGGTTCCAAGAGAGATAGTGGGGGTCGACCAAAAGTTCAGGGTCGAGTGTTTGCTTTAGATCAGCAGGGTGTAGCTGAGTCTTCTGCGGTCATAGGAGGTATTATATTACTTTCTAGTACGAGAGCGCGAGTCTTGATAGATCCAGGCTCATCTCATTCTTATGTGGCATCTCATTTTGTGTCGCATTTGCATGTTCTTCCTGATTCTATGCCTTATGTGCTAGAAGTATCTTTCCCTATGGGAGATTGCATGTTTACTTCTGAGGTTTACAAGAAATGTGAGGTTCTTGTGGGTGATCATGCCCTTCTTGCTGACCTAGTCGTGTTACCTATAAGGGACTTTGACGTGATTCTTGGCATGGATTGGCTTTATGTGCATCATGCATCTGTTGATTGTTATAGAAAAGTAGTAACTTTTTCTATTCCTGGTTTGCCTGATTTTACCTTTGAAGGTGATAGGCCTTTATGTGCTATACATGTTATTTCTGCTTTAAAAGCTAGAAAACTTTTATTTCGTGGTTGTGCCGGGTATCTCGCATGTGTGCTTGATCAGAGTTTATCTGTTCCTAAGATGGAGGATATTCCTGTTGTGTCTGAATTTTCAGATGTGTTCTCTTCTGAGTATAGCATGCCACCTGATCGAGAGCTTGAGTTCTGTATTGAGTTATTACCAGGTACAGCACCAATCTCTAAAGCACCTTATAGAATGGCTCCAGCTGAGTTGAGAGAGTTAAAAACACAGCTTGAGGAATTGTTTGAAAGGGGCTTTATCAGGCCTAGTGTATCACCGTAGGGTGCACCAGTGTTATTTGTCAGAAAGAAAGATGGGACTCTGCGATTGTGTATTGATTACAGAAATCTTAATCAGGTAACTATCAAGAACAAATATCCGTTACCTCATATTGATGACTTGTTTGATCAGCTTTAAGGTTCAGTAGTGTACTCGAAGCTTGACTTGAGAAGTGGTTATCATCAGTTGAAAATCAGATCTGAGGATATACCAAAGGCAGCTTTCCGTACCAGGTATGGGCATTATGAGTTTATTGTTATGCCATTCGGTTTGACAAATGCTCCAGCTGTATTTATGGATTTGATGAACCGTATCTTCAAGCCATATCTTGATTGTTTTGTGGTGGTATTCATTGATAACATTGTTGTGTATTCTAAATCACGGGCTGAGCATGAACAACATCTCAGAATAGTATTACAAGTTCTTCGTGAGAAACAATTATTTGCAAAATTCAGCAAATGTGCTTTCTGGTTAGAAGAGGTTTCATTCTTGGGGAATGTTGTGTCTGCTACTGGTATTGCAGTAGATCCTTCCAAAGTTGAAGCAGTTGTAAACTGGAAAAGGCCAACTACAGTGACAGAGATCCGTAGTTTCTTGGGCTTGGCTAGTTATTATCGGAGGTTCATTGAGGGATTCTCCAAGATTGCTACTCCATTGACTAATATGACTCGAAAAGCTATTTATTTTGAGTGAAATGATAAATGTGAAGCAAGTTTTCAGGAGTTAAAAAGGCGTTTGACTACAGCTCCAGTCTTGGCTTTACCTAGTGGTTCTGAGCATTTCATGGTTTATACGGATGCTTCTAAAGAAGGATTGGGTTGTGTTCTGATGCAAGATGGCAAGGTAATAGCTTATGCTTCTCGAAAATTATCTCCTTATGAAAAGAATTATCCTACTCATGATTTAGAGTTGGCTGCGATTATTTTTGCTTTGCATAAATGGAGGCATTACTTGTATGGAACCAAATTTGAAGTCTTTACCGATCATAAAAGCTTGAAGTACTTGTTTTCTCAAAAAGAGCTTAATATGAGACAACGTAGATGGATGGAGAAATTGAAGGATCATGATTGTACTATCCTTTATCATCCAGGAAAAGCAAATGTTGTGGCAGATGCACTGAGCAGAAAGACTTATATTTCTTGCCTGATGATTCGTGAATGGAAGATGTTTGAAGATTTGTGTGATTGGAGTCCTTGTGAATCAAATCATGGAGTTATCTTTGCTAATATAAAGGTTACTTCAGATTTACTCCAACAGATCAAAGAAGCTCAGGTAATTGATTCTGAATTGCAGAAAATCATTAGTGGAATGAATGAAGGAAAGCAATCAGATTTTTCTTTCAACAGTGATGGAATTCTTACCTTTCGAGGCAGAGTTTGTATTCCAGTTGATCTTGAGATTAAGAAGAAAGTTCTTGAAGAGGCTCACAAAGCCAAGTATACTATTCATCCTGGAAGCACTAAAATGTACCAAGACTTAAAGAAACACTTCTGGTGGAACAATATGAAAAGAGAAATTGCTGAGTATGTTTCCAAATGTTTGACTTGTCAACAAGTAAAGGTGGAACATCAACGTCCAGAAGGTTTATTGCAACCATTAGAAATTCCAGAGTGGAAATGGGAGCATATCACGATGGATTTTGTAACTGGTTTACCACGTACCAGACGAGGCCATGATGCTGTTTGGGTTATAGTGGACAGGTTGACTAAATCAGCTCACTTCTTGTCTGTTTCCATGGGATATTCATTGTCTCAGTTGGCATCTTTGTATGTTCAGGAGATTGTTCGACTCCATGGAGTTCCTGTGAGTATTGTATCTGATAGAGATCCTCGTTTTACTTCTCAATTCTGGCAGGCTCTTCAGGGTGCTATGGGTACTAAATTGAATTTCAGTACTGCTTTTCATCCTCAATCTGATGGGCAATCTGAGAGACTTATACAGATTCTCGAGGATATGTTACGTGCTTGTGTTGTGGATTTCAAAGGCAGTTGGGATACTCATCTTCCTTTGGCTGAGTTTGCTTATAATAACAGTTTTCAGTCTAGCATTGAAATGGCTCCATATGAGGCTCTTTATGGCAGAAAATGTCGATCTCCTATATGCTGGGATGAAGTAGGAGAAGCTAGACTCTTGGGTCCTGAAATGGTTCAACAGTCAGTTGAGAGTGTGAAACTCATTCGAGATAGATTGCGCACAGCTCAGAGTAGACAAAAGAGTTATGCAGATCATCGTAGAAGGGATCTTGAATTCCAGGTAGGTGACTTTGTATTCTTGAAGGTCTCTCCTCGTAGAGGTATAAAGATATTTGGGAAGAAAGGAAAGTTATCTCCTCGTTATATTGGTCCATTTGAGATTCTTGAAAGAGTTGGGAAGTTGGCTTATAAAGTGGCTTTACCTCCTTCTTTATCGGGTATTCATGATGTGTTCCATGTATCTATGCTTCGCAAGTATATGGTGGATGAATCACATGTTCTTGAGTATGAGGCTATTCCATTTCAGCCTGATTTGTCTTATGAGGAACAACCTGTTGAAATTCTTGACTGGAAAGAGCAAGTATTGCGTACAAAAAGGATTCCTATTGTGAAGGTCCTTTGGAGAAATCATGAAATAGAAGAGGCTACTTGGGAAACCGAGAAAGAGATGCGAGATAAATACCCGAGCCTGTTTGAAAACTTTGGTAAGTAAAATTCGTGGGCAAATTTTCTTTAAGGTGGGGAGGATGTAACGCCCATCGAATTTCTTGTTAAATATTTGACATACTTGTTAAATATTTGAACTTGCAGATTATGTGCTAGTTTTATTTGGGTTAATTTATTAACTGCTTTAGAATGTTAAGGTGGTTAAATGTCTAGTTTTGACTTTTGGGTCATTTGTGAAAATTTGACTTTAGGGGCATTTTTGTTAAAAGTGAAACTTGAGGGGCCTAAGTGCAATTCTTTGAAAGTTTCAAAGTATATCTTGTTTGGGTTACCTTCTCAGAGGCATTCTTCCCCAAATTTTCTTACGTTCTCTCTGTTCTAAAAGCTAGGGTTTGGGTTTTGCCTATTCCCGACTCCTCGAGTTTAATTATCCCTCCGTTCTTGATTCTGATCCCGGATTAATATTCGTGGCGTTGAATAGAGCGTTCCAGGCCGAACAAAAATAAGTTTGGGTCAACTTGAATTTTGACTAGGTAAGTTATTAGCTCCCCCTTACTTGTAATAACATGCATAAGTGTTATTCTCGATACTTGTGAATGTTAATTTCGTGTTTGGGATGATTTTTGGGATACTTGTAATTGTGGACAAAGGGAGTAAAATTCTTCTGTAAAAGGGAATAATTGGAAATGAAAGTAATGATTTTGGAACTTGTATGCACTCTTTAGTATTGTTAAATGTTAGTAAAAGTTACTCCTACGTTTTGGGACGGAAAATTTCTTAACCTGGGAAAGGAATAAAAATTTCGCATTTTGGTACCTTGTGCGACCGCACAAAAATCCTTGGGCGACCGCACATCTTTCTGAAAGGTTTTTCAAAGAAATTAACCTGCTTGTGTGCGACCGCACAGTCCATTGTAGGCGACCGCACTGTTATCTGAAGAACAAAAATATTGTGTAAAGTTTGTATAAGTTGGAAGTAACCCTAGTTAAGGTATATAACCTTAGTCCAAGATGTCCTAGCAAGTGTTGTGACACCTTTGGGGCATCAGAACTTGGTCTTAAACATGTATACTCATTGAATTAAAATGAGAACTTAAGTATAAGAGTAGTAACTCTTCCTTATGTCTTGAAAGTGCTATGAATAAGAACTAATGTGTTATACTTGTTGTGAATCCAATGATTGTGCACCTTAGAGGCATTAGCATAAGGTCTTAGACTTGAACATCCTAAGAATAGGATTGAGATTTTGTAAGAGTAAATGTATAACTCTTATACTTGTTTGAATGTCCAAAGATTGGGATATAACTTGAATATAAGATAATAAAATCTTGTACTTGGCTTGACACCAATACATATGTATGGTAGTGAACTAGAAAGTGCTATAAGTAAGCACTAACGTGTATGAGACATGTTCTTGTTGTGTATGTGCAAACATTGCATACATTTGCTTGATACAAGGTGACTTCTTGATTACTTGAAGCATGTTCCTTGTTGAGCTAGTCCACTACTTTTGGATTAGTTCTTCTCCCGTAGTTCAAGTAAATATCTACTTGTACCTTCTTGTGTGAGTCCAGCTGGTTCTCCTTGCTTGTTCGAAAATGTATAGGTTCACGCTTGTCGTGAGAGCTGGGGTTTAAGTGACAATCGGGTCCCTATGTATTTCCGCCTGACCCCTTACTACCGGCCATAGTAAGGGCATAGCTTCCTTAGTTGGAGCAATAAGCCTGACTTAAGTGAATGCTAAACTCCTGTCTTGAACACCTCGTGAATACTCATGAGTCTTGATATTGGGAATGACACTGGTTACCGGGTCTTCTGATACATACTGAATAATCAGTTCCTGTTATTGATCGTGATTGTCAAAGTAATACAAGCTACGACAACAATGGTATTCTTGGGAGGAATAAGGAAGGAAGCAATATCCTTATCACTTGCTTGTTTAGCTTTATGTGCTACGTGATGAGTGGATTATCCTCTCATATACTTGTTACTTGATGATACTTGATAAATGATTACTTGAGTATCTATTTGAATTGCATGATAACATGTCATGTAGTTGCATCTAATAGCTTACTGAGATTTATCTCACCCTTTATTTGTTTAATTGTTCCCCCCCCCAGGAAAGGAAGGATAGTGCGCAGTGAGGCTCGACATAGTTGGGAGCTTACTTCGCAGGTCGTGATTATTTTGGGGCTTGTGTCCTTTTACATTTGGTGAGGACGATGTATTATGGATTTTGTAACTCCTTATTTTGGGGTAGACAGTCTTGTTCAGTTCATGTTGTCATTAGACATCTTGTATAGTACTCTTGATGCCAGCTTATGTGCTAGGCATGTTTCCGTTGTGTATGTATTAAGTTTGGTTTTAATTTTCTTGTCTAGAACTCGTGTTGTGAGCTAGTATAGCTCCTTACTCTAGAATATATGTATCATGTCAGTTTGTTAAATAAATGTCATTAAGTTTCTTGTTAAGTTTCTTGTTCCTCGTTAGGCACTCCCATCCGGGTTCGGGTTCTATTAGGGGATCCCGGAACCTGGGGGCGTGTCAGCAAGTGTGAAAATCGTGCTGACCAAATTACATTGCCGACTAAATATTGCTGACAACATCATGCCGATCAACATGTCTTGCCGAATAAATGATCTTGCCGATTCAAACTATCTTGCCGATATTTAAAAACTATCAAATCAGCACGTCTCTGCAAAAAGATAAGATTCCTGACACATGACGTAAGCAATCAAATCAAAGGTACATCGGTCACACCATCTCCCTGACACGTGTGTGTACCTTTCTTACCCATAAACGTGTCAAGATGTATTCCATTTAATGCGATACATCAGCAAGGTAACATGTCATCATCACTTATCTTTTAATTATGACTAATTTACCCTTTCTCTCTCTTTCTTTTAACTGTTCATTTCTCACCGTTTTATGTGCGCATTAAATTTTGCGTGCGCACGTTCACCGAGGTTATAGGTACAGTTACTTCTCATTATTCCTTGTCCTCTCATATTCTCTCTCTCCCCCCATAACATATATAACGCCTTTCAAAATTCCTTTAAGTTTCTTCGCCATTTTTCTTCTCTACTCTATCTCTCTTACCCTTCTAACCAGTTTATTGAATCATCGTTGTATTTGCTTATATCTTCTTAATTCTGGTAAGTGTTAATGTTTAAACCTTGCTCATTTCTAATCATTCATGGTTTGATTTGTCTTTGTTTCTAACATTGTGAGTTGTTTGAGTAATCTTGCAGAAAATGTCCGGCGAAAAAGATATCTACGGAGGCTATGTTGACTCCGATTACTTCATCGATGAAGCCGACGGGGTTTTCTTGAAGAATCTTCTTATTGGGTCTCTGCTCGACTCATTCATCACTCCATCTGGAGTTAATTCTGTATTCTTGGATCCCGTCAAAGAATTCTTCTCAAACTCTTCTGTTGTCTGCTCTCGTGCTGACTCTTCAGTCATCGTCTCCATCAACTCCTCTGTTTTGGGCGTGCAAGTTTCTCTTACTCCCTCGTCTATTTCTGAAGTTTTTCCCTCTCTAAGGAATGAAGGGTCGAGTGCTTTAGTTGATGATATTGAATTGGATAGGGCTTGGGTTATCATGAGAGCAGCTGGTCCTAGACTCAGTGGCACCAGTCATCTGAAGGTTCATTATCCTCGCCGGTACTATGCTTTGGCTGAGATAGTTGATAGATGTCTTATCTGCCGATCTGGATCTCATAGCAATGTCACTGACGTTCAGTTTGAATCTATGGCCGCCATTGTTCTGCAGATTGAGTTCAACTGGTGTGCCTACATATTCAGGATCATAGCCACTTCTGCTGATAAATGGTCTTCTGATAGGCTGAAGAACAAACCCAATCATGGGAAAGGTTGCCATTACCTGTTAATCAGCATGATCTTAAGGAGAAATTTAAGCATAGTAGCTGCAGATCGTTTTCCTTCTAGCATTGCCTTCAGCAAGCTAAAGTCTTATAATGCTAAAGATTGGCAGAGAATAGCAAAGAATGCCTCAAGTGCTATTGCTCCTGTTGATGCTCCTGCTGCTGCTGTCGCTCCAAAGAAGAAGAGAGCTAAGAAAATTCCTTTAGTTGCTTCCCAATCAGCAGTCTCTACTCCTGCTCCTTCAACCGATAAAATTCTTGCCGATTCTACTCCTGGGGCTCCAAAGAAAAGAAAATTGGTAAAGGTTGCTGACAAAGTGGTGTCAAAGAAGGCTAAGGTTGCCGCCGAACCAGACTTGCCGATGAAGAAGTCTACTCTAGTTGCTGATAAGGTGTCCTCGCCGATGAAGAAGCAAAAGCTTGCTGCCGATGGAGTTCCTTCTGCTCAGATTGATTCTGCTGATCCAAGAGCCAAGCTGATTAGATTTGCGCATTCTCTTCTTGCCGGCGCTTCTCTTACTGCCGATCCTATTGTCAAAGTTGAAGTTCCTTCTGAAGAATTCACTGATGACTTTGCTGATGGCAAAAGTATTGAAGATGTTATTGAAAAGCTGAAGTCTCAGACTTCAAGGAAATGTGCACCGATCAGGAATCCCACCTTCCATACCTTCTACAAGAATCCTTGGTCCTTCACCAACAAGGTCTTGAACAAGAAATGGGTCTTTCCGATTGATCATTTGCCTCCCTTCATTCGTCGTCTTCTTCAATTTCATGAAGAAATGAAGGATACCGTGCCATTTGGGAAAACTTCTGACTATGTTGATTACCGGAGTTTGAACATTCGCACTGATATGTGGAATGAAAAGTTCTTCCCTCTCTCTAAGTTCAAGCAGTTGAAAGAGGCTGAACTGAAGCTCAATTTTGGCCGTTATTTTGACTTTCTACCACTACACTGGAACCAAGTCTATCTTTTTCAAGATAGAATTAGACAAGACTTGATGGTTCAGGACGTGTGGCTCATCTATGCCAGGACATTTAATCAGCTCTCTCAATTCACAGAGTTTGATCCGTATCAGATTGGAAGACTTGAAAATGATGAAGATTTGCTGCCATACAATGATGATGAGGCTCCTGCTGTCAGCCCTCTCAATGCTCACTTTCATAGATCAGTAAAGAAGGTCACTATGGACTTGATTGAAAAGTCTAATGAATTTCTGTTGAAGCAAGATGCCGATCGCCGTGCCGCTGAAGACCTTGCCGATAAAGATGCTCATGTTCCTTCTCCAAGCAGCAGCAAGACCGAGACAGATGCCGATGTTCACTCTGCCGACGATGCAGATGCTGCTGATAAAGAGTTTGTTGCCGATGGACGTGATGATGCTGATTATAATGGTGATTCTACTGATAGTGATGTTGATGATGATGGTGCTGATTTATTTGGTGATTTGGTTTGTGCTCACAAAGTTGCTGCTGACTCTCCTTCCACTTCACTTACAACAGATAGTGACAAGATGCCAATCAGAACTGTCATGACTAAAGCTCCCTCTGCTGAAGTCTTTGCAGAATCTGTATTGAAGGATGATAGTAGTGTTGAAGGAAGTCATGCTGATGAACATTTTAAGGAGATAGTGGAATTTCAAGTTGAGACAACTACTGACACTCAACCTCTTATTGAAGTATCTACCGACCTACCTGCCCCAGTTGAGACAACTATAGACACTCAACAGATGGATGTATCTGTTTCAGGAGGAGAGACTGATGAGAAAACTGCTGACACTCATCTTGCTGAGCAAACTACAGACACTCAGTTAGTTGCAGTTACTCCTGAAATACAGATTGTCCCCCTACTGGTATTAAGGAGGTTGTGGAATTGGGAGGAGGTACTGAAGAAAGTACTCCTAATTTGGATGCTGAAATTGCTGCTAGCTTACAATTCGAAGAAATTCTTCTACAGCCTTTATTCAGCTTGCCGACTGTTGTTTCACCCCTTCCTCTTCCTGCTCCAACTAATGTTCGTGCCGATGGAAATCATGTTGATGAAGCTGATCCTGCTGATTTCATGGAGGTTGGAGAACAAGCTTTTGTTGATCCTGATGCTATTGATACTTCTCCACCTCCCAGCTATGATTACTTTCAGAATGGGAAGGATATGATGTGCTCAAATTGGTACACTACCAATGTTTCTATCCCTTCCAACAGCTTTGGACAGCCTCTCTTTAATGTTCATCCGAGGCTATCATTCAAGTATACCCTCCAAAGGCGTCCACTTCCGTTTGGCAAAGATCACCCTCATGTCACCAAGCATCCATTCTCTTCTGGTGCTTCAACCAGTGACAGACCAATATTCCTTCATGGATCAAAGATGACCGTATTCGTACAAAGGGAAAGACTCCTCGGATTTCTAGACTGAAGCGAAAGATTGTCTATGAACCTAGATGTCTACTACCTAGCAAACTGAAGATAGTGTTGGTAGTGGTGCCCTAGGCACGTTTAATAAACGTTGTAATTGTTATCATTTATTTCATATCAATAAAGAGATGTTTTGATTATTATTGTTGTTCATGTTTACTTATAATAATCTCCGTCCCTAGTACTTGTTGAGCACTAGTATAAAGGCTAAATGATCATGGGATGATCATGTTAGATTTATGGGTACTTGTTTGGAACAAGGTACTAGACATGACCCGCTGTATGAGATTTATGTCATGGTCTATGTCGAACATATATCTCATATTAGTTATGTCAATTGAATCCTTAGACATGAAGTTATTATAGTCTTCCACTTGATGAACATTGTGTTTGACATATTCAAACGCTACCTTAACACGGTAGTTATAAAGGGTATGATTGGCATAATCGGATTCCCGTTGGGAAGAATAATACACTAAATGGATTTGTCCCTCCACGGAGAGATGTCAAGCTTGGGCCTCTCGTAGGAATGATGTTGATGAAATGTTCGGCCGGACTCAAATGAATTGATTGGATCAATGTCATTTGGATTATCAACATATTCGGAATCGAGAAAGTATTGAACAAAACAAGTTGACTCTTTGACCATGACTTGTGTTCAATGACATCGTGGACAAAGGGATTGTGACATATTCTAAAGGAATGCGAACTTGTATCTAGTTACACTATTTGGGTAGGTATGACGGTTTGCTAGAACCTAATCATATCTTATGAGTTCATGTTTGAGCCCATTGCCAACTTAGTGTAATCCTAGAGGGTCACACACAAATAGAACGAATCATAAAGGACTAAATTGGAATTATGGAAAAATGTCAGGTTTTGGCTCTGGCACGGTCGTGCGCCTTAAAATGGCACGGCCGTGCCATAAATCAAACCAAGGCAATTATGTCGACATGTTTGGCACGACCGTGCCAAGAAGTCAAGCACGACCGTGCTGAAATTGGTCGACTGGGGAAATCAAGCGGACCTGATGGCACGACCGTGCCAGTTTATAGGGCACGACCGTGCCAGTCAAGTCGGCCAGAATTCCTTGTTGCCTAATTTGGTGACGGGATTTAGGATTCCTAAGTCCTTAAGGGTTAAGGATTGGGACCTATTTAAAGATCCTTTCAGCAGCCATTAGACATATTATTGGGAGTGCCTCCATAAGGTTTTGTAAGGTTATTTTCTTGCTCTAAGATCCCAAAAGTGAAGAACAAGAATATTCATAATTCCATATAGTTCTTGCAATTGTGAAAGTGTGTTTCACAATTTGGTCTAGCAACCAAGATCAAGAAGTTGCTTGATATTCGTTCGTGGTGTGGATACCGCTAGAGGGTGAAGCTTATCATCTTCAAGGTTCGCGTTCTTGATCAAGTTTCAAAATCTCCACCAAGTTCAAAAGCTAGAAATTCATAGCCATCAAGGGTTAGTTATTCCTCTATTCATCTTGTTGTATTTTGATTTAATCATATGAACGGATCTATGGCTTTGGGTTTCTTAAAATTTTAATTGCTATATTCCGCTGCGCATGTTACTTGGAAACCTAACAGATAGGTGGTAAGGTCGTTCTCCCTGGTCTATCTCCTAAAGAAGTTCTCATCACTTCAAAAGGTTGGATGAGGAGATGCTCTATGATCAATGATGAGCTTAAAGAGATTCTGGAGCATCGGCATCTCAACGCTCGTGGCCTTGTGCACTTAGTCAAATCAGATGCACTTGCCATTACTCTGCCGATGTTCCATCCTCGTCAGCGTGCCGATCACATGGTTTACACATCTAGGCTGCTGAATGCCAGATTGGTAATCATGATATTGGAAGGCTATGCTTGTTTGGAGTTTCAGCTTGCTTTGCTGCTTTCTATGGAAGACAACGGCATCTTTCATCTTTCAGGGGATAGAGACGTTATTGTCCATCCAGACTTTCCTCTGGAGATTGTTTATCCTAGACCTGCCGATGATATTGTCTCCACCTTCATTCCTGTTGATGTTCTTTCTGCTACTGAGATTGTTGCTGCTCCTGCTGATGATGCCGATCTTATTTCTGCTGATGATGGCTGTGCTGATGACTTAGATCTTGCCGATGATGAAGATCCTGTGCTTCAAAGAATTCTCTCTTTGCCTCCACCTCCTGTTCCTGTTCCTTCTTCTCCTCTGCCGATTGTTATTTCCGACGATGATACGCAGATTGTTGCCGATGAGGTACAGATCGAGGATGATGATCTGGATAATGAAGAGTTTGTCCCTTCTCTGGTTCTCAGAAATCCAAATTCTTTTGCTGCACCGATCTATGTTGATAGACCCATTGTCTTCAACAACCTCTATGATTTTCATTGCTTTGAAGAAGGAGATGATTTTAATCAGAATGCGCCTCCTACTCGTGGTGATTTGGTTTACTTCTCCCACTCCATTGCGGACCTGTTCAAACAATCCACGAAGGAGCTCTCTAAGCAGATTCATAAGTCCAATCAGGAGGAGGATGTGATCAGAATCAGGACATCTGTCTACAATGACATGAAAAATCTGCTGCAAGAAAGAACTGAACGTGTTTTCAATCTGTCTGAGTTAAATGGCTCTCTTGTCACTCAACAGAAAATTTTACTTGCCGAGCACAATGACACCCGCAGCAAACTTGAAGCCTCAGAAGACAAACTTGCTGATATTCAAAATGAACTTCTTGAAGCCAAATTGAAGATTGCTGCTCTTGAAGCAAACAACAAGATGTTATCTGATAGATTAGAGAGTGCTCAGAGAAGGCAGAGCAAGGCAAAGAGGAAAGCTGAAAAGAAAAAAGAAAGAGCAAAGAAGAAAGCAAGAAAGTCTGAATCTACAAAGGACTCGACTCCAGCAGATCCCAAGACTTCTGATCCTGATCCAGCTGCTGATTCATGAGTCGACATAGCCAATGATGTAGATATCTTATGAAGACCTTCTTAGACAAATCTCTTTGCTCAATGATATTTTGTTTGTGCTAATATGTTTTCTTTCTTATATATATGTTATCTGCATTATTCTGTGCTAATCCTTTTTGCAGATTAACATTCTGCCGATTCATTGAACCGGCTTCACCATTTATTTTGGTGAATCCACCTTTTACTTTAGACATTTAGTGTGACTTACCTTAGGAAATGATTTTACCTAGATATCCATAGAAAACTTTCCCTAAGTTAAGAGATGTCCTTAGTATTAAGGGTGATTGGACTTAAGTAATTAGGAGGAGATTGTTGTTCAAATAGATTCCTAGATCATAGAATTACTTAATCCCAATCATGTCTACACTTAGGATCCCCCAATTTTATTAGAACCTTTTTAGGTACCCTTAGGATTCTTTGTGACCAGCACAGGTGTATTTCAACTCTTCATTCAAGACAAACCAGCAAGAGGAAGCAAATCAGCAGACCAGTAAACAAGTTGCCGATCAACTTGCTACAGAAGTTACCGATCAACTTATTAAAGAAGTTGCCGATCAACTCCATTCACAACATGCCGATATGATAGACAGTCTGCACTGTCAGTCAGGTGACATCATTTCATTAAAGTCAACCTTGCTGATTGTCTCTATACTATTTTATCATAAAGTAGTTTACCTGCTCTGTAATGATTTCTACACCGTCTGACACATAGCTACTTTTAGCTATACTCTGTCTCTACTTGCTTTTGCAGGTAACCGGTTGAGACAAAGGGGTCTTTACCCATCAGACTTTTAAGGCACGCGTATCTTCGCCATTAATGCCAAGGATACTGCATTAAATGCTCCTCACCTACCCAACTGGAAATTCAAATGTTATCCTTCTTCAACAAGCTAAGACATTAACTCCTCCTATAAATAGAGGACTCAGTGCATTGAAGAGGGTTGGTGATTTTAGTGCATTGAAGAGAGTTGGTTGTTTGCAGCATTCATTGAAGCTCAAACATTCCGTATCCAGATAATCATTAGATCATTTAATAGGATATACACTTGTGCACAAACTCAACAACATTGTTAGTATTCCCGAACTAGATCATTTTAAGGAATACGTTGTTTGAGTATTTCACACACCCACCTGAGTGAGACAAGTTCTTTTGAACTTGCCGCTCAAATACACTTGGTCAGATATTTGTTTTATGATTCATTAACTATCTCTAGAATTTAGTCTTTGTATCCGGCAAAGCCGTGCTTGTAATAGACTAGGGATATTTAATAGTGCTCTTAACCCAAATCCAAGTTCTGACCAAACTTGGTAGAGGACGTAGCAGTATTTACACTGTGAACCTCTCCAAATCCTTGTGTCTCTGTTACTTACTGTCCTTGCCGGTTGGAACTCTATCACCGGAAAATCATTATTGTTCTTGCTGATTCATCATTATTTGTTTTGACCAATCTCTTGAAACTGCATTGAACTTTTGGAAACAACTTTGTGTCTAAACTAAGCTCTGAAAATCTTTTATTCACTGATTTTGTGTGAGTTAAAACTAAGTCATATTTTACCCGCTGCGCTTACTGATAATAGTTTGCAAACTGATAAGTGACTTTGCATTTAAAAAGTGTTTCCTTGTAAAAGTTTTAAAAAGGCTATTCACCCCCCCTCTAGCCTATTTTCCTACCAATTGGGCTTAACAGAATAAATCTCAGTAAGTTACTAAAATGCAACTATAATACATGCTAATATGATTAACATAAAGGAACAATGTCACCAAATAATCATATAGCATATAACACATAATATGAGAGGCTCCCTATCGCCAACCGTCCCATACCGGTTAGAAATAACGACCAACTCATCATACAACACATAAAGCGGAAATAAACACTCATACGTGGATACTGAGCCAAGGTTCTCGAACCAAAACAATAACCATCTGAGAGGCTTCAACTGAGCAGCATCGAAGAGCTGAAACGGGTTCCGGAACCAAACAACAACAACAACAACAACAACAACAACAACAACGGGGAAAATGACACAAAGTCATAACCCAAAGTGCCCAACCTTTGGCCTAAGGAAGGGGGTTAAAAATGGGAAACCAATGATAGGAGCCTTATAATGAACTTGGCTCGTGTGCCATTATAATCCCTATCATTGCTCGAACACACACAAAAGTACCAGCTGGACTTTACACGAGAGCACAGTAAATAATACTTGCTTAAACAACAACCGGGGGCAATGATTCCAAAGTAGGGAACCAAGCCAAACACATCACAAGATTCACACGAAAGAAACACTCATAAAAGTTCACAACATTGACATTAAGTCATAACAATCTTACACACACTAGAACACGATCCTCAACAACCAAGTACGTTAAATCCATTTCTCACACAAGGGATTTCAAAATAAGAAACCTCACGAAAGCATCATAAAGATGTACAACACCCAAAATGGACCTAAACGGTTACATCAATTCAAACCCGATCACAAAGGACCAACTCTAACACAACGGACCATTAATACTCTTTTTGGTACTATTAAACACCTACTGGATTTTTGTAATATAAAAATCAGAACCCAACTAAATAAACCAACCCATCGTGTAGTACTCGAAAAGAGCTTTCCAACGATAGTTTACATGACCAAAACGGAGTCCGGATGACGAAGTTATGGCCAAAACCAAAATAAATTATACTCCCTTCATTTCACCGAACCAAAAGTACTAACATTAGTAACACTCAACATTTGCAACTTTCACAAAGGCTACAAACTCAGCCTAAGAACAATACTAATACCAACTAAAACTCATTCTCTTACTACTCCCTTTGTCCCAATATTACAAGTATCATAAAAGCATTCAAAACATTATTTTTCAATACTTATAACATATATAACATTTATATGACCATTTTAAGATATAAAGGGGGATTGGTAACTTACCTATTTTCCGGAAAAGTATCGAGAAAATATTATTTGATCGGTTAGAAATGGCCTATTCAACACCCTGATCATTATTATATAATTAGATTTGAAAATGGAGTAGTAAATTAAAAGAAAGAAAATCAAAAGGAGAAAGTACTTACTTGTTCTTCTTCTTCTCTAGTTCAAGAACCCAGAGAAATTTTAGAAAGTTTGATTAAGAGTGTGTGTGAAACGCAGGAGAGGGAGGGAGTAATGGAATAAGTATACATTAGATATTTTATAATTTCCACAAAGGCCCCTCTATCTCCAATTCTAACAATTAAACCCATGAACTTTAAAGTTACACTTTGGACCCTAAGTTTCAACTTAATCATTTAACTCTTTTAACTATTATTACTACTAACTAAATAAATAACACAATGAAGAAATTAATATAAGCAAGTCATAAAATGTAATGCAACACATAAAATGCACACATATTCCCAAAAATATAAAATAAATAAAGACGGATTTTGGGGTCGTTACACTTTTCATCTCTAATCTTTCTTTTTGAATTATTTTTCATTCTCTTTAAATTTGATTTTATAATTCTATTTCATTTACTTCTCTTTTGTTTCTCATTTCTTTTTGCCGATTTACGAATGGATACAAATTATAAATTTGTTCTTAATTATTATTTTTAGTTTTGATTAAGATTTGATTTAAAAAAATATATATGTATATATACTTTTTGTTATCTATTTTTGCTTTGTTTATGTTTTTAGATTTGATATTGATTTTAGTTTTACTCTTTATTTGATTTTGCCATTTTTTTTTGGTTTGATTTTATTTATTTTTTTAATTATTTTGATTACTTTTGTTAATGTTTTCTTTTTTGATTTTTTTTAATTAAATTTGCATTTTCGGAATTCAATGTACAATTTTCTTTGATTATGTTTCTTGATATTACTTTTCTTGGTTAAAATTGTATTTTTTTTCACATTTCGTTTGTTATTTTTATCTATTTTGATTTCTTTTGTGAATGGATTTTTTCATTTTTTTTCTTTATTTTGATTAGGATTTGATTTTTTATTTCTATTTATTCTAACTTTGTATATGTATTTTTAATATTGATTTTAGTTTGAGTTTTTGTTTTTCGATAGTAAATTTATAGTTATTTATTTATTTATTTGAGCCTTTTTTCTATTTTTGAATGCTTCTTTTCCATTGTTATTCCTTTGATTAAGATATGATATTTCTTAAATTTTTATTTTGTTTTTATCAATAACTTTTAATTTGTTTAATCTATGAATGCATAGGCCTTCTTTCTTTTATCATTGTTATAATTTTTAAGAGTATGTAAATGACTATACATATACATATACTGTCTGGCCAAATCTGTTTTAGTTTTCCCACCACTGTTAGTGAGCCCTCATTTTTTTTCCCAATAACTTTTAATTTGGTACTTGAATTTTTGTAGGAGAGGTTATCTCAGAACCATATGTGCTTGAGTATGGAACTAATTGTTTAGAGATGCATGTTGGAGCTGTTCATCCAGGGGAAAGTGTTATAGTTGTTGATGATTTAGTGGCTACTGGGGGATACTCTCCGTAGCGATAAGGCTTTTAGTTAAAGATCTAGAAATGCTTGCAAGATTCATCGTTCCATTTCATGGCATATAGCTAATTTAATATATTATTCATTTACTAGAACGTGTTGGAGCCGAAGTCATTGAGTGTATATGTGTGATTGGATTGCCAGAGGTCAAGGTAATTTGTCTATCTAAGATCTGTATATTCGCTCCGTTTTTTTTTTGTTACTCCCTCTATCAGTCCCTCTATCAGAAAGATAGTCCACTTTGGATTTTTGACGGTCAACACATGTGAACTTTGACCAAAGATTATTATCAATCTAATCATCCCAATGAAATTTTAAAATTTGTTATTGATAAATCACTTGATGATTCATCAATAAAAAGTTTTAGAATTTCACAAGGATGGTTAGATTGACATTTATATTTAGTCAAAGTTCACTTGTATTGACCATCAAAAGTCAAAAGTGGACCATCTTTCTGGGACGGAGAGAGTATTATTTACTATCATAGGTCATTCTGATTATCTGTTTTGTTTGGACACTGATCCAATGATAGTAAGATAAGCTACATGATAATTTATCTTACAAATCATTATTCATGTTAACTTTAAATTTGTTTTGATTTCATTAATTGTTTTTGTCTATTTTGATTAATTTTTGAAAAAAAACTATATTTTTATAATTATTAGAATTAAAACTTTATATTTTCGTATTTGTTATTATATATATATTTTTTTTTGTATAGTGATGATCATTTTTAAATTCACTTGGAAATTGGAAGTGGTTGATGTTCTATACGATTCAACTTTGACAAACTTCTAAAAGAATAATACTATGGGCAAAAAAAGGTCACAAAATCTTGCTCACAAAATCCTAGGTGTAACGATTTAATTGATGTTTTTAATTAGAGTGTGACGGGTCCATTTATCGATGCAACCAATAAAATATATTCACCTCATGTTGTGAGCAAGATTTTGTGAGCTTATTTTGTGCCCATAACATTGCTCCTTCTAAAAATATATTTGCAGTATTGAGTGTAAATACTAAACAAGAGAGTTCAATTCCACAAGTAAAGAAAGCTCAATATCATCAACCAAGTAAGCCCAATATCATCAACCAAGTGTTGTTCGAGTACTACGAGCAAGACGTTCCAGCCAACAAAGCTACATTTTCCCTGATTTCCACATACAATTTTCTGTCCTCTCGATTTGCAGGTATGTAGCTATTAAAAAGACTTCATTTCAAAGATATACTTCCCACGTAGTCCCAAAATGATTTTCACATTTGACTATTTATACTTTTTAAGAACATGAACACTTGCTTCACTAGCCATGTGTAGATACCCCGGGGAACCACGGCTTGGCTAGAGCGGTGAATTATCCTAGGATGTCTAACTTGTTTTAGATTTGTTTAGAGTCGCCACCTATGTTTTTAAAGGAACATAAGAAAAACCTAGAAATAGCCTATTTTTTAATGTTACGAAACCAAAGATTCGGGAAAGAGAAGGGTTCGGGGGTTAGGTGACGGAGTGGGAAGTACTTAAACACCCACTTCGCCCGGCTTAAGCCGGTCTTGCTACTTTTGGTGTTATAATATTTACATGTCCTTCAATTAATTAAATAGAAATGTGCTAACAATTATAATGAAAAGAAGAGGGGAAAAGAATGATTTTATTGATTTAATGCTAAATATTACATGTAATAATTATGCTAGACAACTACATGAAGAGATGAAAATGGTGAATTAAAATGTAGTTTGGAATGTTGGGATGTAACCTTGGCCAAACTTTAATAGTGAAGTGGTGTTTTGGTTGTATCCCTTTTTATGGAGATTGCATACTCATTTAGAAGAGATGATAAGATGAAGAAAGGAAATAAGACTTAGAATTTAGAAGAAGAGAATAAACCTTGTACCTTATGCTTGAATGGAGAAGAACCAAATCTTTGTGTTGACCACTTCTTGAAAAATAGACTTTTGTGTGTTTTTGAAGTATTTTTGTGTTATGAAATCATCCCCCCTTTTCATGATGGAATGAAGAGGTTAATATAGGTGTTGGAGAAGTGTTTGTGGTCACAAAGATGGCCATTCCCCGGATCAAGCCAAGGCATAATGGTCTTGGGGGTTACAAATCAGAAAAGGAGGGAAATTTGGCAAAATCTGAGATTCTGGAAGCGGGAAGCGCGCGCTTCCCACCCCCCCCTATGGGAGGAGCACGCCTCCCACAAAGGAGGGCAAAGGCGTGCGCATCCCAGCTTCAGAAAATTCATATTTCAGCCCAAAAGTTAACCCCGTTATGCAGTTAAGCCCCAAAACTAACGGAATTAGTCCAAAAACTTAACGAACATCACGAAAGTCAACGAAAATAAATGAAACAAAGACTCAAGGTTGACTTTGTCACTTAGTCAAATCCAAGACTAACGGAGTAAGTCAAGAACTCAACGGAAAGTAACAAAAGTTAACGGAAAGTAACAAAACATAACAGAAGAGAGGAAGATAGAGAACATGTATGCAATCGGGACATGAGAGGTCCAAGGCGGGGTGTCTACAGAGCCCCTCGGCGACGTGGATTGCGAAGCAAAACGCGTCGACGAAAGAAAGACAACCGCCGAGGACATCGACAAGAGAAAACAAAGACTCGATAAAGCAGGAATTTGAAATTACAAAGGATAGAAATGCGCTCCCTGTGTGAGCGACTTTTGCTGATGGAAGATGTATGGTGATTTGAGCGGTCCACCATGGACCAAAGTTGCTGTTTGAAGCCGCACTTGCTGTATGCTGTTTGAAGCCGCACTTGCTTGCTGTTTGAAGCCGCACTTGCTGTATGCTGTTTGAAGCCGCATTTGCTTGCTGTTTGAAGCCGCACTTGCTGTATGCTGTTTGAAGCCGCATTTGCTTGCTGTTTGAAGCCGCACTTGCTGTATGCTGTTTGAAGCCGCATTTGCTGTGGAACCTGTTATGTGTGTGCTTTGCAAATATACGTGCTTGTGTGAAGTGTGAAATTGTGCTTGTGGTGCGTTGTGATTTCAAAAGCAGAGATTGCTTGAGAGAGATTTTGCAAGAATGGAGAAATTGCTTTTGTGTGCGGTGTGATTTGAAGAAGGCTTTGGATGTATTCATACCTTCACTTACCATTGCCGCTTGAGTGGAGATGGATTTCTGATGTCCGCGGAGGATGCTTTGATGGAGAATGTTCATTCTTTGGATGTTGATGAGAGAATGCCCTTGATGTTGGATTGGCGAGATGGTACTCTGGATGATGGGTTGGCGAGATGGTACTCTGGATGATGGGTTGGTCGTGCCAAGAGGCTGCCTACGTATCCCTTTAAGAGAATCAGACCAGCGTAGTTCAAGGATGATGGAGAACGCTGGAGGAGAGGCTAGGAGCAAAGTAAAGTAAAGCACATAATTTTGCACATAGAAGGATGAAAAAGAAAGAAAAAATCTTTTTTTTTTTTTTTTTTTTTTTTTTTTTTTAAAGATTAGAAAGGAAAGAATATGCACACATGTGAGGAAAAGAGATTTTTTTTTTTTATTATTTTTTTAGGTTCGTGGGTGAACCATTTTAGCCATTGTGTGTTTGTAAAGCCAACCCAAGATCAAGTCATGCTCAGTCGAAGTCCGGATTGCCTCGCTTGAATTCTGTTGTCGCTGGTGTGCCCAACGAAGATTGATGTCTAGCCCCAAGAGATTTGTTGATTATGGGGCTTCAAAAGGCTTTTGATCCCGAGATGAGGGGTTGCTGATTGTAAAGCCCCTAGAATGCCTTTGATGCCAAATTTTGAGGGACTTGCATAGCTCCAAGATAAATCAGCTCTTGGCCCATTCGAGTAAATCGCCCTTTGTTGTTGTAGTGAGCAAGCCCCAAGAGGAGATCGTTGATGCCAAGCTTCGAGAGATTGCAAAGCCCCAAGTGTCGTGGGCTTGTAGATGGTGAGATGTGAAGACCTTTCATTGTAAAGCCCCAAATTACCTCGCGATTGGCTCGGCATTGAGAGCGGGTGTACCGTTTGGTAGAATTCTTGATAGAGATCTCCTTCTTGCTCTTACTGGGGAGATGAATGGCCTCATTGTGGTCGATACCCAAATGGCTGAGGGATTATGTCAAAAGGATGCAGTAATGTCTTGCGATGCCGTCGAGGTCGCGGATGATAAGGTCTTGGTGTGATAAAGTCCCAAATGAGTATGCTTGCTTGACTCTTCTTGAGTTGAACTAATGACGAATCTTCGGATGCAACTAGTGCTGTGGCCCAACTTTATCTGAGCTGCACCTTGTGCTTTTGGTCTTGGAGAAGGGGGTGCTGAATTGCAGAAACATTGGGATTGGCCGTGGCATTTCCCGCTATAACCCTGTTTTGATTAGAGTTTAGCATATTGAATCTTTTTCCTTTTCTCTAAGACTTCCTTCAAAATCTCGCTGTGAGTTCTAACAAAAATCACCAACTTCATTCATAACATCAGAGTCTTCATTTAAAACCAAGAGGCCTTTGACTTGAAGTGTTGAGAGACCCTTGAATCTTGATTGTTCTCATGGAGCCATAAGACTACTCCACATTGCACTTGCTCGAGTATTGTTGCCCAAAAGAATGTCGGTCGCGAAGCCCTAATATTGCCCTTTGCTCGGATTACTGTAATGCCGTAGCCCAAAAGATTGTAGATTGCGGAGCCCTTGGAGACCTTCGGTGCCGAATTGAGGAAGCTTCCAATGTTGCACATGACTTGGCTGGGGATACTGCTGGGGAGTTAATTGCTCTTTGCCGAGGGAGCCTTTAAGACTTGACCGTAGCCCCTAGAGTGCCATCATTGATTGCGAGAAAGGTCCATCCTTGATTGGGGGAACGAGCACGGATACACGCGACAAGAGGGCTTTTTGACATCCCTTTTGGGAGACTTTGAGGATAGTCTCACACATCTTTCTCGAAAATAGCCTCTAGGGTGTATTGATTGTCAAGTGAAGCAAAAGAAGTCCTTGTCCTTGAGTCACATAGCCCCTAGGGCGTCACCATTTGTTGAGCAAAGCAAGAGTGACTCATCCTCGTGCGAGGGAACAAACATGAGATGATATGGCAAGAGCTACTCCATTTCTCGGGAGCCTTTCGGCGTACTTTAGAAGCACATACTTGAAGAAGCTTTGAAAACTGAGACACATGTTGTTGCTATTTTCCCAAGCCAATTGACTAGCTAGGGATTATTTGTGCAACCTCGTGCCCTTTTATGATGGGCTCGTTCTCGGTTTTGGCTACCACGGGCCTTCTTTTCATGAACCCAAAAATGCACACTGCTGGAGAATGATGCCGATAACCCAAGACAACCTTTGATGGTGCTATATCTTGTCGAGCCTTTTGCAATCCCGAAGTTGACTCGGTGGGGAATTGACTTGCTGAGGAGATTCAATGTAGAACTCGTGCAGTTGTCTTCTTTAGAGGCCGGAGATCTCCATTTCTCTTTCCCTTCTCTCTCTCACTCTCTCATTTTTTTTTATGACGCACCCTGTTTTTTGCCTAGACCGCCCTTTCGGGTTTTCAATCTAGCGGGCATCTCTTTTGCGTCTTCATCATTTTTTTTTTTTTTTGACTCAATTGATGAGGAAGTGTGCATTGACTCTAGCTGAGGAGATAAGACATGTGATTTTGCGGTGGAGACCTTTTGTCACTAATGATGAGTGACATTGACTTGACTAGGGAAGTGTCCCTAGTATTGACATGTATTTTTTTTTTTGTTGAATTGAATGACTCCCGAAGGTAAGTAAGTCATTAAGAGAGAAGAGAAGGAAACCCCAATTTGATTGCAAGAAATTGGGAGTATGCAGAAAGAATAGAAGTCCCTAGACTCGACAAGGATCGCGAAATGATTCCAAATCTAAGAAAGTTGTTCAATCTTTTTGGTGATTAATTCATTGGCAAATGAATCGTACAAAGATGTCTTGACAAGTTCGAGATGAAGGTCAATCACCATAACGCGCTAGGGCTAAACATATCTTCTTTCTTGCATGAGACCGGACCCGCAGGTTGCCTACGTTCCTCCAGTGTAGAGGCTCAGGTCACCGTAGTTCTTGTGGATTCTCCATTCTTCGGGATGGAATTGTTGCGAGCTTTTTTTTTTTTTCTTTTCTTTTTTTTTTTTTTTTTTTTTTTTAATCCCCCTTTGAAAACTTTGCTTGACTTCTTCATGATTGTTGCTCCACCTTGTTTGTCTTGGCTTCGTCGTTGATGTTGGCGTCGATGTTTAGCCCCTAGGCGTTCAAGTGATGGCCTTGTTCTAAAACTTGTTTAGACATCTTTTCATCATTTTATCAAGAATTAGATCGAACAACTTGGAAGAGTGTATAAGGACAAGAACGACTTTTATTTGATAAGAAGACTCGACACTTAACATGGGACGAGAGAAAACATTAATGCACACAAAAGAGGACTTTTGACTCTTTTTTTTTTTTTTTTTTTTTTTATTCCTACTACTAGGTAGAGAAAGAGAAACGGAGATTATTATCATCGTCCTCTTTGTTGAAGCCCCATTTCAAAACCAAGCCACTCCTTTGATGAGTTGCTCTTCACCCACGGTAAATTCGCCGTTGTCGATCAAATCTTGGATGATGTTTCGGAGAAAGAAGCACCCTTCGGTAGTGTGGCCACTATGCTCGTGGTAGCCGCACCATTCACCATGTGCATGATTCTTCGGTATCGTCTTCAGCTTGTACCCCTCCAAAGGTTTGATCTTCCCTCTTGCCACCAAAATTTCAAATGCCTCGGCTTGGGTTACTCCTTGAAGAGGAGTGAAAACTCGGTTGTTGGTGGTACCTTTGTAGCTTTTGAGGGTCGGGCCACTTGAGCATGCTTTACCATTGAACTTTGCTTTGCCGTCGGTGAGCTCTTGCAAACGGGCTTTGAGTTCGGAAACCTCTTCCTTGTGAATACTTCTTTCATAATCAAGACGGGCCTTGAGTTCAGAAACCTCTTCTTTGTGAATCCTCTTGTCGATATCGAAACGGGCTTGCCACAAATTGTCTTTACGGCGGGCATCCTCGACAATCCTATCCATTTGTTCCCCCATTGATTTCATTACGTTGAGTAACCCTTCGTTGGACACGAAATCATTTCCACCGTTGTTGTTGTTGCCGTTGGAAGCCATTGGACCTATTGAAAGAGCACGGTTGATCTTAGATTGGCCCCACAAACACCTTTTGGATAAAATGAATTAACCCTCAAACAAGGAAAAAGACTCAACCACATAAGGAAAAAACGACTCTTTTTTTTTTTATTTACAAAGTCGGAAGGACGTGGTCCTTTTTGGGGTTTCTAGAAAAATAGTGGAATCGTCACACTAGTATATAGACCTTCTCGCGGTCCCATATACTCATCGGATTCCACCACGCTTGTGAATCCTACATGTGTCGGGATTAAACTAAATTAATGTAGTAAATCATACATGCGGGGACGGATTTTTATTTTTGTCCAAAGTAACCACTTTTGGGGACGGAGTTTTATTTCGTCCATTGCAACAAGTTGGCATGTATGATTTGAAGACATTAGTTTAGGGAAATATCGGCACATGAAAAACCGACTTGGTCACGGAGTGTTAGACCCTAGACTAGAATTGTGTGGTTTGTGCTCGGCTTGAATATGAGGCTCAAAGGTCACCCCCGGCATGTAGTCATGAACTACGCCACGGGCTGAGGTTTACCGCTTCGAAAGAGCCAAGGTCAAGTGGAGCTTGAAACTTTCTAGGACGGGCCTCGACGGGTTTGGGGTTGGACTTGTGCGACTCGATAGTGAGCAGTTGATAAGAATATGTGCATGTAGTGTGAGGTCTAACATGTGACAAAACATTTTTTTTTTTTCAAAAGAAATAAAAAAAACAAATAAGCACATAATTACAACTTTCGAATCACCCGTGTGACCGATAAAAATAAACAGAAAGTAAAAGAAATTGTATGCAGGCCCGGTGCCCACACACTGTCATTCTGCTCTGTTCTGCTTTCTGTGCACTGTTCTGTTTCTGGAAAATTTACCAGAAGTGCGCGCCTCAGGGAGCGCGCATTGCGTAATGAATATGGGAGGCGCGCGCATCTGGGATACCTGTCAGAATGTTAGAAGAAACTGCGGACTCAGGGGATTGCCCTGGTCCCAAATTATGTAACTTTCCCCTGCAGAAACTTGTTAGCACAGAAATATGAAATTGAAGGACGAGAAAGGAGGCGGGCGATTCTGGTAATAAGGGTCGGACGCGCGCGCTTCCTACCCTTTTTACCAGAATGCCCAGAAAACAGAATAAAAGAACACCAAAAATGAAAACGCAAGTTTAACCCTCTATCGTCCCCAGCGGAGTCGCCACTGTAGATACCCCGGGGAACCACGGCTTGGCTAGAGCGGTGAATTATCCTAGGATGTCTAACTTGTTTTAGATTTGTTTAGAGTCGCCACCTATGTTTTTAAAGGAACATAAGAAAAACCTAGAAATAGCCTATTTTTTAATGTTACGAAACCAAAGATTCGGGAAAGAGAAGGGTTCGGGGGTTAGGTGACGGAGTGGGAAGTACTTAAACACCCACTTCGCCCGGCTTAAGCCGGTCTTGCTACTTTTGGTGTTCTAATATTTACATGTCCTTCAATTAATTAAATAGAAATGTGCTAACAATTATAATGAAAAGAAGAGGGGAAAAGAATGATTTTATTGATTTAATGCTAAATATTACATGTAATAATTATGCTAGACAACTACATGAAGAGATGAAAATGGTGAATTAAAATGTAGTTTGGAATGTTGGGATGTAACCTTGGCCAAACTTCAATAGTGAAGTGGTGTTTTGGTTGTATCCCTTTTTATGGAGATTGCATACTCACTTAGAAGAGATGAGAAGATGAAGAAAGGAAATAAGACTTAGAATTTAGAAGAAGAGAATAAACCTTGTACCTTATGCTTGAATGGAGAAGAACCAAATCTTTGTGTTGACCACTTCTTGAAAAATAGACTTTTGTGTGTTTTTGAAGTATTTTTGTGTTAAGAAATCATCCCCCCTTTTCATGATGGAATGAAGAGGTTTATATAGGTGTTGGAGAAGTGTTTGTGGTCACAAAGATGGCCATTCCCCGGATCAAGCCAAGGCATAATGGTCTTGGGGGTTACAAATCAGAAAAGGAGGGAAATTTGGCAAAAACCTGATATTCTGGAAGCGGGAAGCGCGCGCTTCCCACCCCCCCTATGGGAGGAGCACGCCTCCCACAAAGGAGGGCAAAGGCGTGCGCATCCCAGCTTCAGGAAATTCATATTTCAGCCCAAAAGTTAACCCCGTTATGCAGTTAAGCCCCAAAACTAACGGAATTAGTCCAAAAACTTAACGAACATCACGAAAGTCAACAAAAATAAATGAAACAAAGACTCAAGGTTGACTTTGTCACTTAGTCAAATCCAAGACTAACGGAGTAAGTCAAGAACTCAACGGAAAGTAACAAAAGTTAACGGAAAGTAACAAAACATAACAGAAGAGAGGAAGATAGAGAACGTGTATGCAATCGGGACATGAGAGGTCCAATGCGGGGTGTCTACACCATGTTATGTTATGTACTTTTTAACGGTTGTAATAGTGTTTTTTAGGACGATTGATTTTGTTAATATACTTTATTTTTTATTTTTGTAAGTTCATTAACTTCAATTTTTCTATATTTTATGATGCAGATTAAGTTATAAAAATGTTGTCCATGAGCATCCACCACCAGCTACGAACCCTCCATAATGGTCAAAAAGGAAGATCAATTAACAATATAATTGACATGTTAGGGTGACCCGATAATTTTATTGTGATATTTTTAAACAAAACTCCCATAAATTTGTTGTGTTTTATTTTATTTTTTCACATTCTCCATTGATTGAGAAAAAAAAAAACCAAAGATCATACATAGTTATTGCAATATTAAACATGACATAAATAATTCACCCTTTCATATGCTTATTTAAATAACTATAATATATCAATAAAGACGTGGAATGCAAGTGATTTACTGAATGTCAAGAATCTCGAGATGTAGAAGCATGGCAAGTCAAAAGAAGATAGTCAAAATATAATTAGAAAAAAAGTGCAAAAACATTGCGGGAAATCAAACTTTTAATTCCAACAATCATAAGAACACATTTTTGACCTAGACTAAACAAATGAGGATGAAGATAGGGATGAATATTTTTTTTCGAAAGCTCAGTTTCATATTTACGCTTTTTAGAACCGGATAACATCATTTCCCTCAAGCCCTTACAATATATCATTAATACTCTAACAGTCCTCTGATATAATCTAAATTTACGTAACACCCATTTGGCATAGTGAACCCGTGCGTAGCACGGGTTTCCTGCTAGTGTGTTTTATTTTAAGCATAGGAAAAACGTATTTTCAGAAGATGCTGACGTTTTTTTTTTAAAAAAAAACAAGTGGTGACATTTTCGTAAATAACTGGGAGCATCGTAAATAGTGTGTGTTAATATCAGTAATTCAAACTGACGTTTATAAACATTGGAATTGACACTTTTCATAAGTGCCAATATTAGTGTTTAAAAGTGTCAGCCATTACACTGGAACTTTTGAACATTGATACTGGCACTTATTAAAAGTGCCAGTGGTAGTGTCAATAAGTGCCAGTGTACATGACTATCACTTTTTTATGCTACCACTAGTACTTATGATCAGCGCTAAACAACTTTTCGTTAATTAAAAAAATGCCACCGTGCCATTTTAAAAACACGTTTTAGGCGGACCTTAAGGAAAAACACGTTTTTTCCCAGTTTCTCATAAAAAATAAATATTGTGCTTTTCAAAGTACCATATGAGTCCCCATTCTACTTTGACCACTGCATACAAAACGAGCCATAAAAAAGAAGAGTTATCTTATGAAAAACTTGTTTTACATCTAAATTTTTACAAAAAAGAATGACGAACCCAACCTGTTGGTTATCTGCTCATACTATTGTTTAGGGAGAGTCAACTCGTTCTAACAGACACATCAGTCAAAGTGTTACAATTTTTTTAAATATTTTTTTACTTTAGAAAATAGAAAGTCAAACGAGTAATCTTTAAATCTAAGGTGATCAACAGTCAATACTGCTTCATCATCAAAAAAAAAAAAAAAATAAAAAAAAAAAATCTAACAAACTTCCAGAGGCAAGGTAATGAGCATTGGCTTTAAACAGAATTTTTGAAGACATTTTTTCTTCTACTCATGTGATTGTCAAAACGAAAACATAAAATCAAAATATTTATAAAAAAAATAAAAATTCTACACTTTGGATCTCCCTAATCCTGGAAACAACTATCACATCCTCATTTAACAGTTAGAAGAGATGCATATTCATCTTGGAGGCTGTTAATTACGACAAACTTGGTTATGTAAGCTCCAGTTAGAAGCTTCCGTTGCCTCGAGGAGAGTCCTATATTTATGGCTATCAAGTATCACAGTTTTTTTTTTCAATAATAATAAAAAAAAACCCTTTTGGACACGAACATCCGAGAGAGGGTCAATGCGGGGGCCACGAAAATCTGACAGAACCTCAAAAAACAAGAGTAATCTTGTTCATAAATTAGGCCTGATCATTGCTTATTCGCTGACCTTGAATTTCTCCTGGAAATGATCTCAGCAGCCCAACTCTTTCCGATTTCAGTTTGAAATTTTCCTGCAAGTCGAGCACAAATACAATATACAACGATTAGTAGCCACGGGTTATTAGGGTTGAAGAAGAGAAAAACTTGGGTCGCTTGTTCGCAGGTTAAAATGTAAAATATGTTAATATTACCAGCTGTTGAAAGGAAGAACTCGTCCAGGACTCTGTCATGTTCTGCAAGAAGGGTGAAATAGCTTATCAACAAATAGTTATCCATCATTGGTTAATGAGATTTAATACATATATAAATACTTGAACGACATTTAACAAAGTAATCAATGCAGCTATAGGCCGTATAATCTATCTGACAATGTTACACCAGATACCAAACTGCAATTGTTGAATCTGTCTTTTGTTTTCCAGTATATATACACACTCAAGCATAGTCAACATCAAGGAAAACCTACAGAAGGATGTAAGCATACTGGAAACAAGATTCTTTGTTACACGTTTGATATTCCATTCGTCAAATTAAAATGAAAATCTCTGCTTATAATGCACTGGTACCAAGCATGGATGCACGTAACTGCATGGCTAGCTTTTACAAGTGGAGAAGGCTTATCTAGTCAAATATTAACTGCACGGCTAGCTTTGAAAGATACCAAAACTTTATAATCTTAACGTACCCATTTCATATTCCAGTGCTTGCAGAATCATTTCAACCTGGAGACATATAAGACCTATGGTTAGTAGATGCAAAGCCAATTCTCGAGGAGACCATATGAATATATAACAGTTCTATATGACTTTATGTTCTTAAAAGTCTAATCATACTTCACTTTTCATATATATATATATATATATATATATATATATATCATTATACTCCGGTACAACCCAACAACGTCACCTTGGAAGGAATAGCTTTATGAATACGTGCCATTCAATAACTTTAGCATCAGCCTCTCAAGCAAATTGTGATCCATGGTATGAGATCTAAGCAGTTTTTGAAGAAGGTTGATAAAAAACGATTACTACAAAGGACTGTTTAACCAATTTAACAGCAAAGATACAACTGTCGCTGGGTAACAAGTGACTAGACTCTTATGCTACTGACTTATGAACAAGGATTACTGATCTACCAGCAAACAGCAGGTCAATACTTATTCTGCCTTTTTAGAACTAAACTACCTAACTACATTCATAATTCCACACTTCACAGTAAAGACAGTTCAATTGCTGATGATATCACTGCCAATTTATGCACTTGTCCATGAAATTCTTTGTAATTGATGCACCCATTAAGAATAATATTAATAACAAATTTTAAAATTTTATTAGGGTAATTTTTTAAGGCTTTTTATCCAAATTCAATCAAGTTGATTACACTATTAAAAGGGGGATTATATTTCTGGGACAAATGGAGTATTACTTGTATTTGATTTGGTGCGATTCTCAATTTCGTTGCGCATAGATTAGTCGAAGTGTCTTGTTTATTTATTTCCCTTTCACATTCTTGGGGATGTGAACCAAATCTTTTACTACTGTTCAATCTATATGTTTGTTCTTTCTATTTTATTTGTTCAAGTTTTCTTGAAATTTGTAGCTTATATTTGGTGTAATTCTCATGGGACTATCTTTCTGGAACGGAGGGAGCATAAAATACTTTAGGCAGAATTTGAATAAAGTCAGGCCTGGTTCTTTAAGACCGATTGACAGCCCTAAAGCTAGGTTCGAATAAAATTCAAAATCTTAGTGAGGATTTGTACTTGAATAAGGTCGACATTTTTAATGAAAACTCGAAACTCAATCATGTGTGGCTCGCAAAAAACTTGCGGATACTATCGAATTGATCTCGAACCCAATAAAATCTTAGCTCGTATATTATATAACTGAGCTCGAGCTTAGACACCAAATGTTCGTCTGAACTCAATTCAAATACATCCCTACTATTCATAGCACAAGAACATATCTCAAAGCCAAATATTAATCATTAACACGTGATCCAAATTAATGATAAAACTTACTTTGTCAAAATCTTTCACAAGATTAGCCTCGATGGAAGCATTATTTTCATACTCTGTCCATAGTTCTTGGATTTCTTCAGCTGCAGATGAGACAACACCAGTGATCTAGTTAATCTGTGAAGGAACAAAATACGCATGCAAGATATATTCAGGTAATAATTACCCCTCATTCCTCCTCCAAGAACTTTGCACATTTCATTTAAAGCTGCTTGCTCCATCCTGCTCTTTTCTACTTTAGGCACACCATCAGATGGTGTTATATCTCCAACAATAGCTATAAAAGGTCAAATAACATCATTCGCTTTAATGGTTAAACAAGAAAGGACACTGATATAAGTCAGAAGAGAAAACATAAAAATGTCAGCAATGGATGAAACTGGTCACAGTTAACTAATAACTCCAAAATTTGTGCCAAAAAACGAATTTATCTTGTACGTGTTGAAGGTGCTTGCAACAAAAATCAAATACACATCATAGTTGACCTTTATTATGCGCAAGTCACGTGATAACTATAAATTATTCAGAAATAATTTGACTACTTGAATAATGGCCACACAGCGAGTACAGAGTATATATTAGAGAAGAAAAAGAGTAATAGGGCCATGTTTGAGTTGTCCATGAAACAGTCATAGTCGCGTGTGATGAAAGAAACAGCGGCATACCTTCAGCAATATCATGCACAATTGCAATCTTGATACACCTATTAACATACAAAAACAAGGAGGGAAAGTATGATGAGCTTTCAACTAATGAAGGGAAAATCCGCTACAACAAATTGAGATTTGGACAACAAAACTGATTGCTTATGAAAGATAAAAGGGTGATTTGAATCGATAGAGAAATTCATTTCTTTGTATGAAATTCACATATGCCGTCTTTTCTTCCTCTTCCGTTCACTTTATCCCCTGTGATGTTCGTGAGCGGGGTGAACTCAGAAGGCTAAAACCGTAGGTAAACCTAATTGACCACCAATTTTCTGATGGCAAAAATGTAAGTGACCTCCCAATATACCATCGTGCTCACATTTCATAGCTTGATTATGAGAGAATAATGAACAAGCAAATGCTAATGACCAAGTCCAACCTTTCCCTGTTCACACCAGGAAGATCACCAGCAATCAAAGCCATCAGTGACATCCTATACATATGATCGGCAATAGACTCAGGACCCTTTATCCCGTGATTGATCCATCCCTTTCTTTTGGTGGTCTACAAAACATTGAGGGGATCAGAATATAACAGGATACTTTGTAACTGGCATTAATACTTTCTAATAAACTAAAAACTAACAAAAATTCTAGTAGAGGGTTATAGTCAAAGATTATGCAGGATATAACAGGATACTTTGTAACTAGCATTGAGTCACAATATACATCAAAAATGACAAAATGTTTAGAGAAGTGTTCAGTTAGTCACAAACTACATTTCAAAATACAAAAATTGTAAGAGAAAATTTCCTTAAAAACTAATCATGCTTGCGTGTTATGAAATATTTGTTCCTTTAACAAAAACAAATATTGATACTTCCAAGCTAATCATTACCTATTAAGCACTCGAACTATATATTGGGTCACCAACACTGGCAACACATATACATGAACCTATGCAGAAAACGTAGAAAGTAACCTACTAGTAGAGGGTAATAGTCATAGATTATGCAGAATTTAATTAAAGAATTTCCTTAACTGTGAAGCGTACCTCAAAGGTCTTTTGTTTCTCATTGCTGCTCTATGTGTTTTGAACCAAGATAAAGTGAGCAACTTGACTCGAAGGCTTTTATATGTCTTCGGATGGCTAGCTTGAGGAGGAATATTTCGTACACAAGCACACTGACTTCTATCATGTTTTTCGATTTCTATTATTCTCAACCTCACTCTCCATACCTAGACAATCCAGATTTCCACCTCTAAACACTCCCAAGTAGTATGCTTTACCAATTTCTTAATATAATCAAAATCCAGTAAACAAACTAAGGTAGTGTAGCTAGTGCCTAATATTGATAACATCAGCGCAAAAATAAATATTGAATTATAAATACAGAAGACAATTCTGATTTTTTTTTTCCCAACAGAGTAGTAATTGGGCCTCTAGCCTTCATTTAATTACTTCATGGGTCACTACTCTCCTTCAATAGCGAATGCACTCTCTCCAAACCACACAAGCTGTTTAAATTGCTCCCCCTCCAAACCACACAAGCTGTTTAAATTGTATTCAGACTTCCAATAACTAAAAATTTCTCATAGAAAATAAACTTTACTCCATAAGATAAGCACTTCTGAGATCCTAAAGAAATGCTAGAACTTATACAAAATTGAATGCCGTGACCAAAACATGAGGATTCTTTTCACAATTCCGCATCTAGCACAGTCCATGAGAAATTGAAAGCACAAAAAAAATCAAATCCCACAACCCGATCACCAGACAGTGTCAATGCCTCATAATCTATTACTTTTCCAATCAATCAACGGCCACATGCTAAAGCAAAAACCTTTACAAAAAAAAAAAAAAAAAAAACAAAAAAAAACAGTATACCACGATCACAATAGCACCCGATTTAACTAAAATGCGCGTAATTAATAAATCAATCGGCCTAAAAAATTATCTTTAAACACAAAATAAACATAAATTGGTGTAAAAAGCAACGCGAGTAAACAAAATGTGAACATACCTTAAGACTATGGCACAATGTGAGGAAATCAATAGCCGAAGAGGACGAAGAAGCGTCAGTACCATCAGGAGAAGCCGACATTTTCAATCCGAGTCTGCAGTCGGATTTCGCCAATTGCGAACGGACTGATAAAAGCTTGGGAGCCGGAGGATCATGAAAAGGGAGGTTAACGGAAGCGCGGCGATGAAACCGAGGGGCGAGACAAGACTTGATAGGTTGCCTGCAGCGAGAAGGTGAAGAAAGATAAGACGGCTGAGCGGCCATTGTAAACAGCGGGGGCGACGGTGATCGGGGCGGCGAGGTGGTGGTGGTGGCGGGGGAGTAAGTAAATTGGGGGTGCGGAATTGTTGGCGTAATGTGGGGCTAGCGGAGAAAAAGGGGCCTCTAATCTTTCGCTTGTTGTCTTGTGGGTGGTGACCCGATGTTTTATGGCTGCTTGGATGCGCTAAATACAAAGGCTGTGTTTGGATACATTAATCAACGAGGGAAATTGCTTCGAAAAAAAAAATAAAAAATTGAGGGAAATTAGTTTTTTTTTCTTTCAATAAATTATAATAAGTTTTTTTTTTTTTTTTTTTTTTAAAGTGTCCTTAAATAATTGTCCAATTCTTGCAAATAAAAAAAATGTGGAATTTTTGTAATTCAAGGAGAAACTATGCATCCAAAACCTACTTTACATTAACTCATTGCCGAATTGCGCAAACTAAATTATAAAATTTTGGTCACAAAACGAGTTAACGATATTTTCGTGGTTGCATCGAGAGTGAATCCGCTACACTCTACTTCAAAACACCAATACAATTATTTTATTTAAGATTTTGTGAGTAAAATTTTATGACTATTTTGAACTTTAGTATTATTCTAATTCATTTAGTATTTTAGATTTAAATCTAAGGGTTATAGCTCAATTGGTAGAGCAACATGTACAACACACCCCCCCCCTCCCCAACACATTTTTATAGAGTAGGTTTTGTGTGAAATAGTCTCACACGTGAGACGAGTTTCGATGGGAGAGAAAATTGGCTTGCCCCGCCTAGCCCGTAGGGGCAAAATAATTTACTCTATCAACGAGACGCAGCTCACACAAAATTTTACCCCTTTTTTTATATATCTTTACGTTGTTCTTAAAAAAATATTCCCTCCGTCCCACCCGACTTAGGATTCTTGGTCAACCAATTTATACTTTGACCAAATATTTGAAGAAATATAATGATGCTAATAAAAATTTAAAACTTGTTATTGTATCATGATTAATAATAAACTAAACAACTATTTTTAGATTTTCATTAAGATAATTATTTTTGTTCAAATTGTTGGTCAAAATATAAATTGCTTGACCAAGAATCCTAAGTCGGGCGGGACAGAGAGGTAGTATACATCTATCTACAAACACTTCAATAAATTGACAAATAATCATTAAAATTGTCAATTTTAATGTTAAAAATGTTGGATTATACGAATTTTAACTTTGACGTGATAATTTTATAGACTTGTTAAAATCGACAGTTTAAATGTTCAAGTGCCATTTGTAAGTTAAATTTGTCAGATTTCATGTAAGCCAAAATCTTGCGTAAAACGCGTTTTACGTAAGTCCCACAAAAAACGTGTTTCGGTGGTATTTTTAAAACATGTGGAACTTCTTTAAAAAACGCGCTGTGGTATTTTTGTAAATAATCGAAACTTCTCAAACGGTTCTGGATATCGATATAAAGCCTTCTGGATATGATTTTTAAGCACATAAACCTTATGGATATCAAGCTCAAGAGGTTCTGGATATATATATAACAATGTCTTCTGGATATAATTTAACAAGCATCGCCTGTGAGAAAAAAAAATAAAGCTGAAAAGAACCTTTGAGACTGATAGTCATAACATTTGAAATTGATAGCTAGAACATTTGAAAGTGATGGCTATAAGGTTTTTTTCGTGTTAAGGACAATCGCACGAAGGAGACTATCATTACTGACAGTAATCCTGGAGGTTTATGCAAGCTCTCATTTAATTCCCAATCGCATAATAATCCAGTCGCCCTTCTTGGTGAACGTTCCAGTCAGGATATTTGGCATGCCCGCCTGCGTCATCCGTCCACTCCAGTTTTACAAGTTTTGTGTCGTCAGTTTAATCTTCTTTTAAGTCATAAAATAAATGAACAACATTGTTGTCATTTGTGTCCTTTAGGAAAGTCCAGTAAATTGTCCTTTTTACCAAGAACATTTAATGCATTGAATCCTTTAGATATGCTACATTTAGATGTATGGGGCCCTGCTACCGTTCTTTCTTTGAATGAATTTTGTTTCTATTTGTCTATTGTTGATGGTTTTTCTCGTTTCGTGTGGTTGTTTCCTATGACTCATAAATCTGATGTTACTTCAATTTTTGCTACCTTTAAAACTCAGATTGAAAAACAACTTTCTCGTCGTATATATGCTATTCATACTGTTACAAACAGATGGCGGGGGAGGGAAATTTACGGGACGTGCCTTCACTACTTTTCTTCAGAAAGAAGGCATTAGACATCAACTCACTTGTCCCTACACCCCTCAACAAAATGGTATAGTCGAGTGCAAACACCGTCACATAGTCGAAACAAGATCGTGTCTTATGGCTAAAGCTAAAGTTCCATATAAATTTTGGCTTGAAGCTTTCAATACTGCCGTCCATCTCATCAATAGACTTCTTATACGTCAACACCAATTTGTCTCTCCTTACCAAAAATTGTGGAAACGTCAACCTGACTATTGTCTTCTTAAAGTGTTTGGGTGTTCTTGTTTTCCTCACGTCGTTCCTACTAATGCTCACAAACTTATGCCAAAATCAACACACTGCATTTTTCTTGGATATGATAATTATCGTAAGGGATATCGTTGTTTAGATTTATCAAATGACATAGTTTATTCATCTTGACATGTGCTTTTGACGAGTCCCAGTTTCCTTGGCAAGACAGTAGCACAAAAAAATTGATTTTAGGTAATGATCATGCTCCATTTGGCCCATATGTGCATTTGAACCCTCAAATGTCTTCCTCGGCTGGTCCACTGTTCGGTTCAACTATGCGGCCTCTTGGGTCTTTCAGTACCTCAGCTTCTTCAGTCCGGACAGTTACTACACATGGGTCGTTTCTAATTGCCCAGCCACTTCGGACTCTCTGTCTTTTCTCTCATCTGGGCCGGTGACCAGACCCACCTTTAACAACAGCCGAGTCCATTGTCGGCTGAAGCAATCGGCCCAATCAAGTCCTGCAGCTACTCCTATTGTCTCTGCAGCCCCTTCTAACTCTCCACTGTCCACTGACACCCCTAAAGATTCTCCTATTGTCTCTGACACCCCGCCAAGCTCTGCCTCAGTTAGTTCCTCGTCCACTGCGGCAACTTCATCTACTCCACCTCTCCGGTTCAAGGCATTATCAAAATTATATGTTTCCACCTCTCCATACAGTCTTCCCTCGGCTTTAGTGGCTATTCAAAATGATCCTCTTTCTTATGAACCACATACATTCAAACAAGCTTCTATATTTCCTCATTGGCACACTGCGATGCAAGAGGAACTCTCCCCTTTTCACAAAAATCAGACTTGGTCCCTAGTTCCTTATCAACCAAAGATGAATGTAGTTAGTTGTCGTTGGATTTTCAAGGTAAAATGTAAAGCATATGGTTCGATTGAGCGGCATAAATCCCGATTAGTTGCTTAGGGGTTTACTCAACAAGCCGGGTTAGACTACAACGAGACCTTCAGTCCTGTTGTGAAACCTTCCACCAATCGCACAGTACTATCCGTCGCTCATTCCTGTTCTTGGGACATCAAGCAACTCGATGTTCGTAATTCCTTTCTGAATGAGGTTCTTCACGAAGAGGTCTATATGAATCAAGGTCTATATGAAGCAACCACCAGGGTTCTCTGACCCATCTCATCCTGATTCGGCGTGCAGACTTCATAAGGCTCTCTACAGTTTGAAGCAATCACCTAGGGCGTGTTTCAACATCTTCATGACTTCCTGCTTCTTTATCATTTTAATAGTCGTTTGGACTCCTCATTGTTTATACGACACTCTTCCAATGCGACTACCATCATCTCGTGTATTTCGACGACATTATTGTCACGGGTTCATCCCCTACCGTAGTCTCCTCCATCATTGATGAGATATGTGCTACTTTTGATAGTCGCCGACTGGGTAACCTCAGCTTCTTCTTGGGTCTTGAGGCTTCTCGTAGTAATTCTACTCTACAGTTATGCCAGAAATGGCACGCTCTTGATCTTCTTGACCGTTTCAATATGTCGACTGTAAACCCGCTTCTACTCCTTCTGTTCCTCACACTCGACTATCTGCTCAGGACTGTGACCCTATACCTGATCCCACTACATACCGGAGTCTTGTTGGTGGATTACATTATCTTACTCTAACTCATCCTGACACTACGTTCTCAGTCAATCAGGTTTGTTAGTTTATGCATAAACCTAGGTCCACTCATCTAATAGTTGCAAAACAAATTCTCTGATTTGTGAAGGGTACTCTTGATCTGGGCCTTACATTCCACCGATCACCTAGCCTTTCCATCTGTGCTTACTCTAATACTGACTGGGCAGTATCTTTGTTGGCCCTAACCTCGTATCTTGAACATCAAATAAACAATCCACATTTTCTCATTCCAATAGCGAAGCTGAATATTGAGCTATTGCCACGGCCATAGCTGAGCTACGATGGTTCTCTTATCTCTTCCGGGAACTCCGTCTTCCATTTTCTTACCTGACCTTATTTTGTGATAACATCTCGGCAATTCATATGGCTCGCAACCCAGTATTTCACACTCGGACTCGCCACATAAAAATTGATTATCACTTTGTTCGGGAGTTGGTTACTAAAGGGTTCTTATAGTTGCGCTATGTTTCAACCGATGACCAACTAGCTAATGTCTTCGCTAAAGGCTTGTCTAAACTGCTTTCAAGATCTGTCAAGCAAGCTCCGCCTTCCCTCCGGACGTTTCGCTTGAGGGGGGTATTAGCCGATCCTTTAATTATAGTATATAGTTGTATATTTCTTCATATCTATATGAGTCTAAAATAGAGTCCTAGGTTACCAAGATTAGTTTGAGAGCCTTTGTATCTAGCTGTAGCATATATATATATATATATATATAGTACTTCACATATGAATAAATCAATCAAGGGAAAATTATTGGTGTTGGTGCCCTAGGTACGTTTATTAAACGTTGTATGTGTTATCATTATATTCATATTAATGAAGAGATATTTTGGTTATTATTAATGCTCATGTTTGCTTATAATAATCTCTGTCCCTAGAGCTTGTTAAGCACTAGTATAAAGGCTAAGTGATCATGGGATGATCATGTTAGATTTATGGGTACTTGTTTGGAACAAGGTACTAGACATGACCCGCTGTATGAGATTTATGTCATGGTCTATGTCGTACATATATCTCATATTAGTTATGTCATTTGAATCCTTAGACATGAAGTTATTATAGTCTTCCACTTAATGAAGATTATGTATGACATATTCAAACGCTACCTTTAACCAGGTAGTTATAAAGGGTATGATTGGCATAATCGAATTCACGTAGGAAAAAATAATAAGCTAATTGGATTTGTCCCTCTTAGGAGAGATGTCAAGCGTGAGCCCCTCGAAGGAATGATGTTGATGAAATGTTTGGCCAAACTTAAATGGATTGATTGGATCAATGTCATTTGGATTATCAACATATTCGGGATCGAGAAAAGTATTGAACAATACAAGTTGACTTGTTGACCATGACTTATGTTTAATGACATCGTGGACAAAGGGATTATGACATATTCTAAAAGGAATGCGAATTTGTATCTAGTTATACTATTTGGGTAGGTATGACGGTTTGCTAGTACCTAATCATATCTTATGGGTTCATGTTTGGACTCATTGCCAACTTAGTGTAATCCTAGTGGGTCACACACGAATAAAACGAATCCTAAAGGACTGAATTAGAATTATGGAAAAATGGCTTTTTCTAGTCTGGCACGACCGTGCTGATTTTAGGGCACGACCGTGCTAAAGTGCTTGGCACGACCGTGCTGGTTTTAGGGCACGACCGTGCCGATTATAAAGCACGACCGTGCCAATAATCTGAAAAGGGAAGGCAGGCTCGACCCCATTGGTACGACCGTGCAAGTTATAGGGCACGACCGTGCCAGAGCTGCTTGGACAAAAAGTTTGTTTCCTTAATTGGGTAACGGGATTTAGGAATCCTATGTCATTAAGGGTTAATGACTAGGACCTATATAAGCATCTTTTCACCAGCCATTAAGCTAACGAAACCTAGTAGTTTTGAGAGACAATATTCTTGATTAGTGATTTGGAATCAAAGATCAAGAAATTCATAATTCCATATAGTCATTATAATTGTGAAAGCGTGTTTCATAATTTGGTATAGCAACCAAGATCAAGTGTTATTGATATTCGTTTGTGGTGTGGATACCGCTAGAGGGTGAAACTTATTATCTTCAAAGTTCGTGTTCTTGCTCTGTTCGTGATCAAGCTTTCAAGCCTCCACCGAATTCAAGGTTGCAAAATCAAAGTCATCAAGGGTTAGTATTATAGTATTCATTATGCATGTATTTGATATAATCATATGAATGGATCTATGGGCTTTGGGTTTCATGAAAATTTTAAATGCTTAATTCCGCTGCGCATGTTACTAGGAAACCCAACAGTGGTATCAGAGCCCCGTTCATGTTGATTATTTCAATACTAGATCATGTTGTGTGTATATAAATTACTTGCTTGTGTGCCTAGCATGATATGAATATTGAGATTATGATGTTTATGTGTTATATGATTTTATGTGGTTTATTGTTTTATAAACTTTAATCGCACTATTCAATCGCAATAAAAATTATGGTGGATTTAAAATTGTTTGGGGTATCAATTTTTGATTGGATCAAAGTTTTTATAATCTAGGGATTCATGAATTGTTCATTCAAAGTTTTGATGATCATGGTGATTGGATCACCAAGAACACCAAATCCTAATTGAATTGGGAAAAACAATTTTGAGACAAAATTTGGAACTTTAAAAATTCTGGATTTTTCAGCGTAGGTCCGACAGGACCAAAGCAGATACCCGGTCGGACATTCTGGTCTGGAGTGGGGATCGGGCGTTTGGTTTTGTGTTCGAATTTTAAAAATCTGGGTTTCTCGGAGGTGGGTCCGACCGGACCAGAGTAGGCACCCGGCCGGACCTTCTGGTCTGGAGCGGGGGTTTGGCGTTTGGTTTTGGGTTTGGATCTCGAGGTTTAATTTTCTTATTTGTTTTAGTCTTTTGATTCTGAGATTGGATCAAGGTTTGAATGGCTAATCTACGTTCATCGAGATTGTATTTCCCAAACTTGATCGCAATCAAAGATTCAAAGATAAAACGAAGTTAGAATTATGAAGAGTTTATAATTGCTAAAATTGAGAAACAAAGTTCTTGATTCAAGTTTGGGGATCCACGTGGAATTGTGAATGCAATTGGCCTACGTTCATCGAGACCATCTATTGCTTAGTTTCGGCCACATGGACTACTTTCTTGGTTTCTTGAATTAGTGCGGAGTTGTGGTTGCCTTATGGCTTAGTTCGGCCGCACTTCTTGTTGTCTTGATTTGGAGATGATAACCAAAGTTCAAATAGTCTCATCCTCATAATTATAGAGAAACTAATGACACATAAATATTATGCTTAAATTAATGATGATTAATTTAGTGGCTAAACTTGATGCGTAACATGTTTATCTTATGTGCTCATAAATGTGTTGTATGCTGTAAGGAGATAAAACCTTCAAGAAAGTTTTAAGTCTTTTTCGCCACGCCATGATTAAAACACTTGTTAGTACATGGGTGACTTTAATGTGGGTTCGACCTAGCGAGGTGCATTAAATTTATTTATGTATGAGCAAGATAGATAATGTGGGCACGCCCTAGCAAGGCACATTACCTATACGTTTAAAATTGTTGGACTTAATTAGGCGTCAAAACAGTTTTGGGCCTAGCCAAAGATGAGATTAAACATGTTTTTGAAATTGGATCTCTAAGAATCATATGGGATATGATTGACATGTTTGTCTACCTAATTAATTTGATTTTGAGCGGTGCGCCAAAGTGTACTTGAAATTAAATTGAAGTTGGATCTTAACCCAATTTTAAAAGAATCTCAGAAAAATGATCTAAGAGTCATATGGGATATGATTGACAGGGTTGTCTACCTAATTAATTTGATTTTGTGTAATCCGGCTTAGCGGACTTGAAATTAAATTAAAGTTGGATCTTAGCCCATTTAAATTATATTATACATTGGATGTATAAAGAAGGTTATATAATTTAGTGGGAGTATTTTTGGAAAAATACATTATTTATCTCTTTAATGAGATTGGTACTTGTAAAATTTTGGAAATTTTGCATGAGTTGTAGATTATGACAACTAACTTCATTGCGATCAATCCTTGATAAGGATAAGATTCAAGAGAATGGTACAAACTTCATGGATTGGATCCTGAGCCTAAGAATCGTTCTAAGGCAAAAGAAGGGTTGTACATTCTTGATAGGCCTATTCCTAAAGGAACCCAATGCCAATGCCCCTAGGGCAGAGGAGACAATCACAAGAAACATGAGTATGATTCTAGGGATGTGAGTTGTCTCATGCTCGCGATTATGTGCTCAAAACTCCAACAAAGTTTGGAACTTGTGGAAGCTTATTAGATAAGCATGGAGTTAAGAGACATGTTTCAAAGAGAAAGCTAGGAAAGAGAGGTATAAAACCATTGTTGCATTCACTTATTTCAAAATGAGTGAAGGGCAACGAGTGGCACCTCACATGCTTAAAGTAAAAGGCTACGTAGAGCATCTTGAGAAACTTGGCTGTCCAATTGGATTGAAGCAAGCCACGGATCTCATTCTTAAATTCATTGCCTAAGAGTTATAATCACTTTGTGATGAACTATAACATGCTTGGAATGGATAAAGAATCTCTCCGAGTTGCATGACATGCTTAAAGCTGCGGAGATGAAGATGGTGGAGAAAGGTTCCCCAATGCTCATGGTTCATGAAGGAAAAAGGCAAGTGCCAAAGAAAAGGCAAGACAGACATTGTCTAAAGGAAATAATTATGACTAAAATTATAACTCTGATTGATGCAATTTGTAACGTGGCAATTGGATTGACCATTTAAAATTGTAATAAAAAATGCTGGATGATCAACAAAAGAGAATGGTAGTGGGACTAGCACTTGGGATATTTATGTTATAAATTAATCTTTCTAAATTTAATTATTGGGTATTGGATACCGGATATGGATCCCACATTTGTATAAATATGCAATAATTAGTGAATTGAAAGACTACTTATAGTAAAGTTAGAACTACGAATGGTAATGATGCAATGGTTGCAAGCATTGTTCGTAGGATAAAGTGACTTTACTCATGAAGTAGAAATATTATTTTGTTATAAGATAATGAAGGATATTTATTTCTTATTTGAAATAAGAAAGGGGTGCTTTATTTATTATGATTTACTTCATTGTGTTATAAATAAATCTTATATCCTAAATCTTGAAGAACAAAGTAATAAAGGCTATAACATAAATAATTAAATTCCTTATGCATTATTGTTTTGATCAAATAAATGAGAAATGCATATCTAAAATTCCATGGGACGGAGTTTTAAAGACATATGATTTGGAATCATATGATTTATGCAAGACTTATTTACTTGGACCAAGACATCTTTTACTATGATTGGTAAAAGGCTAACATCTTACTTGACCTAATACATTTCGATGTATATGTTGCATTAAGTAGCAATGCTGAAAGGAGAATTCTGATAATACTTGGTAAAACTATTCAAAGATTCTGATTGAATCATGATGATAAATAATTAAACCAAGAATTTGACAGTCATCGTTAAGGTTGTGAAATAGTTTCACAATTAACTCCACCAAGAACACCATTTGGAATGATGTGTCTGTGTGGAGGTAAAGAATCTTATTGGATAAGGGTTCATTAGATGATAACGTCATATTGATCTTCCATTTTTTGTTTTAGGATTATGTATTTGAAACCGCTATATTTACACTAATTAGAGTTCCATCAAAAGAGGTTAAAAGGTGAAAGAAAACCCGGTTTGTCTTTCATAAAGATTTAAGACCGTGAGACCTTTTGGAAAGGAGTTGTCTGGGACACACTCACATTTAAATCTAATAAATATATTTTCATGGGATATCCTAAGGAAACTTGAAGATATTATTTTACTAATAAGAAACAAATGATTTGTTGCTTACAATGGTACTTTTCTAGATAAGTCGCTTATCTTTAAAAGAACCAGTGGGAGTAAAACATACCTCGAATGGTTCGAGACCCAGAAAATAGCATTTATCATAAGATGGAAGTTGAACAAAATTTCACAAGGTTTTGTGAAAATTCGTTCAAGATATACAAGTACTTGCATACATGATAGGATACAATCTATTACAAGAAATATTGGATATTTTGAAATAGAAAGTATTGAGGTAAAGCTCATTGAGAATGACAAATTTACCACTTATCAAAATGCAGTGTCCGCTCCACATTTAGATTAATGACTTGGAGTCATAAAATCTAAAAGGTAATCCATGTATAATAATCGAGTTTGGAACTTGATCATTATAACCCAAGGTGTAAAAACCAAGGGATGAGATTGAGTTTTCTTGGAGAAAACTTACATGGGTAGCAAGTAACATACTAGAATTATCATGGTCATATCTTCATATTTGGAATATGAAATTTGACAAAATGGATGTCAAAACAAAATTCCCTAACAGGAACTCACTTAAGGATGTATTGAATACAACCTAAAGGTTTTGACAGCCGAGAAAAAAATTCTAAAGTTTGTAAGTTGCGGAAATCCATGGAATGGATTGAAGCAAGCTTCTTGGAGTTGGAATCTCGGTTTTGATGAATCAAAGAGTTTGACTTCATCAAGAACGAAGATGAATCTTGTATATATAAAAAGATTAGTGGGAGCATGGTGCTATTCCTTATCTTATATGTGGATGACATATTGCTCATTAGAAATGACATTCCTACACTTTAATCTGTAAAAGATTTGGTTAAGAAAGTGTTTCGCAATGAAGGATATGGATGAAGCCGCATACGTCCTTGGCATTAAGATCTACAGAGATAGATCAAAGAAGCTAATTGGTTTAAAGCCAAAGTACATACATTGACAAAGTCATTAGAAGATTCTGCATGGAAAATTCTAAGAGAGGATAGTTGCCAATAATACATGGAGTTTCTATAAGCAAGACTCAATGTCCTAAGACAAAAGATGAGCATGAGAAAATGAGTGAGATGCCATTTGTTTCGGCAATTGGATCCATTATGCCACGATAAGTACTAAAGCCGAATATATCTTATGCTTGGAGCATGACGAGCAGATATCAATCCGACCCTAGTGAGAATCACTGGATGGCTGTGAAAACGATTCTTAAGTACTTGAGAAGGACTAAAGATTCATTATTGATCTATGGAGGTATGGAAGGTGATCTCGGATGCAAGCTTCTAAACCGAAAAAAATGATAAAAGATCGCAATCGGGTTTTTGTGCATATGTCGAATAGTGGAGCTGTAAGTTGGAATAGTTCTAAGCAGAGTACAATCACTAATTCTACAACTAAAACTAAGTATATTGCTGCATTGGATGCTGCAAAGGAAACTATTTGGATTAAGAAGTTCATTGGTGAACTTGAGATGGTTCCTCGTATTGCTAATCCAATAGACCTTTATTGTGATAATAATTGTGCTATTGATCAAGCAAAGGAATCAAGGGCACATCCTAAATCCAAACACATACTTAGGCGTTTTCATATCGTTCGAGGAATCGTTGATAAGGGAGACATAAATATATGCAAAGTACCAACTAATGATAACGTTGCGGACACGCTAACAAAGGGACTTCCACAAGCTAAACATGATGATCATGTTAGGTCCATGGGTATTAGATACCTAAGTGATTGGGCCTAGGGCAAGTGGGAGATTGTTGGTGTTGGTGCCCTAGGAACTTTTGTTAAACGTTGTATGTGTTATCATTATATTCATATTAATGAAGAGATATTTTGGTTATTATTAATGCTCATATTTGCTTATAATAATCTCCGTCCCTAGAGCTTGTTAAGCACTAGTATAAAGGATAAGTGATTATGGGATGATCATGTTAGATTTATGGGTACTTGTTTGGAACAAGGTACTAGACATGACCCGTTGTATGAGATTTATGTCATGGTCTATGTCGTACATATATCTCATATTAGATATGTCATTTGAATCCTTAGACATGAAGTTATTATAGTCTTCCACTTGATGAAGATTATGTTTGACATATTCAAACGCTACCTTTAACCAGGTAGTTATAAAGGGCATGATTGGCATAATCGAATTCACGTAGGGAAGAATAATAAGCTAACTCACATACAAATTCCCGTGATTGAATACAGGTCGAGGAAGGTAAATCCCTACATGAGAAAGAGAGTGTCCCTGACTCTTATTTATAGTCATAGCGAAGCAAACATTCAATGGAAACTGCCTACGTTGGAATTTAACTGAGAATTTTGTCAAATTGGATGGGCTCAACATCATTCTAGGCACAAACATCTTCATGACAGTATTCTTTCCAGAGAGCATTCTTGCTTCAACTATATGTTTTCCTAGATTTGTAACTATCAGTCTCGTTCCGTTGCATAATTCCGAAGCTTGATCAATGTATCTGAGTAGCATAACTATACACCCAACCTTCAGACGTATCGAATGGTTCGGCAAGCCCGCGCGAGCATTTAATCGTATTAAGAAACTCAACAGAAAATACATTCTCGTGGCCAGCAATATCTCCGTCCTCCTTGCTGATGCTATCTGAACTCATATACTTGTTCACCAGGCAACAGTGACATCACATAATCATTGATAGTATCTACTATCTCATTAGTTGGTGCCAAAATTGCTCTATCCTTAAAAAAACCATCAATACCCATATTATGTAATATGTCAGGATACGTGTTTTGAACAATAGTTGCAATAGGATCAGGTGTATCCGTTATCAAAATATCATCTGATAATTTAATGTCAACTTCTCCATCATTTTCTTCACCGACATCACCATCTCCTACCCGTAGTATCCATTCAGCAAATTTTTTGATCTCCATAGCATCAGAAGAGGAAGAGGAACTGACCTACATAGATTTATACAATGAATGAGATAGAAAATTTTAATTACTGCAATAGGGAAATGTAAAATATTAAAGTTTAATATAAGATGATTTACCTGCAATATCATATTTTTTTGTCAATTTTAAAAATAAATTAAATATATTAATTGATGTATTTATTAAGTTAATATTGTAGGATATAAGACAATTTATACATATAAATTTGGTTATTTTTTTCTTAAATCATACTCCTCTTTCTTTAAATGAATAATCAATGTTTTTAGCTAGTACTTTTCCGTCACTAAATGGATGTCCAACTTTTATTTCAAAATACATTTGAAAAAGTTAAAATTTAAACAATTGAGTAGCACAAGTACACAAAATCCCTTTATAACCTCACAAAATAAAAATAGATGTACATTGATTTGAAATAAAATAGATATTATATTAGGGTCGGATGGTGAAAAAAATAACAGCTTATTTCATCCTTTTAAAGTACACACTACAGGATATTATAATAAATAATTGAAAGGGATGTGCACTGAAACAAAAAGACTCAATGAAAGTGTTTTATTGGAAAGCATTTAAGGAGAAATTCTGGAACGATGGAATTTAGAAAATTTGCCATGAATAATGTTCATATTAAAGAAAGTATATAAAGAGAATTTTTGCAAATAATGAAAATACTTTGTGCCATAATTAATCCCTCTTTTTTTAGAAGTTGCAGTTGAAATTCAATTTGATTTTGCTTCATACTTGAGTTATATGAGGAAAATATTCAAAAATAAAGAAAAAGACTTCGACTTTGGTAAATATACGATCGTGTCTTCACATGACATAGGTTAGAGCCCGTCTCCTGTACAACGGGTGTATGGCGTGCGACGGCGCCGAGGCGAGCGGTTTTTTTTTTTTTTTTTTTTTTTTTTTTTTTAACCCCAACTTTTTTCCTCCAACATAACTAACACTTATTATAACGAAATGTAACATTTTTTTTATTCAAATGTAACACTTTTTATAAAAAAAATGTACCACAATTTTGCTGCAATAGATAAAGATAACATAAAGATTGGCAACTAAACTAATGTAACACATTTTATAAAGGGATGTAACAATCATTTTTTCAAATGTAACACTTTTTTTCTCCAAAAATTAACATAGGATTGACAACTAAACTAATGTTACATTTTATAAAAAATGAATGTAACATTTTTTTTCTCAATTGTAACAGTTTATATTCTTAAATGTAACATTATATATGAAATGTAACAATTTTTTATTGAGAAAGTAACAATTGAAATGCAAATCCAATTTTTTTGTTTTGTAAAACTCATGTTATATTTGACTGTAAAAGTGTTACTTTTTCAATATGAAACTGTTACTTTTATTAGAACAGAGTGTTACATCTCACCTAACAAAGCAACTCAAACTTTTTGTGTGTAAAAAAATGTTTTTTTTTTTTTAAATCAAATCATATCATGAACTATGTAGATTTTTTCGTCTCGTCGAGACGAACACAACAGTATTTTTAATTTTTTTTTCTGAGTTATAAATTTCAAGATATAACATTTTAAAGTTAATGGTTTTTTTTTTAAAGGTGACACGTGGCAGCGCGCGGCTGGGTGAACCAGCGAGTGGCTCACAGCGTGCCACGTGTCAAGCTGGGAATGGAGGAAGGCTGTCGGGCGGGTCGGGTCGGGCGGGTCGGGTCGTGGCGCACACCATGCGGCCGGTGCATATAAGAATTTGTCCATAGGTTAATTGCGTTTAGTTTGGATACTGTCTATTTTTTTTGAAAGAAAATATAGAATAAATATTACTACTCTCATGACTGATTCATAGATGTTAATCTTTCTTATACATGATGTATTTATAGTTATCCAACTGCAACTTTAATTTATATCAAATCAGTTGGTCTATTTTGTGTCTATATTTAAAATTTGAAAACGAAAAATGGAATCTTCACCTAAATCTAGAATCAGATCAATTAATCTAATTGAGTCCATATTTAAAATTTGAATTTTATTTTAAAAACGAAAAAAAAAATCTTCACCAAAATCTAGAATGAGGAACTATGTTTATTTCATTTTATAAGTTAAAATTAGAATTTAAATTTGAAAACTGAAAAATAAAATATTCAATGAAGAATGTGACATGTGGCAGTTGATAATTGGGTATCTTCTTACATCTTATTCTGGTTTCGGAGGATACAAGTACGTGAAATGTCTTTAGTAGTGCAGTATTTTTGGAAAGAAAATTTGATAAAAAGATGGTTATTTGGTATATAACCGTACAACAGATATAAAAAAAATCAAAGAAAAAAATAAAAACAAATTCAAATCGTAATAAAAAATAGTATTAATTGGCTTATTCAAAAATGCAAATGATTCAATTATGTCTAGGAATTTGGCTGACTAAGGAAATTTGATTTGAATTTTGAATATTTTGAAAGTTAGTTCCAAAAGTTAAAATAGATAGAGATATTTTTTTAAATTCGTTTTTTTTTTTTTAAAATTGAGTAAGCATCAAAATAAGCCAACCAATTGAATGGTGCCACGTGGAATTCCACGTCACATTTCCACGTAGCGGGCTGAGAGGGATAGAATTGTTTCTGACTTTACATATTATATAGTTCTGGCTTTACATATTATATAGATGGATATTGTTTCTGGCTTTACATATTATATAGATATATAGATATAGATGGATGGATTTATCATTTCTTAAACTCCTACTCTATGTGATGTTAGTGCGGATTCGGGGCTCTAAATAAAGAGATAAACTAAAGCTACCCTTATTAGCGTTACGGTATCCGTTAACTATTTAACACACTTACAATTTCTCTCTCGAATATATCCCTGGCTAATTAAAAAACCTAGAAACCTTTTCAGGAAAGTATTTATACCGTGTTTTCTCCCCCTTCATATTTGACGAGTGCACAGTCAATCGGAGGTGGAAATTTCATCTGGTGATGGTTTCTTCTATTTACTTTTTCTGCAGTAGTTTTGTTTCTATTTTTTGTTTTTTCTTATGTTGGAAAGGATTTAATATTGCTCATTGCAACTTGTTCAACACATATGTATATCAACATTGACGTTATATCTGAATTTTGTAGGGTTATTTGTAAGTATTAATTAGTATTCCCATGGTTTTCCTACTTTTTTCGCTGTTATTGCGAAGGAATTTGGAGAAATAATTTTAGGTTGATTTAATCGTCTTAATGAAAATCTAAAACATGTTATTTATAGTATTGTTGAAGGTGTATAAATAGCAAGTTTTAGATTTTCATTAGTATAACTAAATCAACTTAAAATTATTGCTCAAGGTTCCTTTGTAATAATGGCGAAAAAGGTATGAAGATCATTTTGGGACGGAGGGAGGTAGGTATCTCTCTAACGGCCTAAGCGTTTAGATGAATTGACAACAATTACTACAAAATTGACATCAAGATAATTAGAATGGTCCCTAAGATTTACAAGAATAACAGAAGGAAAATACATAGATTCAGAATTCTTTCTTGATTTTTACGCAGATTTCAAGAAACACGTCGAAGATTATCTTCACAAAAAAAGAATCAAAGTTAGAGTTCAATTAAGGACAAAAAATCAAAATGAAATTATGATGGCTATTGTCAGATTGATTTTGAAATTCAAAATTTTCATCTTCAATTAGCTTTTCAAGAAGAAAATTTAAGGGTAATAGCTGAAAGATGAATAGCTTCCTTAATCTGTTGCTTTTCTTGAACGGTATGCATAATCTTATGATTTTAGGGGGAAAATAAATTTTCAAAAAGAAGCATTTTATAGAAAGTCCTTAGCATCTGCAAAAACAGAATTGTTAACTTCTGAAACCACATTAAAACTTTTCCTTTTTTTTCCAACATGTATATGAGTAATTCTTCGTACAAAACTTATCACATAGGAATGAGTAATAAAAGTTTCTAAATTCGTTAAGCGTAAATATATATCCAACATAGTATAAATAGATGATGGCTGCTAGTAGTTTCAAACATCTTGTAAAAGTTTGGCAAATTCTTCTTAAATATGGCAATCTGCTGGTTTTTTCTCCTTGGCTTTATACTCATGTTCATCTTTGAACTTGCTAATTTGCTCGGGTGCGTCTTTCTTCTTCTTGAATATTGATCACTTCATCTTGAAAATCTATGTATCCCTATAATCCTCTTTTTTGTCTACATTATTAATTTCATCTATTGAAATTTATTTTTTGTCTTGCAGTGCACGTTACTGGATATATAATGTGTATGCGTACGTGATGGCTCATCAAGAGATATCAGATGAGGCAATCAATGGTTGTGAAGAAACTTCGTCTATTTCAAAGAATATACCAGAAGATTTAATCTTGAATATACTTCCAAGGCTTCCTGTGAAATCCCTCCTACGATTCAGAAGTGTCTGCAATTTATGGAAGTCCATAATCGATGATCCTTCTTTCATAGACATTCATTCATCTCATGCGCATCCTCATATCATCTTCTCCTTCTACAAGAATGGTGCAACTCATCTTTACTCGGCAAACCTTTCAGGAGGGCCCGCTGTTCCCCTCCTCAACCTCCCTGGTTATACACAACAAGACATCTCCAATGCCGGTTTTCATGTATTGGAATCTCTTAATGGTTTACTTCTATTGACCAATAGGATTTCTTTCCCTCGTGATTTTTATTATATATGCAACCCGAGCACATGTCAAATCTTGATGCTTCCTCCTTCTGATTGGTGTGCCAATAAAAAGTGCGATATTGTAGAGATGCAGAGAGAGTATTATTTAGGATATGATCATGCCAATAAGAAGTACAAAGTTCTTCATCTTTATGAAGTAGGCCATTTTACGCGTCGCTGTTTTTATGGATCTACAAAAGGGTTTGAACTGTACACTGTGGGAGGAACCGGGTGGCAGGCTGGGTCCATTGATGAAACCACTTTTGATCGTATTAGACATAATATTGGTGAGGAAACTGTGTGTATCCATGGAGCTATACATTGGATCACAACCCGCAGAAGAAAGGAACTACTCTATCTTGTGGTCTTTGATTTACAAAGAGAGGAGTTTCAGTTTTTTTCACTTCCTAAAGCTGTTTCTGATGACTATTTTCGACTTTATGAAGAATATTATCCGGAAATAAAGAGGGGAAGACCACCTAAATTCCATCTAGATCAAGCTGGTGGTAATCTGGTTATACTGTATAATCCTGACAAGGATGATCTCTTGAATATAAATTTATGGGTGGTAGAGGACTACAAAAATAAGGTGTGGGCCCACAAGAGAGTACAACTACCTTGTCGTCCCACACTGTCACTATGTCCTAAAACTAGCACACAGACTGTTGAGATTAACCTTGATCCGTGCTCTTTTCCACTCTATAACAATTTTAGGCTTATTTATCTTAAGGAAAGAGCTGATGGGTTGATTAGAGTAAGTAACCTGCCTAAATGGATTTTAGTTGGTGAGCAAGGTATAGACTGTTACTACCCTCCTGTGGAACGCGTTTCTGTCCAGACTTGTTTTATGGAGAGTCTTGTTCCATTAGAAGGTGCCTCAAGTGAGCCTATTCTCTTGCCAAATATGGAAGAAGACGCTGATGACGACTTCTAGCACTGACTGCGGTTAATTAGATTTGGAAAAATATGGAAAAATGTATTGAACTGTTCGCTTTTTTTATGAGATGGATATCTTTATTTCATTTATGTTTGAAAGAATGACCGTTATCATGTTTATCATCCCTATATATATACAAATAATTTTATCATATTCTCTTGCATATTACTCCCCTTGTCCCGAAATGATCTTCTCAGTTGTCATTTTTCGTTGTCCCAAAAAGTTCTTCCCATTTCTACAATTCAGGCACAAGTGTACATAAACACAACATGGCTAGTAAAGCAAGTGTGCATATCCTTAAAAAGTTTGAATAGTCAAACGTGAAGATCATCTTGGGACGGAGGGAGTATTTATGTTTCTTGCTTTGGCTGCACTTCAGAACTGAAGTGTACATTTGGTTCATGGTTTAGTTTGTGTCAGTAAATGCATGTGGAAACCTATAACTAAAGATAGCATTGTTCATCTGTCCAGAAGTATAAGAAGTAAGAACTTTCATAGATGGAGAATGTTTCGATTATAGGTTCAGGGCAGCATATTATTCAGGGTTTGATTCGTCAAACAACGTATACAAAGTCCGTTTGACGCGCGAAACAACCCGTCGTTATGGTCTTCATATTCATTATTGTTGGAGTAGGTTCCCTCAAATTGGACCTAAAATCTGGTCTCTTTATTATTTTGAAAGACTTCATTCAAACCATTTTACCGATAGTTTTCTTACCGTGAACCTACTCCAACAATAATGAATATGAAGACCATATCGACAGGTTGTTTCCCGCGCATATCCTTTCTGTAGTTTTTTTCATACTATGTCGCCTGTGATTTCCTTGTCATACTCATTAGGTTCCTCCCCCATGCAGGTTTCACTAAGCTGAATAATGTCGATCAACAGCTAACATGAATACGACCAAGATGGGGACCAGTTTTTGGTCTTGTAGACAAACTCTTTCACTGAAAGGAAGCAATCAGGTTCTAGATCTCCATCTCTCTATCTGTGATTTCTTTTCTTTTTCTTGTGTAGCTTACTACATATGTGAGACTTTGTGTTGTGTCATCTACTTGTGTTTATTTCATCGGTTAATGAGATGTTTTGTTATTTGTTTGTCCCTCATTATAATTGCAACTTTTAGTCTGATTTTCCATTGTTTTCAAATAGATTTTTTAATTCCTTAGCAAGCGCCAATTGGTTAGGTGTGACATTGATTCAAGTAGTTTGGTTATTGCTGTAACACAAATTGTTAATAGTAGAGTTTGAGTTCTAATCCAACTGGAAAAGGAATTTGAATCACAAATTGTTTGCAAATAGATTTTTTCATTTTTACCATCGTACTACAAACAATGGTGTCATTTTATACCAAATTCGATAATTTAGACCCAAATTTGTTTCATTTTACCATCGTACTACAAACAATTGTGTCATTTTACATCCAAATTTGGTATGGAATGACACCATTGTTTGCAGTACGATGGTAAGAATGAAAAAAATAAAGTTCGATGGTAAAAAATAAACACGCTTTAAAGTACAATGGACCAAAACAGAGTTTTCCCAAAAGTGTTCTAGTCTAGATACATGCCACTGCAGCACTCCTTAGAACTTTCAAGTAATATTTACCCCTTACTATTGCTGTTTTACTGTCCTCTCCTTTCTTTCCTTTTAAGTCGGATATTCATTAAGTTGTATGAGTGTATTCACATTCTTGAGCAACGCTAGGATTAAAAAGAAGCTCACAAAATTTTGGTTACAAAATGAATTAGCAGTCACTGATTGGATATGTAGTAAATGAACAATGGAGCCTACAAACACAAGATCCAATGAAATATTGCCAAGTCATTTTGTAACCAAAATTTTGCGAGTTTTTTTTTTTTTTTTTGTAACTTTAGTATTACTCAATATTCTTTGCCAACAAAATATTGTAAAACAACATGATTTAAAATTATGAGATGGATGTTAATTCAGGCTGAAAAGTTCCATTATTTTGCTTGGTGGCTGCCCATTGATAACATATTTTACTCATCCTAGCTTGAGAATATTGCAATGAGTCCCTTGTAGATTATGCGGTATTCGTCGGCAAAAAAGTTTCATAATTTTGCTTGGTGCCTGCCCCTTAGTTACAACAAAGTCGCTTGGTGTCTGCCCCTTGATCATTTCATGTTGCTTATTGAACTGTATTCTGAATAAAAAAGAGTCTAAATTTACATGTTTGGAGGATCTCATGATGTCATCATGATGCCTGCCCTAATAGTTGTGAACCGTATCTAGATTTTTTACGAGATGTTTTTAGAAAAATTACATTGAAGGTCACCCAAATATTTGAGATGTGTGAATATAATGATTAATCTCTCTTTTTTTTTTTTTTTTTTCATTTAATAGCCTAAACTATATTTTTCATGTTTCATAATCACTATAGCTAACATCATTCATATTTTGGCGTTAAGTTGGCATGTGCCATTCCATTTGATATCTTTTTAGGGGCGAAAAATTAAAACTACCAATTTCAACCTTCTTTCTCTCTTTCCTCTCAACTTGTTTCTCTAATTTCGTCGCAACTTTCAGAAGAGTCACTGACACTCAACTGTTTCAACTTTTCCTTAATCAAAACAACTCCAAAATTTCCAAATTAACTCATCTGGACTTTTACCAAGATTCCCAAATAATTCCAAAATTTCCAAAACAACTTCAAAATTTTCTAATTTCCACAACTTAACCCATCTTCTCACTCCATTACTCTTGCCCTAGCAGTAGCACTGCCCCTTCCCCCTATCTCAACCCTAGGGGCTTAGCCCCTCCATAACATATTCACAACAAAAAAATTAATAATATACTAAAATCAACATCAGAAATCTTATTTTTGTATCCCATTTTCAACACTTATCACATTTTTACATATTTTGATTTCAACCCAACTTCTTTTGTGTTTCCTTTGGTGTCAACAGAAGTTGAGTAATTCCCAGTTTTTGCCGTTTTAATAAAAGAGTTGTTCTTTTCCCAATTCTCGTCATTCGTTAACGATTCAACGAGGGTTGAAGATCAATTACTGGTTATCGTGCGCGATACAACAGTAATTGATTCTATCTAAGTCTTCCGCTACGTCAGTTGGTATCAGTTTCCGGTTCGTTCCTTGGAATTCATGGCGCGAGGGAAGAAGTCAACTGTGGGAGATGTCTACCAGCGTGACGAAGCTGAGCTAGAGCAACGTATTGGTCGCATCATAGATCAACGTATCGATCTGATGATGGAACACTTAACGGACAGGATGGCCGACTTGTTCAATCAGCAGAATCAGCGTAACCAGCCAGAACCTGGGGATCGCAATAGGCAGAGAGACTGGGAAGTGGCATCAGATGGTGAAGGCGGTGATTTTTATGAAGAAATTCCGCAGGTTAGGCGTCGACAGCAGCGACCTCGGGTGGAAGAGGATAATCGGCGGTGGGAGGCTGGTATGCGAACTGAGATCCCAGAATTTCATGGTGGACTGCAGGCCGAGGACTTTCTTGATTGGCTGGCAACAGTAGTGGAGATCTTGGATTTCAAAAGGGTACCGGAAGATAGACGGGTACCTCTGGTGGCTATAAGACTCCGAGGTCGGGCAACGGCGTGGTGACAACAACTTAAGATGTCACGTGCACGGTTGGGAAAATCTAAGATTACATCGTGGGAGAAAATGAAGAAGCAGTTGCGGGCTGCGTTTTTGCCTTACAATTGTCAGCGTACATTATTTCAGAGGTTGCAGAACCTGAAGCAAGGGAAACGATCCGTGGATGACTATACCACAGAATATTATCAGTTGATGGCTAGAAATGAGATTCAAGAGACAGCAGACCAGATGGTGGCCAGGTACATAGGAGGGTTGCGGGTTCAGATCCAAGACACTCTAAACATGTTCGATATTGGCTCTGTCTCTGAAGCACATCAGCGGGCACTTGCAGTGGAAAAGCAATTGCGGCATTTTGGCAGCGGAGGGGGCTCAGGGAGGGTTCATTGGAGCAGGGGGTGCCACTAGTACTACTGCGACAGTCGCCCCGACCACAGCCAGAAACGAAGGGCAGTTTACTAAAGCCTCCAGCAGTAGTAACATCAAATGTTTTAGTTGTGGCGAGGTCGGACATCGACAAACAGATTGCAGGTAGGCTGGAAAAAAATCACTCTTTACCGAAGCTGAGGACGATATCTTAGAGGACGATATGGTGTTGCCTGATCAACTGACTTTTGATGAGCAGCAGGATGAGCAGTTGGTCACTGGTGATGTGGGTATTTCTCGTGTGGTTAAGTGTACGTGCCTAACTCCGCGTACCACTGACAAGCATGATTGGATCCGTGGTAATATCTTTCAGTCTACTTGTACCATTTTGGGTAAGGTGTGTCGATTTGTTATTGATTCGGGAAGCTGTAAGAACATCATCTCGGAGGAGGCAGTCCAGAAGTTGCGCATTCCAACTGAGAAGCATCCTAAACTGTATAAGTTAGCATGGCTCAAAAAGGGCGGTAAGGTAACTGTTTCACAAAGAGCTCTTGTATCGTTTTCCATTGGTGCTAAGTATCATGATGAAATGTGTTGTGATATTGCTGCTATGGATACTTGTCATTTGTTGTTGGGGAGACCGTGGCGGTTTGATAGACATGTTATTCATAACGGGCATACTAATACTTACAGTTTGCTAGTAGATGGCACCAAATTTGTATTAGTCCCAACTAAACCTGAGGCGAAAGCAGTAGCACCAGTATCTTCTCAATCTTTTTTGTCATGGGGGACAGTTTGTAGAGGAGGTACAATCAACTAATAGAGTGTTTGTGTTGATTGGAAAAACATTTGATGATTCTGTTCATGTTCCTGACGCCGTACTTCCTTTGTTGAAAGAGTTTCCGTGCGTGTTTCCCGATGAATTACCTACTGGTTTACCACCACTCCGGGATATTCAGCACCACATTAATTTGGTTCCTGGGGCTAGCCTTCCTAACAGGCCACTTTATCGGATGAGCCCTAAGGAACATGATGAGTTGAGGAGACAGGTAGAAGAGTTGCTAGAGAAAGGGAGTATTCGTGAAAGTATGAGTCCTTGCGCAGTACCCGCTATTTTAATTTCAAAACATGATGGGTCATGGCGTATGCGTGTTGACAGCAGAGCCATTAAGAAGATTACGGTAAGATACAGATTTCCGATTCCTCGGTTTGATGACTTGCTAGACCAGATTAGCGGTGCTATGGTTTTTACTAAATTAGACTTGAAGAGTGGCTATTATCAGATTCGAGTGAGACCGGGTGACGAATGGAAGACAGCTTTCAAGACTCGGGACAGGTTGTACGAGTGGTTAGTTATGCCATTTGGGTTGTCTAATGCCCCTAGTACATTTATGCGCGTGATGAAGCAGCTGCTGCGACCATTTATTGGGACTTTTGTAGTGGTTTACTTTGACGACATTCTTATTTATAGTCGGAGTCAACAGGAGCATTTGCAGCATGTGCGGGAGGTTTTATCAGTACTCTGTAAGGAGAAGTTTTACGCAGCCACGAAGAAATGTGTTTTTATGGTGCCACGAGTGTTGTTTTTGGGGTATGTGATTTCTGGTGATGGGTTACAAGTCGATAATGCAAAGATTGAAGCGGTATAACATGTGCCTAGACCTACCACATTAACAGAAGTTCGGAGCTTTCATGGGTTGGCATCTTTTTATCGGCGTTTCATCCCTCATTTCAGTAGTATTATGGCCCCTATTACGGATTGTATGAAGGGTACCCAGTTTTTTTGGACTAATGAGGCCGACACCGCATTCCAGCAAATTAAGGAGCGATTGACGACTGTGCCTATCTTAGTCTTACCAGAGTTTTCACAGCCATTTGAGTTGCACACGGATGCTTCGAAGGTGGGGATTGGGGCTGTTCTTAGCCAAAAGGGGCGGCCAGTATCATATTTTAGTGGGAAGTTGTCCAGGGCCAAAGCACGCTATAGTACCTACGATGTGGAGTTTTATGCGGTAGTTCAGGCTGTGAAGCATTGGCGACATTATTTATTTCACCATGAGTTCATTTTATTCACCGACCATGATTCGTTGCGACACCTTCACAGTCAGGATAAGATATCTTCTTGTCATGCCCATTGGATTACGTTTCTGGAGCAGTTCACATTTGTGGTAAACCATAAAGCGGGGGTCACTAATAAGGTAGCAGATGCCTTGAGCAAACGACGCGGGTTACTGACAACTATGCGCGTGGAGGTCCCAAGGTTTGATTCGCTTAGGGAGCTTCTTGCTGCAGACCCATATTTTTTGGTTGTTCTAGAGGATGTTCAGGCGGGAAGGAAGCCAGATTTCTTGCTACACGATGGGTTTTTATTTTGAGGTAACCAGTTATGTATTCTTGCTTGTAGTCTACGTTTGATGATTATACATGTACTTCACGGGGAGGGACATGTTGGTCGGGATCGCACACTACAGTTAGTGCAGTCTTCGTATTTCTGGCCGAGTATGCGGAAAGAAGTGGAAAAGTTCGTGTAGAGGTGTAGAGTTTGTCATATGTCTAAGGGAGCTGCTACTAATGCCGGGTTGTATATGCCTTTACCTGTTCCGAGTCAGCCGTGGGTTGAGATTAGTATGGATTTTGTGCTAGGGCTGCCACGGACACAAAGGGGACATGATTCTATATTTGTGGTTGTCGATAGGTTCTCGAAGATGGTTCATTTCATCCCGTGCAAGAAGACGACTGATGCAGTTAATGTCGCTCAGTTATTTTTCAAGGAGATCTACCGTCTGCATGGGCTTCCGTCCTCTATTGTCTCTGATCGGGACACCCGTTTCCTTAGTCACTTCTGGCGCAGTTGTGGAAAATGGCTAATACACAACTTAATTTCAGCATGCGTATCATCCTCAGACTGATGGTCAGACGGAGGTGGTTAATAGGTCGTTAGGAAACTTGTTACGGTGCTTGGTGGGGGATCATGTCAAAGCTTGGGATCTGAAGTTGTGTCAGGCTGAATTTGCGCATAATCATGCCATCAATCGCAGCACCGGTTTTAGCCCATTTCAGGTAGTGTATGTGGTTCAGCCAAAGGGTCCGTTGGATCTGCTCACTCTACCCAGCACGCAGAAAATACATGGGAAGGCCAGGGACTTGGTTTCAGGGTTGTAGGAAGTTCATGTGAAGGTTCGTGACAATTTACAGGATGCTAATGCTAAGTACAAGCAGGTAGCTGATCAGAAATGGCGACGGGTGGAGTACCAGGTTGGTGATTTTGTGTGGGCTATTTTAACAAAGGACCGTTTTCCAGTTGGTACCTACAACAAACTTTCTGCAAAGAAGATTGGTCCCATGGAGGTCATTGCCAAGATTAATCCCAATGCGTACAAGTTTAAACTCCCAAGTCATGTTCGTACGTCTGATGTCTTTAATGTCAAACATTTAGTTCCGTACTCAGGTGATTCTTCAGATGATGAGGTCATTGGAAATTCGAGGACGAATTTTCTCAAGCAAGGGGAGAATGATGTGGTCGAAGAGCTGGCTCTCGGATTTTTGGACGATCTGGAGCGCAAGAGGCGGAGCAGCAAGCAGACTTAATATTTGAATTTTCTCGTGGCTTTGCTGCAGCCAAATTACTTTCTTATTTTTATGTCCTTTTTCAGTAATTTGCTTTATTTAATTAAGTCCTTTTTCGTAATTTGTTTTTTTTTTAATTAGGGTTTCCAAGTATGTTAGGGTTGGAACTATAAGTACTTTAATTTTAGGGTTTGAAGGCAGTTTTTGCCTTTTTAATAAAAGAGTTGTTCTTTTCCCAATTCTCGGTATTCGTTAACGATTCAACGAGGGTTGAAGATCAATTACTGGTTATCGTGCGCGATACAACAGTAATTGATTCTATCTAAGTCTTCCGCTACGTCAGAACTTGAAGCAATAATTTAGATTGATTTAATTATGCAAATAAAAATCTAAAACTTGTTATTGATAGTATTATTGATGGTATATCAATAAAAAGTTTTTGATTTTCATTAGTTTAATTAAATCAAGCTAAAATTATTACTCAAATTTCCTTCATAATAATGGCAAAAAAAGTATGAAAATTATTTTGGGAAGAAGGGAGTATAAAGGTATATATAGATTGCATGATTACCAAATATCATATTCTTGTGTATATATGCAACACTAAGGTAAATACTTATATTTGGTACTAAATTCATGTCTCTAATAATATATTTGACGAAAGATTTCTTAACTCTATTTGCTACTAAAAGTCGATTAGAAAGAAATCTGACAAAAATAGGCAATCATTTACTGAGGAAGGATCTCGTTCTTTTTGTTTTTCCTAAAAAGGTAGTTGAATTTCTATACTGACAAGATAATATTTAGTACAATTTCAAAAATATATAAAAAGATTAAAAAATATCTAAAATTGCTTCAAAATATTTAATATTCAACCATCACGTGCTTCAAAATATCTAAAAATCTAAACAGGTTATCACCTGTACAATTAGACAATGTTTAACATGTGAAAGATCGTAGTAATCTTATGTTATATACAACATAATCATTCAATTTATGTTAGAAATAATGCTGTACATGCACAAAAAAACAATTTACAAGTACTCAAATAGTAAAACAAGTCCATAACAAGCAGCTTGTAGATAAAGAGATATAGGCAAAATGTATAGGAATATTTATTAAAATAAGAGTAGTATGTATGAAAGGCAAAAATATTTGCTATTAAACGTGGTTTATATTTCCAAATTAACAAAATTATGCCTATAAAGACTCAGGTCAGACACTTCAACTCACATCACTTAGAGCTTTTCTTTTCTTTCTTTGCTTGATTGTGTCTTTGTTCATGATCATGATATTTATCAAGATTATGGAGATTGTTGTTCATGGTATATCAATGAGGTGCAAGTACTTATATTGTATATAGGCAGGTTTGCTGCTTAGCCCGAAGCAAAACATTTCTCATTGTTATACCCTCGTTCTCATTCTCATTCACAATTATATTTATTTATCTTAGTCACAATACAATCTAAACACATATTGCATTAAGTTCGACTTTAAAAATATTGTTTTATATCTTCCATGTCAGTTTTTGAGTATTGGAATCACTTAAAGGTTTGCTGCTCTTGACCACTCGGATTTCATACCCTCGAGATTATTATTATTAATGCAACCCATTCACACGTAAAATCTTGATGCTTACGTGATGGCTCATCAAGAGATATCAGATGATGAGGCAATCAACGATTGTGAAGAAACTTCGTCTATTCCAAAGAATATACCAGAAGATTTAATCTTGAATATACTTCCAAGGCTTCCTGTGAAATCCATCCTGCGATTCAGACGTGTCTGCAATTTATGGAAGTCCATAATCGATGATCCTTCGTTCATAGACATTCATTCATCTCATGTGCATCCTCAAATCGTCTTCTCCTTCTACAAAAATGGTACAACTCATCTTTACTCTGCAAACCTTTCAGGAGGGCCCGCTGTTCCCCTCCTCAACCTCCCTGGTTACACACAACAAGACATCTCCAATGCCGGTTTTCATGTATTGGAATCTCTTAATGGTTTTCTTCTATTGACCAATAGGATTTCTTTCCCTCGTGATTTTTATTATATATGCAACCCGAGCACAGGTCAAATCTTGATGCTTCCTCCTTCTGATTGGTGTGCCAATAAAAAGTGTGATATTGTAGAGATGCAGAGAGAGTATTATTTAGGATATGATCATGCCAATAAGAAGTACAAAGTTCTTCACCTTTATGAAGTAGGCCATTTAACGTGCCGCCGTTTTTATGGATCTACAAAAGGGTTTGAACGTACACTGTGGGAGGAACCGGGTGGCAGGTTGGGTCCATTGATGAAACCACTTTTGATCGTATTAGACATAATATTGGTGAGGAAACTGTGTGTATCCACGGAGCTATACATTGGATCACAACCCGGAGAAGAAAGGAACTACTCTACCTTGTGGTCTTTGATTTACAAAGAGAGGAGTTTCAGTTTTTTTTTTCACTTCCTAAAGCTGTTTCTGATGACTATTTTCGGCTTTATCAAGAATATTATACAGAAATTCAGAGGGGAAGACCACCTAAATTCCATCTAGGTCAAGCGGGTGGTAATCTGGTTATTCTGTATAATCTTGACCAGGATGGTTTCTTGAATATCAATATATGGGTGCTAGAGGACTACAAAAATAAGGGGTGGGCCCACAAGAGAGTACAATTACCTTGTCGCCCCACACTGTCGTTATGTCCTATAACTAATACCAAGACTGTTGAGATTAACCTTGATCCGTGCTCTTTTCCACTCGATAACAATTTTGAGTTGGTCTCCTGTAAAACGCGTTTTTCTTACTGGTTAGGAAAAACGTGTTTTTCAAAACCTTCTGCCTATCACTTTCAAAAGTTCTTGCTATCAATCTCATATCCAGAAGGCTTTATATTGATATCCACAACCCCTTCTGGCTATCACTTTCAAAGGTTCTGGCTAACAATCTCATATCCAGAAGGTTTTATATTAACATCCAGAACCGTTTGAGAAGTCTGACTATTTATAAAATGCCACCGCACGTTTTTTTAAAACACGCTTGACTATCACTTTCACAGTTTCTGGATATCAATCTCATATACAGAAAGCGCTATATCGATATCCAGAACCGTTGAGAAATTCCAACTATTTACAAAAATGCCACCGCACGTTTTTTAAAAGCACGTTTTTTAAAAGCGTTTCGTAAAACGCGTTTTACACAAGATTTTGGCAACAATTTTAGGCCTATATTTATCTTAAGGAAAGAGCTGTTGAATTAGAGTAAGTAGCCTACCTGAATGGATGTTAGTTGGTGAGCAAGGTATGGATTGTTTCTACCCTCCTGGGGAACGCGTTTCTGTCTAGACTTGTTTTGTGGAGAGTCCTGTTCCATTAGAAGGTGCCTCAAGCGAGCCTATTCTCTTACCAAAGATGGAGGAAGACGGTGGAAGTGATGAAGGCTTTTAGCATTGACTGCAGTTAGATTTAGAAAGAAAAGGAAAATGTATTAAATTGTTCTCTTTTTTACTCCCTCCGTTCCATTTATATTGGCCATGTTTGATTTATTTTGTCAAAACAAGCTAAAAAAAAGGGCAAACGACAAAGTAGGGTAACTTACTATCGCGTTTGTTACAATTAATGCAACGTTCTACGATTTGACATCTTAATGAAATGTACTTTATCATTTTGTTACATATAATGGAACGCATCATAACGACGTTAAAAAGTTAACTGAAATATCAACGGCATAAGCACAATACTAACACCCGTTAAATAAAATTAACATTTGTTACCTTACTTAATGAGGTTGGTTGTCTTCTTCCTTAAGCCCTAATTTTCGAATCTGGGTTTTCAAAATCGATACTGAAGCAACCACCAAATCACCTCCATTGTTGTTGCCCACGAAATGTCATTCGAGTTCATGGAACAGAGGATGCTTCAACACTTCTGTTAGTACCTCACTATGTTTAACTCACAATTAATCATAGTAAATATGTTTTGATAAATAAATAATCAATCCATTGATTTTATGATGTATACAAAAGACCTGAACACAGGCAACCCAAGACAAAGCCCAACAGCTAAGCTGCCCTGTTTCCACTCAAGCTAACAGTCAAATCATTACATGATCTACCTATCATCTATACATCCAATAAACTGAAGAACTACCTATTACAGACTCCCTCTACCTCAAATGAATTACCAAGATGATAAATACAAATAAGCTTCAACAGCTAAGGACCTACAAGCCCAACAGCTAAGCTCCCCTGTCTCAACAGCTAAGCTCCCCTGTCTCAACAGCTAAGACTGATTTTCTTCAACAAATATCTCCACGTCATCAGATCCTTGAAGAATGATTATTCCAATATTACCTGTCATTGGAATAACTCATATTGAAGCTTGTTCAAGTGTGAATACACCTTCTCTACCCTTGATAACCTGTATACAGTGGAACATCAAACAGCTAGTCAAAGTCAAAGGCATTACTTCTATGTACCTTTGTTTCCCAAACGGCTACAATTGTACCCTTGTCCCCCAACGGCTCTATCCCCTCCCTTATATAAAGGAGTATACTGGCATGTTATCAAGTGACCTTTTCAGACCCTCTACACCATTTTTACACCCTTACAATCCTTTGTAGCCTCACTGCACTCTCACTCTGCAGTCTTAAATATTTGCATATACCCCTGTAAATATTGTGCCTCTTTACACCCAGTTACAACCCACTTACAGCCAGCTAACAGCCAAGCTATTTTCATTTGTAAACACACTTGCGATTATTTTTATTTTATTTTCTCGCTTTGAAAGAAGCAACCTTAATTGAAGTGTCAATTAAGTAGAGGGGGTTCAAAGGAACTTGCCTTATCAATTCTTGTAACTCTTATTGAAGAGAATATTATAGTGGATTGATCTCACTGTTCCAACAGTGGGGGTGGATGTAAGATAAGGGTTTTGCCTCTGAACCACTTTAAAATACTGTGTACACTCTTGTCTCTACACTAACACACACATACACCTTGTCCTTTGATTTATTTATTCATTTATATTCCGCTGCACATTTCTTTTATTTATTTATTTCTCAACAGCTAATCTCAAATAGTTAGCTGTCCAAGTTTTAATTAATCTTTTCATTTAGTTAAACAGGGCCTTTCAATTGGCATCAGAGCTTGGATTCACCATATAGAGTCTAACTACTTGTGAAAGATCCATTCAACCCACCATGCCTCAACCAAGAAGAAACAATGAAAAGGACATTCCACACATTGATGAATGTGGATATTTTGAGATTTATTCCTCAAAAATTAAAACCTATCTAAATGCTAATAGCACATGGAACTGTTATGTCTTAGAAAATGAAGTTGAACCTCCCACCCAAGCAGAAGTTAATGGAGGAGGTAGCAAAATCAAATCTCCTGAAGACTGGACTGATGCTCAAAGACAACTTATGACTGCTAACTTAAAAGTTAAGAATATTCTGCAGAAAAGTGTGAATGACTCACTAGCTCAAGAAATAGCTAAAGTACCAAGTGCTAAAAGAGCATGGGAACTAATTAACACAAAGTTCACTAAACACACCAGTGTTAGAACTCAAAATCTGTATAACTTATTAAGACAGTTAGACAACTTCAAATTCTATCCTGGAGAGAAAGTTAGTGCTGCAAGACCAAGATTTGAAGACCTTGTAAGAGCCATTTCAGACCATGGCAAAACTTTTGAACAATCTGACCTTTGCTTAAAAATCTACTCTAATCTTCCTAAAAAATATGAGAAAGTAGCCCTTCCCATTAGAGAAGGAGATGAATGGAGATGACCATAGAACAATACTTTGGTAAACTTGAAGCCTATGAACTTGAAGGAATGATTAAAATTCAACCAGCATCCACCATATCTCAAACTCTTGACCTTGTAGCTCAAGAGCAAACCCAGAAATAGTTCTCCCAACAGGACATTGACACCCATGTTATCAATGCCCTAAAAAACTAAACATAACTCCTAAACAAGAATCTAAACCTATCTCTCAAGAAGACATCCCAAACCTTATCTCCATGGCTGTCAGAAATGCCATGAAACATCAAAAGAAAGTTTTTGATATAAGATACAGTCCTTCACCATCCATCTCAACTCAAGAAGTTGTTAAAAAGAACATTGAGTGTTACAACTGTGGTAAACCAGATCACTATGCTGCAGACTGGAAATAACCCAAGAAACCAAGAGAACACTAAAAAAAATTGACCTATTCTAAAGAAGTCATTCACAGTTCTAGATGCAATTGCTACAATTATATCAAGGCTAAAAATGACAAAAATAAAGAACAAGTCATGCTTGCTGACTCCTCTAGGTTTAGTGATGAAGAATTTGATTCATCTGACTCAGATAATGAGGAAGAAGAAGCACTACTGTGTTTGGTTGCATAGGAATGTGAAGACTCAGATAATGAAGAGGAGCTTGAAGCCTTAGCTGCTGCTGAAGAACTTAAAGAGGTACATAACTTTAATTCTCTTAACATTGATGGTTTTAAAAATTTAGTTTGCACCCTGTTAATTCAAAAGAAGAAACAAGACTCTAGCTTTGCTCGCCTCATCACTGAAAACCTTGAGCAATCAAAAACCACTGAAAATCTCAAATCCCTAAACACTAACCTTGAAACCACCAAAAAGGATCTAGAGGAAAAATGTCAAAAACTTGAAAATGACATACTTAGCTCAACAGCTAAGACTTACTGTTCTAAGTCCCAAAAGGATAATGAACAGGAAATGAGTATCTTGAAGGAGGAAAATAATGCTTTAAAAAGAAAAATTAACTCTTGGAACAAATCAAGCAATGCTTTATCCATGTATCACTTTAATCAAAGACATCCTGGGGACAGATCTGGAATAGGAGCAAACAATCCCACACTCAAAATCTATACTCCACCTACTGGTAATAAAGCTGTTGAGACTATGGTTCTACAAAGCCTCAATACCTTGTCTACCAAGAAACCATCTTACCCTATTCAAACAAAGGAAGATGTGTATAAAAAGAAGAGTAATGGAAACAAAAAGGGTAAACTAAAAGTGGATTCTCCTACAATTCATAATTCTCATGCTTCCACTAGTACTGATGATATTCAATCTTAAAAAGGGAAGAAAGAGCAGGAGCCTAGAAAGCCTAGACAAGCCAGACATCCAAAACAAGCTGAACAACCAAGACAAGCTGAACAGCCAAGGCAAACTGGACAGCCAAGACATGCCAGACAACAGAGGCACTCTAGGCAACCTAGAGAAAACTGGCAATATTCCAATGGGAAAAGCCATGCCTATCAGTCACAAAATTCCTCTCCTAGATCTTCACACCACTCACAAAACCCAAGCAATCTCAATTTCATCAACCAAACTACAATCAAAGGCCATACAATACTGGACACCTATATAACTCCCCTCAACCCTTCACATTAACACCCTACATGATGCAAATCATGTCCTACTATAACACCCTTAACCAGTTCTTCAAAAGAAGATCAGGTGGCAAGGCTAGGGTACCAAAGAAAGTCTAATCCTTTGGACCCAAAAAGAATAAAGGGTACCATAATTTTTAATTTTGTTTTGTAGAAATCTAATAAAGGAATCTGGTACTTAGATAGTGGATGTAGCAGACACATGACTTACAACAAGGAATGGCTTCAACAGCTAACTCCAAAGAATGGTCCCAATGTTACATTTGGTGATAATTCTCAAGCAAGAGTCAAAGGATCAGGCAATCTAGTAACCAAGGAGATCATCTTTACAGATGTATCTTATATTGAAAGGCCTTAAACATAATTTGATTAGCATTAGTCAAATTTGTGACAAATATCATGTTATCTGCATAAAGAACCAGTGCCAAGTCAAAGACAAAAACAACAAGGTTATTCTAATAGGAGTTAGAAAGAAGAACCTCTACTGCCTCCACCTTGAAGTTGTTCAAACCTCTACTGCTCATTGTTTATTAACCTACAGCCAATCAGATATGTCTTGGCTGTGGCATAAAAGACTTGCTCACCTAAATCTCAAAACCATTTCCAAGTTATCCATCTCCAACCTTGTCAAAGGTATTCCCAAAATTCCTTTCAAGAAAGACAAGTTATGCAGAGCCTGTCAATGTAGAAAACAAAAGAAGACATCCTTTTCTGCTAAAACCAGACTGGACACATCCAAACCTCTTGATCTCCTTCATATGGACCTTTTTGGCCCCATTAGAACCAAATCTCTAGGTGGAAAAAGATATTCCCTTGTAGTTGTTGATGACTACACAAGATTCACTTGGATCATTCTTCTTGAATCCAAAAGTGATACACTGAATAATCTCACTCAGCTGTTCAACAAAGTTCAGAACTTTAAAGGCTTGTCTATCAAAAGGATAAGATCTGATCATGGAACTGAATTTGAGAACACTAGAGTTGACACTTATTGTAATCAAATAGGGATTGATCACAACTTTTCAGCTCCAAGAACTCCTCAACAAAATGGAGTTGCAGAAAGAAAGAATAGGACCATTTGTGAAGCAGCAAGAGCAATGTTGTCAGAACACAATCTTCCTAAATACTTTTGGGGTGAAGCTGTAACTACTGCTGTTTATGTACAGAACAAAATTCTTATCAACAAGTATCATATGAAGACCCCATATAAGTTATTGAATGGAAAGGTCCCTACCATATCCTACTTTCATGGATTTGGAAGCAAATGCTACATTCACAACAATGGGAAGAGTAACCTAGATAAGTTTGATTCCAAGAGTGATGAAGGAATATTTATTGGTTACTCCAATACTAGCAAAGCCTATAGAGTATACAACAAGAGAAGACTGGTTGTAGAAGAATCAATTCATGTTGACTTTGATGAAAACAATGATCAAAGCAACACTGACTTGTGTGATTTTGATGAAAGCATTGGAAATTCTTATAACCTTCCAGAACCATCACCCACAATCAACAATCCTTCTCCCTCAAATGAAAACAACACCATTCTTCCCTATGTTCTGCCCAAAGATACTCCCAACAGCTTACCCACTCCCAACAGATTTTTTCTTCCCATCAGCCAAGATGAAACTGTTAGCTGTCAAATAATCCCTTCTCTAATCTCTACTCCAATCCCCATTGTCAATGATGAGAACCTTGTCATTTCTATTCCCATTTAGAAGGAAACCATTCCTGATGGCATTCCCCACTATGATATTTTCATGAGTGCCTTCATTTCTCAAATAGAACCTAAAAAGATCCATGAAGCCCTTCAAGATGCAGACTGGATAGAAGCAATGGAAGATCTTGAATAGTTTGAAAGGAATAAAGTTTGGAAACTTGTTCCAAAACCCATAAATCAAACTGTCATAGGCACCAGATGGGTATTTAGAAATAAAATAAGTGAAGGTGGTACTGTAGTGAGAAACAAAGCAAGACTTGTTGCTCAGGGATACAGACAAGAAGAAGGAATAGACTATGATGAAACTTTTACCCCTGTAGCAAGACTTGAAGCCATAAGACTATTCCTAGCCTTTGCATCTTTCAAGAAGATGAAAGTATTCCAAATGGATGTCAAGAGTGCATTCCTGAATGGAGTACTTAATGAACAAGTTTTTGTTGCTCAACCTCCTGGATTTAAACACCCTAAGTTCCCAGACCATGTATACAAGTTGGACAAAGCATTATATGGCCTGAAACAAGCACCTAGAGCTTGGTATGACACTTTGTCTAATTCCCTTCTCTATAAAGGATTTACCAAAGGTCATATTGACAACACTCTGTTCATCAAAAAGTATGGAGATGTCACCTTACTCATTTAGGTCTATGTTGATGACATTATTTTTGGATCATCAAATGAGGACCTTTGCAAAGAATTTGGGGATCTTATGCATAAACAGTTTGAAATGAGTATGATTGGGGAACTAACCTACTTCCTAGGTCTTCAGGTCAAACAAATGAAGGATGGGATCTTCATTAACCAAGCCAAGTACACAAGAGACATGATAAAGAAGTTTGATATGCAGAATGCCTCAACAGCTAAGACACCTCTGTCTACTACCACAAAACTTCATGCTGACACTGATGGTCAAAGTATTGATCAAACACTTTACAGAAGTTATATAGGATCTTTCCTATATGTAACTGCCTCAAAACCTGACATCATGTTCAGTGTATGTCTCTGTGCAAGGTGTCAAGCCAATCCCAAAGATTCTCACCTTGCTGCTGTTAAAAGAATTTTGAGATATCTAAAAGGAACTCCTGATTATGGCTTGTGGTATCCTAATGAATCTCCATTCTCACTAATTGGCTTTATTGACTCAGATTATGCTGGATGCAATCTGGACAGAAAATCAACAAGTGCTGGATGTCAATTCATTGGATCAAGAATTGTATCTTAGTCTAGCAAAAAGCAAACATCAGTTGCAACCTCAACAGCTGAGGCTGAGTATGTTGCAGCTGGTCTTTGCTGTTCACAAATTCTGTACTTAAAAAGTCAACTACAAGACTTTGGTATGAATGTCACTAATATTCCTATATTTTGTGACAATTCAAGTAAAATTGCTATGACTGAGAATCCTGTTCAATACTCTAAAACCAAACACATTGAAGTAAGACACCACTTCATTAGAGATTATGTTGAAAAGAGAAATATCAATTTAGCCAAAGTTGGTACTGAGGATAGTGTCTCTGACATACTAACTAAAGCTATGGATGAAAAGAGGTTTGAACTTTTGAGAGCAATGTTAGGAATGATTAACTTGCCTAAGTAAAAGGGTTTAACTGAAAATTCATTTCATAAACTTTAAACTAGTACAAAGAACATGGTTAGCTGTTTACATTGTTTCAACAGCTAACCTAAACAGATCTCTATTCAAGGACAACCATATGATGTCATGTTTACATCATATGGTTTGAATCTATTCCTTAACCTATCTACCCTGTAGAATTTGGTAGACCTACCCTTCTCAAAATTCCCTTCCAAAAACAAAAACAAAAAGAGTACAAAAACTTTTCACCAATAGCTAACTAACTAATTTAGCTGTTCAACCCTGTTTCTCTCACAACACTTGCTTCCAAATTGATCCAGACCCCTTCCCAAATGCTTCCTGCCTCATCTCCTCTCCATATGACCTAGCTGGTACAGATTGACTTGGCTCCAAATACCTCTCCAACCATATTGGATGCCTTTCCATAACTGGATCAATGGAAGTCACTGAATGCTGCAAAGGTGGACCCATAGTTCTTGCCCACCACTCCTCAACAACATCATAAGGAGGAAATTCATCCAAGGGAGACATAAAGCTAAAGGTACCTGAGGTTTGGATGCTCTCATTGGCTATCATAGCCATGTGAGATGAAGGTCCACCATCATTGTCCTTATTAACTTGAACAGGACTACAACACCTCAAGTACTGCCTAAACAGCTGAGTATGAGTAGTTGATGGAGACTGCTGGACCCCATGGAAATTATTACCCCCTCCCTCCAGCACTGCCATGCTGATGGACAAAGAATCCTTTGTCACTGGGGCATAAACCCTTGGCTGTTCAGCAACAGGCACCTTCTTGGCCTGAACAGCTAACCTATCCTCCTGACTCATCAGATCCATCAATGTAAAGGGTTTCAACACTTGATTTCCCTTAATAGCTTTCCTTCCTTTGTCCTTCTCATGGATCTTTAATCCTCCCTTCATCATTAAGTCCCCAAGGGAATGGACCCTTTGGACTTCAGTTTGTGCAGCATTTACTTTGCTGCTCTCTCCTTCCCCTACTCTCATATTCTGACCAAACAACTTTATACTACTCTTCTCCTCTACCTGTTTCTGTCTTCCCTTTCCCTCAACTGTTCTAAGCTGAGACAATCTCTCCCTCTCTAACTTCTCTATAGCTTCCTTTTCACACTCCCAATCTCTTTTTCTCTTCTCTCTCTCTCTTTACCTTTCTATACTTCAAAGGGTGATCTAGAAGAAGCTGTTCTACTTCCTCATATATCTGATGATCACTCTGTATGGTATATGACCTATACTCTCTTTCAAATCTCTCTCTATCTATTTCCTCACCAGTTAGAACTGTAAAGATCAATGTCTTAACAGTTTGAGCCATCTTTTTGGGATTAAACTTAGAAGAAAGTCTCCCCATTTTATTTAAAAATAAACTGAGTATGTAGTTTACTGCTAAAACCAAAGAGAAAACTTAGTATGGTTTAAACAGCTAAGTGCATATTCCTTATATACACAAGGAATTTATGTTGGTCCATAATAGGGTATGACCATAGACTTAGCTGTTGAGTAAAATTTATGTCCAAAATATCGACTGACTTGATCACCAAATCTGTACTATTGGTACAAAAGTGTGGCAATTCTGAGAAGTGATGGTCAAAATTAATTTTGTAGTGTGTTATGTTATATTTAGCCCCTTACTTTCCTTAAATAACCGCCCACTATTTCTGCAAATAAATGATATACCATTTAATTCTATTCTATTTACTGTTCACTTAAACAGTAAAAGAGGATAACTGTCATATCACCTTAACGGCTACTTTTAAATCCCCACGTCGCCTCTTTCTCCCAAAATATAACCGTTGTCCCCACCTTCTACACCACGATCCTTCCATTATTCCTCACCTTTTATAAAGAAATCCTCAGTAAATCCCCTTCGAAAATTCTCAATTTTTCGAGTACTCTGCTTTCAAACCCTAACCCTCTGTTTCTTTCTCATCCATTTATTTAAGATCAATGGCTCTCCCTGAAGAATCTCATGGATACTACATCAAGAATGCTTTCTTTGAAGGTGATGTAGGAACCTATTGTGAATACGTGTGTTTGAATTTGGGATATTCATAGCAACATCAAAATTATGAGAGTCGCCACGCCATTTTAGTTATAGCCAAAACATTGAGAAAAAGCATGTTAATGGGTTCGGGGGTCAAATAACAACAAGAGAAGAATATTTACGTTATCACTCCTATTGCCCGAATTGATCGGCCTTTCTATCATGATGCCGTGTATGTAGTGTGTTAGTGATTGAGACCAGATCTGAAGATTGCCTACGTTCCTCTCAATGTGAGAAGCTCAGGTCAGCGTAGTTCGCACATAATTAGAATGTGGAGAGAGAATAGGGATCATGCATAATGAGGGAGAATTACCTAAAGTTTAGGGTTTAGAAGTAGTTCCTAGATCATCCTCGGGTTGATGAACCCTAGATCATCATCGGCTATGAAATAACATGTAATTATGAAGATCGCAACCCTAAATATAGCATAAATAAGGTTTAATCTATGAACACGATGAACATATGAAGAACATATTATGAACATATGAATGAACATGCAAGGCATATGAAGAAACTATGAATAAACATGCAAGCACATGAATATAAAAGATCTACATTACAAATGATGCAAGAACATGAAGAAAAATCTAGAAAACTTACCCATGTTGGAAAGAAATAAACCTTGGATCTTCTTGAGTGTTTGAATGCTTAATTAGGGAGAAAATTGTGTTTAAGAACTCTAAAATTCGGACTTAAATCTCTCCCACTCGGGCCCTAAACCAATGAGCTGAGATTGGTTTATATAGTAAACTGATGGGAGGATCTGATGGTCAGGATCATCCGGAGCAAGGTTGGCCGCCTGGCAATTCCTTAAGCCGGTGACAAGAGTGGCCGCGTGGCCAAGGTAGGTGCGCAGCAAGGTTGGCCGCGTGGCCAAGGATGCAGGATGACGTGATTTTCAAGCTAGGGTTTCTGCATGGTTTTAAGGAAACTATTTATTACCTATTTTGATAGATTTTGCCATAAATGAGGTATTTCGGGAATCCGGGACAAGTCTTTGCAAGGTTTCTAATTCCTATAAAGTCTTTGTATTTTTGGGAAAGTCCTAATAAACTCATTTTCAGGTCGGGTACTAACAGTAGCCCCTCGGCGACGCTTCTTGCAAGGCAATGTGGGGTCGACGATAAAAGAAGGATCCGTTCTGAAACATGAGTTTCAAAACAGATGAAAGGTAAGGGAACGACTGAACCTTGACAGGCGACCTACGTATCCGCGGGGGAATCAAGCCAAACGTAGTTCAAATCTGATGGGGAAATTGAGAATGATTGTCCTCTGATGGGGAGCAACGTCTTCTGCTGGGGAAAGTGCATCTGCTGGGGATGATAGATGACCGCGTCGGTCGGGTGGCTGAACCTTTCCAGGTTTTCTACGTATCCTCAGAGGAAAGACGGTCGTAGTTCAGAGCGATTAGGGAAAAACGAGTTATCAGACTTCTGCTAGGGATAATAAACCTACGGGCACTATCCTGTATGAAGAACGAACATTCGTTAGGAAATGAAGTCATTTGAAGCAAGAGGGATAATGGGACAATAAAGACTACGTTGTCTAAATAATCCTGAGGTGGAGTAATAAACGCTGAGGTAAGCGCAGACAGAAACGCCCGGGTTTCTGCCGATCGCGCTAAAATAATGGATGCTGGATCTTTCGCAAACAGAAACGCCGAGGCTTCTGCCAGTCACAATCGTTCTAGGATGCGTATGTCATAGAGGCGCCGAAGTCTCTACAACCATACGAATCCTAAGCAAATATTAGGAAATGCTAAAATAATAGATGCTGGATCTCTCGCAAATAGAAACGCCAAGGCTTCTGCCAGTCACGATCGATCTAGGATGCGTATGCCATAGAGGCGCCGAAGTCCCTACAACCATACGAATCCTAAGCAAATATTAGGAAATGCTAAAATAATAGATGCTGGATCTCTCGCAAACAGAAACGCCGAGGCTTCAGCCAATCTCGATCGATTTATGATGCGTATGCCATAGAGGCGCCGAAGTCTCTACAACCATACGAATCCTAGGCAAATATTAGGAAATGCTAAAATAATAGATGCTGGATCTCTCGCAAACAGAAACGCCGAGGCTTCTGCCAATCTCGATCGATCTAGGATGCGTATGCCATAGAGGCGCCGAAGTCTCTACAACCATACGAATCCTAAGCAAATATTAGGAAATGCTAAAATAATAGATGCTGGATCTCTCGCAAACAGAAACACCGAGGCTTCTGCCAATCTCGATCGATCTAGGATGCGTATGCCATAGAGGCTCCGAAGTCTCTACAACCATACGAATCCTAAGCAAATATTAGGAAATGCTAAAATAATAGATGCTGGATCTCTCGCAAACAGAAACGCCGAGGCTTCTGCCAATCTCGATCGATCTAGGATGCGTATGCCATAGAGGCGCCGAAGTCTCTACAACCATACGAAACCTAAGCAAATATTAGGAAATGCTAAAATAATAGATGCTGGATCTCTCGCAAACAGAAACGCCAAGATTCTGCCAATCTCGATCGATCTAGGAAGCGTATGTCATAGAGGCGCCGAAGTCTCTACAACCATACGAATCCTAAGCACATATTAGGAAATGCTAAAATAATAGATGCTGGATCTCTCGCAAACAGAAACGTCGAGGCTTCTGCCAATCGCGATCGATCTAGGATGCGTATGTCATAGAGGCGCCGAAGTCTCTACAACCATACGAATCCTACGCAAATATTAGGAAATGCTAAAATAATAGATGCTGGATCTCTCGCAAACAGAAACGCCGAGGCTTCTGCCAATTTCGATCGATCTAGGATGCGCATGTCATAGAGGCGCCGAAGTCTCTACAACCATACCAATCCTAAGAAATATTAGGAAATGCTAAAATAATAGATGCTGGATCTCTCGCAAACAGAAACGCCAAGGCTTCTGCCAATCGCGATCGATCTAAGATGCGTATGTCATAGAGGCGCCGAAGTCTCTACAACCATACGAATTCTAAGCAAATATTTGGTGAAGAATAGAAATTTTAAGGGGCTTTCCGTTCCCAAAGGTAACGAATATCAATCAAAATAGTGCTAAGGGCACCTAAAAATGAACAAAGGGAAATGTACCAGGGGTAAAACTGAAATTTTGCATGTGGAGGCAAAGATGATGGATTGTTATGAAGTCGCGAACGGGATGAACTCTCAGGGAGTCACAAAGGTGACAGACTCTCAGGGAGTCACAAAGGTGATAGACTCTCGGGGAGTCACAAAGGAGATAGACTCTCAGGGAGTCGCTAATATGGGAAACATAGTGTCTGGGTTCCACTTATCCTAATTTATGAGGGAATGAGGCTACGAGCCATTGAGACCAAGGCGTTAGGTAAGGGGCATTTTGCTTGGTTGCTTAGGGTAGGACTTAAGGCTTTTAGGGAAAGGGGTATCCTCCTAGTCTTGAGATAGGAATGCCTAAAGATGTTATGGTTTCTTAGGCTTGGGATTATGTCTCGGAGACAATGTGGGTTTCCTAGGCTTACGGGCTAGGGTTTGGAGTTCATTAAGCATGAGGAGAGTATTCTATCCTAGGCTTAGTGCTAGGGCTTGGAGAGGTTGAGGTTTGGGAACTTCCTAGATGTTAGGGTTTAGAACAAGGGTTTGGAAACTGGTGTTTAAGGACTATGACTCTCCTAGGTTTGGGACTAGGGTTTAGGAATTTCCTAGGTCTAGGAGGCTAGGGCTTGGAGTTGTGCTAGGCTCAGAGGTTGCAAAGGCGTTGGCTTTTAGACATAAGGCTGGGAGTTGGAAAGGTTGTGACTTCCTAGGCTTGAGACCATGGACCGTTGGGAAGAGGGATTGCTTTTGTGGAAGGTCCACTAAGCTTGATGTTAGGGTTTCACCATTTTCTGGGATTGGTGACTATGGCTTGGAAATGTTCGTGGTAACCTAGGCTTTAGGCTAGGTTTTAAGGCTAAGGACTGTAAACTTCCTATATTTTGAGACTAAGGTGAAGGAATTTCCTAGGTCTAGGACTAGGGTTTGAAGGGAATGTTGAATCCTAGGCTCGATGATGGAGTTTAGTGAGGATATAGTCTACTAGGCCCTACGACTAGGGTTTAGAAAGAGTGCGGCTACCTAGGCTTGAGGCTAGGGTTTGGAGCGAATGCGACTACCTAGGCTCGAGGCTAGGGTTTAGAGCGAATTCCTAGGCTTGAGGCTAGGGTTGATTAAGTTTTGGACAGGGCATTATATCCTAGGTTTTGGACTAGGGTTCAATAAAACGGAGAATTGAGATTGTAAATTTCCTAGGTTTCGAGACTAGGGTTTCGGGAATTTGGAAATGATGTTGCATACGGGGATTTGGAAATTCCCTAGAATTTGGGCTAGGGTTAAAGGGGATGTTGTGGTTTCCTAGGCTTAAGGCTAGGGTTTAGAGAGGATATGTGACTACCTAGGATCGAGGCTAGGGTTTAGTAAGGGTGTAGCTACCTAGGATCAAGGCTAGGGTTTAAGAAGGATATAACTTCCTAGGCTTTAGGCTAGGGTTTGAAAGGATGTAATTACCTAGGCTTGAGGCTAGGGTTCAGAGAGAATGATATGACTACCTAGGCTTGAGGCTAGGGTTTAGAGAATGTGTTTACCTAGGTTTAAGGCTAGGGTTTGGAGACCGAAAGCATTTGAAGGTTTGTCTTGGTTTAGACCGAGCAAGTTTGAGGTCTAAGAGTGTTGCGGTTTAGGGCAAATGAGCTTGATACCTCGTGGCTGGATAGGCTCGATAGATTAGACCTAGGCTAAAGTTCTAGGGTTTAGCTAGGGTAAGACTCAGACATGTGTTAAGGAGACCGGGGCCTAATGGAATGGTAGGCGTGAGATTTGGGACATAAGGTTTTCAAGCGGGTAAGTCTTTTGTCCTAGAGAAACCGCTTTATGGATTAGGACCAAGCAGGCTTGAGGTCGGCCAAGGAGCAATGGATTGGGATTGGATGATCCTAGTACCTAATACGCAGGTCGGGTTTGGGCTCTAAGGTGTGCTAGGTGTGAGCCATGTGCGAGAAATGGGTCTGGACATGTGACCATGTTGGCGCTTTATGTAAAGGGATTGAGTGTCCAAGACTTTGCTCGAGTACAATAGGTGCCTAAGTTGGATTGGGTATGCTTAGGACCTAAGTTTGTCTTAGAGGTCATTGCGCGTGACCAAGCTCGTTCGGCGATTGTGAAGGTAGGCTAGGGATGGGACCCCAAAGGTGTTAAGCACACGAGTTCTGACCGGATGGGTCTATGGAATGGCGCGGTACGCATGAGATCCTATGTACTTGAGCAGGTTCGAGGTTTAGGCTCGTTGGGGGAGCGATGTTTGAGATCCATGGAGTTTGAGGAGAGGATCGCGTAGGTTCGAGGTTTGGACTCGGCTTGGATTAAGTAGGTTGGAGACCTAAGGGGTGAAGGTCAGGCTAGGTAGTCTCTCGCGGCTAATGGGTGACACTAGATTTGTAGAGGGGTTTAGACCCAAGAAGTATGGATAACATAGATTTAGTTGGTCAGACCAAGAAGGCTTGGGAACTAAAGAGTTCTAAGGGACGATCTCTAAGGTTATAGACTTAGAGGGTAGACAGTTTTGTGATCTAAAGGGTTTAGGAGTTGAGACCTAAGGTGTGAATCGGATATGCTAGAGACCTATAAGGTAGGTGTTTGGCGGCCTTGCATGGACTTGGGATCTAAGGGATCGTTCAACAGGTTAGACTGGGTAGATCTAAGAGGCTGGACCTAGGAGGATAAGAGAGCTATGGCCTAGATAGGGTAAGGACGAGTATGTGTTGGTAGGTTTGAGATCTAGGAGATCGGGTAGGCTTGGGACCGGTAGGTTCGGGACCTAATGGTTCATCCTAAGGACTTGGCTTTGGCTAACCGGTTTAAGGTTTGAAGGTCTGGGTAGAACCGGTTTAAGGCCTAAGGGGTCATGCTACAAACTTGCGGAAGGTCGAACTAAGGGATTATGATGTAATCTAGGTAAGACTCACCGGGTAGGTTCGGGACCTAAGGAGTTCTGGTGTAACCTAGGTGAGACTGACCGGGTAGGCTTGGGACCTAGAGAGTTGAGGGTTTAGTCCTAAAGGTTCCCTAAAGTATAGGAGATAGGGTAAAGGACCGAGTCAACTCTGGGAATCACATAGATGGGTCCCGGACGGACCGAAGATGTTTTTTCAATTTTATGGAGACCAAGAGTGCGGGTTTATAAACAAAGTGTCGGGGAGGAGAAAACTTTATGAAAGTGTTATGATCTTATACAGATACCTTATAATTAATTATGATTCTAATCAATCCAAATAGGTCGTCGCGTGCCGAGTTTGACGATGAGGGGTGCCCTTCTTCTAAGTGTATCCTTGTTGACGCCTCGGTATTCTCTGGGAAACCACATAGTCGACCCATTCCGTTGGGGATTATCTAATTTGGTGAGCGGGTACCCTCCCTCCTTTGAGAAACTCTACGTCAAGCTTGATGATGAGGGATGCCCTTCTTCTAAGTATATTCTTGTTGGGACCTCGGTATTCTCCGAGAAAACACATAGTCGACCCATTCTGTTGGGGAAGCCCCAGTTCGATAAGTGTGTAGAGCGGGGTATCCTACCTCCTTTAAGACGCACCCTTTTTTCTGCCTAGACCGCCCTTTCGGGTTTTCAATCTAGCGGGCATCTCTTTTGCGTCATCTTTTTTTTTTTTTTTTTTTTTTTTTTTGAAAATCATTCAGTCGACTCAAAAAGGAAAAATAATTGTTTAAACATGCGGGGGCATTTTGGTGATAGTGAGAGGGAGAGAGAGATAGTACTCGCATTTGACTCTTTGGACAATTGAGTGTATATAAAAGGAAGGAAGCCCCTGCTTGACAGAAAGTAAGTGTTTAGCTCTTTCCTAGATTGTAGAACAGAAACTTGTCGAGACATTTGAAAATTGTTTTATTCAAGATTCTCATTTGATTGCTCGAGAATGGACCTCGTTGATTAGTTAATGAGTTATGGTTAGTTGGTAAACAAGTAGCCTCAAATTAATAAATGTTTTGATCAATTGTGAGTGAAGAAGTCAGGAGTAGAAATATGGGGGAAGAGAATTGAGAAAGAAAATTGGCTCGAGGTGGGTTGTGTATATTTTGGACCGAACCGGGAGGTTGCCTACGTTCTCCTCAAGGTGAGGAGCTCAGTTCTGCGTAGTTCGGGGATGACCCGCTTGACGATGGTGTCGGGTTTCAGTGGGTATGTGTGGGAAGAAAGAAAGTTGGCCCAAGGTAGGTTATGTTTGGCTTTGAGTGGTTGCCCGGTTGACGATGAAGTTGGGTTTTAAGTTTAGGGGTGTGAGGTTCTTTGTAGCTCATCGCGGTGGATTACTCCTTTGTAGTTGTTGCAGTGGATTGCTCCATCGTAGTTGTCATGGTTGCTGCCGTTTATCTACTTTGTAAGGAAAGAAAGGAAAATAGAACATTTGAGGTGAAAAGAAAATGGGACTTTTACTTTTCCATGGTGATAGCCCCTTCTATTTTTCTTTTTTTCTTTTTTATTTTATCTCTTTATGCACACCCTTTTTTTTTTGCCTAGGCCGCCCTTTCGGGTTTTCAACCTAGCGGGCTTCTTTTTGTGCAATGCTCTAACTTTTGCCTAGGTCGCCCTTTTGGGTTTCAACCTAGCGAGCCATATATATATATATATATATATTTTTTATATTTGTACATGAAACATTGGGCGAGACAAGCCCCTAGTTTGTTTCGCCTCTCTCGATTGCGAGGTAGCTTCCTTATAGTTCAAGCGGCCTTTTGCTGGCGGCGGGCATCCTAGCCCCTTGATTTTCACCGGTACAGCTCCATTGGATTATCACGTGCACCAGTTATTGGCATGAATGACTTCGTGCACTTGTCTAACATTTGCGATGGAATACGGACAGCCCCAGTGTAACGGCATGTAGTACTCATGAAGGGAACAAACCAACCCTTTAAATTGTGGCAGCATGGATGTCTATTTGATGATGAGCAACCGCAGTCCATTTCTTTGTCACGACCTTATAAAAAGGGGTCTAATGGTGGGATGAGAGGCGTATGAGGATAGTGTATGGGATAAAGTGTATATAGAGAGTGTTCATGAAGTGTGTACAAGGGGTGAGTGTATAGAGAGAGTGTATGGGGGTAGAATGTAGAGAGAAGAGAAAGTGATTCGTTCATCCCAATTGATTGAAGCATTTGTTATTTTGAGATTAATCGTTTACTTAGTTATGTGAAGGGTCCATTTACCTTTTAATGAGTCGTCATTAATGAGTAAGATTAAGATTAATTCATCATATAAAGATATAACAATCAAGCGAAAATGGTGAATAAGACAATTTTCATGAAATTGATATATGCAAGCTTATGTCTCAAGTCTAGAGAGAAAAGAAAAGAAATAAAGACCCCTTTTATTGGAATTAAAAGATTTAAACTGACTAGTCTGGGGTGGACTTTTACTTAAAGAAACAAAAATCGTCCAAGGTGGACTTTTGACTAAGGACACTCTAGAACCTACGAAGACTGAATGACCCTTTTCTTTTCTTTTATTTAAAGGAGGTAGCCCCAATCTCCTCTTTTGCCCATGCCCATGTATTCCGTTGGCGGGTGATGGCTCCGCTGTCAATGAGGTTTTGAATCTTTCTCCTCAATTAGAGGCAATCTTCGGTGTCATGCCCAATGTACTGGTGGTATTGGCAGTGTTTGGAGGGATCCAAGCCTTGCTTCACCCTACTTGGTTTATAGTTGAACAAAGGAGACAACTTGCCGGCTTGAACTAGACTTTCGAAGAGTTTGGCTAACGGCATACCCAAGTCATTGTACTCGCGTTCGTCCTTCCGAACTGTCTTTGAGGGTGGTTTAGGTACCGGTACCTGTCGTTGATGAGTAGTCTTAGGAGGCATCCCAACGGGGGAAATCTGTGATGGCCCATACATTTGAGGAGCGTACGGGTGTTGAAATTGAGCAAGAGGGAGAACTCGGCCGAGGTAATCATAAATGCAATAAATATCAGAGTGAAGGCGCTTCTCGGTGTCCTTTAGAGCCTTGTACATCTCTTTTTGAAAGCGATCGACTTGCTTGAGGAGGACAGTCTCAAAGTAGGCTTCTTGTTCGTCGAGAGCGGTCTGGAAGAGGGTGGCTTGCTCGTTGAGGATGGTCTCGAAATGGAGCGCTTGCTCATTGAGATCAGTATTGGTGTGGAGAGTTGTCTCGAGACCTTGGGTAATAGCTTCATTTGCAACTTCGATGTTCCTTTCAACAGACATGATGCAGAATCTACAATAGTTGTGGGGGAATTATGTCTTTGAATTGAGCGTAGATTTACAATTAATGACAAGGCATCGTTATAAAATCACTTTTGGAAAAGAGTCGGTCTCCACACTTTGAAATGCATTTTTGACAAGAATTTGAAAGTTTGACCGGGCCGAAGTTGCCTACGTTCCCCTTACCATGAGGGGAGAGGTCCCACACAATAAGAGGCTCAGGTCGCCGTAGTTCGAGTCAAGTTAGACTTTTTAAAAGAGGTGAGAGATGACCATAGGGGTCAAAAAGAGGGAGATGACTCGGTCCTTGGTCAAGCATGGGTGAGGAAGACCTATAGGAGTTGGTTTTGATTGAGTCGGGTATGGTTTGACCTAAGGTTTGACCTAAATTTGACCTAAGGTTTGACCTAAGGTTTGAGACAAGAAGTGGTTCAAGCTAGAATGCGACAATAATGGTGGGTTGACCTAAATGGGTGTAGGATAGGTCAACCTAATTGAGAAATGGTTGGATTGACCTATATGGTGGATAGCGGGTTGTAACGGGTTGCCTATGGGATGATCTAAACGGGATAGGCATGGTTTGACCTAAGCGGGTCAAATAAGGATCGGTTCACCTAGATGGGTCCAAAAGGTGAGTAGGGTGACCTATTCGGGTAGGTTGACCTAAGGAGGTTGGAAATTGTCCTAGAAAGATCAAAAAAGGGGAGTAGGTTTACCTAAGCGGGTTAAGGCTCAACCTAGACGGGTTAGAGGTTTGATAAGGTTGACCTAGGAGGTCAAAGGTCAACCTAAGAGGTCAAAGGTTAATTTAGACGAATAAGGTTACCTAGGGGTCAAAGGTTGACCTAAGGGGGTTAAGAGTGGAGAAGGTTGACCTAGGGGGTCAAAGGTTGACCTAAGAGGTCAAAAGACGGATGAGGTTGACCTAGGGGTCAAAGCTTGACCTAAGAGGTCAAAAGGTGTTAAGGTTGACCTAGGAGGTCAAAGGTTGACCTAGGAGGTCAAAGGTGTTAAGGTTGACCTAGGTGGTCAAAGGTTGACCTCGGAGGTCAAAGGTTGAGAAGGTTGACCTAGGCGGTCAAAGGTTGACCTAGGGGGTCAAAGGTTGACCTAAGAGGTCGGAGGCGGATAAAGTTGACCTAGGCGGTCAAGGGTAGACCTAAGAGGTGAAAGGCGGATAAGGTTGACCTAAGGGGTCAAAGGTTGACCTAGGAGGTCAAAGGTGGGAAGGTTGACCTAGGCGGTCAAAGGTTGACCTATGAGGTCAAAGGTAGATAAAGTTGTCCTAAGAGGCCAAAGGATGGTGGGATTTTGACCAAAGCGGGTCGAGATGAAGGGTAGACCCAAATGGATCGCAATGATGGGTATGTAACCTAGATAGGCCAAGATGAGGAATTTTGATAGATAGCCCAAGGGGTGAGCGATGGACCTTAGAGGTCGCCTAGATGCAATGCACATTTTATTTTGCGAAAAGTTTTGCATTTATTTACATCCTAAATGGTTGATCCAAGGAGTGTCCCAATCTCTATGTGTGGGTTGACACGGGTAGGATAAAAGGTTCCCACCGCTCGCGGAACGTACACGGTGAGTGGAGTAGACGAGTGACTCGAAAAGAGGGCGGCAGTAGCGCACAAATTCCCGCACATCGAATACTCTGGGTGATAGGGACATGTGCAGTGCTGACACGGACTAGTGGTAGTGTGAGGCAAGAAACTAATTCTTTTTAAAGAGAAAAGAGAGAAGTTTTGAATGTTTAAATGATGCTATACAATGCAATGCAGGAGAAGGAAAATAATGTACAAGGGAGCATAGCGGAGTTTTGTTCGACCCTAATACTAAGGCGAAAATAACAAAGGTACAAGGATACAAGGTATATACAAAGTACAAGTATCAACAAAGTACAAGTATTAACATTGCGGGGTGCACGGGTGCATGTGTAAACATGGCAAGTATGTGAGGTGCATGTATAAACATGGCAAGTGTGTGCATGTGTAAACATGGTAAGTGTGTGCATGTGTAAACATGGCAAGTGTGTGTAGGGTGCATGTGTAAACATGGCAGGTGTGTGTGTAGTGTGTGCATGTGTAAACATGGCAGGTGTGTGCATGTGTAAACATGGCAGGTGTGTGCATGTGTAAACATGGCAAGTGTGTGCATGTGTAAACATGGCAAGCATCATGATGTGATGAAAGTTAGACCCACTAAGTTTGAAAAAGTTTCAAAGCAGTCCCCAGCAGAGTCGCCACTGTGAATACGTGTGTTTGAATTTGGGATATTCATAGCAACATCAAAATTATGAGAGTCGCCACGCCGTTTTAGTTATAGCCAAAACATTGAGAAAAAGCATGTTAATGGGTTCGGGGGTCAAATTACAACAAGAGAAGAATATTTACGTTATCACTCCTATTGCCCGAATTGATCGGTCTTTCTATTATGATGCGGTGTATGTACTGTGTTAGTGACTGAGACCGGATCCGAAGATTGCCTACGTTCCTCTCAATGTGAGAAGCTCAGGTCAGCGTAGTTCGCACATAATTAGAATGTGGAGAGAGAATAGGGATCATGCATAATGAGGGGGAATTACCTAAAGTTTAGGGTTTAGAAGTAGTTCCTAGATCATCCTCGGGTTGATGAACCCTAGATCATCATCGGCTATGAAATAACAGGTAATTATGAAGATCGCAACCCTAAATATAGCATAAATAAGGTTTAATCTATGAACACGATGAACATATGAAGAACATATTATGAACATATGAATGAACATGCAAGGCATATGAAGAAACTATGAATAAACATGCAAGCACATGAATATAAAAGATCTACATTACAAATGATGCAAGAACATGAAGAAAAAGCTAGAAAACTTACATATGTTGGCAAGAAATAAACCTTGGATCTTCTTGAGTGTTTGAATGCTTAATTAGGGAGAAAATTGTGTTTAAGAACTCTAAAATTCGGACTTAAAGCTCTCCCACTCGGGCCCTAAACCAATGAGCTGAGATTGGTTTATTTAGTAAACTGATGGGAGGATCTAATGGTCAGGATCATCCGGAGCAAGGTTGGCCGCCTGGCCATTCCTTAAGCCGGTGACAAGAGTGGCCGCGTGGCCAAGGTAGGCGCGCAGCAAGGTTGGCCGCGTGGCCAAGGATGCAGGCTGACGTGATTTTCAAGCTAGGGTTTCTGCATGGTTTTAAGGAAACTATTTATTACCTATTTTGATAGATTTTGCCATAAATGAGGTATTTCGGGAATCCGGGACAAGTCTTTGCAAGGTTTCTAATTCCTATAAAGTCCTTGTATTTTTGCGAAAGTCCTAATAAACTCATTTTCAGGTCGGGTACTAACACCTATGTCAAAGAAATACAAGAAAACAATGGCCTTCTCAACATGTTAACTACTCAGAATCCAATTCTTGAGAATGCTTGTTCTGAGGTATATCGAATTGGAACTAGGCTAAAAGATAGTTCTATTCGATGTGTATTCCAAACTGTCATAATGATCATCAAACCTGAAGATGTTCATACCACTTATGGCATTTCAAATCACAGAAGCCTTCTAACCAACATTTGGAGCAATGACTTGGATGCTAGATTCAGTGTTCTCTACAAGCAATTCACCAATCAAGAAGATGTTGACTATGAGTCTGTAAAAACAAATCAATCTTGAAGAAGAACCTGTCCATCAACAATTCATCTCTCAGTGATGTGGTTATCAAAGGAATGTGTGGAAAACAATCTTCCTTGGACCAGCTAAGCTCTTCAGAATGGAAGATTTCCCTTGGTCTGATTAGAAGGAAAGTGAATTGGTGCACAGTGATGCTTGAAAATTTCAATCTTACCACTTCTCCATCTCTTCACAAACCTTATGTGAGATCCACCAAACCTAATCTGTTTAGATTCATGAGTGGGATTCTAGCAAAGAAGCTCAGTGACCTCCCTGCAATCCTCAACACCAAGTGGCTTGAACTAGTTCCCCTTAGTACCTCCAAAAGGTTTGACAAGAAAACTATTCCTCTAAAAGGTTCTAAAGAGGGAACAACTAAGTTCTCCAAGTCCAAAACTTCAACAGCTAAGTCATCCAAAAGGGTCCCAACAGCTAAGCCTGGACCTGATGAAGCTCCAGCAACAAGAATGGCTACTAGAGGTACAGCCAAGACCATACCAAGAAGGAAATCCATAGCTGTCAAAGGCAAAGGAAAGAAGAACAAGAATGATGAACCTCCCTCTTCCTCAACCTCCTCAACTTCCAGTGAGTCAACTAAATCCACCTCTCAAACCTCCTCATTACCTGGTGATAGTCATGAACAAACCACTATAAGTGGGGAAAGGGTTAAAGATGCTGATAGCAAGGCTAGTCAGATTTATATTGATGATGAAACAACAGTGAGTGAAGGAGAGTCTGAAGTTAAGAAAGCAAGTGGCTCCAGTGGTGTAATAGAGATTGATGAAGAAGAGTTTGATGTCCATCTATCTCTTCAACAACAAATTAAAGATATCAAAAAAGCCAAGCATGGTAAAGAACCACCTGATCAAGCTATGCCAACAGCTGAGCAGGATCTCCCAGCAGCTAAGTCAGTTGATCCAACAGACAAGGTAACATCTTCATCTTCTTCTGCTGGTCAATTCATAGTAAAAATAAGACGTATGAGATATCCCTCTTCTTCTCCCAAAAGGCAAAGACAAGCATCCCCTCCCTCTCCCAATCTGACTTCCAGTTTAGATCATGTTGCTGTCATTGAAGGAATCCTTGATCTTACCTCTCAAACCATTTCTCCTATTGAACTCTTAAGGGGGAACTTACCTAGTCCAGACATCCCTGTCAGGTCAAGGGGGAACTCTCCTGTTCATGAGTTCATCTCAACAGCTGAGACTCAACCTTTTCCTTTCCTTCAATCTCAAGCCTCCCCACCCCCTATATCTCCTGATCAACCTTCTGTCATTCCTATTCTCAACCCTCAAATCATTGAGTTTATCAAAGACAAGTCTGTGTCTAATCTATTGATGAGGATACATCAGCCCTTTTTGAGCAGCTTTCTACTAAATATTCCTTAGATGAGGCCCTCAAGGCCTTTGATTTCATGAGGATTAGAGAAGCTAGACAATCTCAAGGTCAAGGTGGATCTTCTACTCCCCAGCCTGACTCAACAGCTATCCCTCCCTCTATATCCACTCCTAAGTCTCAAATTGACCTAGACACTTCCATGCCTACTCCTAGCTTCTGGGCTCTTGATTGTGACATAGATTTCTCTATCCCAACAGTCCAACAAGCTCACAATAAGCTTAAGTCTATTCCCATTCTCCCTCCTCTTCTTAACCCTCATAATCTCCCCAATCCCTGGGAAATGACCAAAACCCATATGAGTGTTCATGCAAGGAACATTGGGGGCCAACTCTTTTATGCATATGAAGAGTGGAAGAAGTTCAGAATAACTACTCAATATTGCTTCCTCTTCTCTGCTCCAAATCTACCCAATCCCCTCAATTTTTCAAATCTTGCTGAATGGGAACTTGTTTTCTCCCATCTCATTTCTGATAATCTTCAGGAATTCCTTTACACTCCTTCCTCTCTTGTATATGCCCTCTGCATTCAATATGACCAATCCATCTTTTGGACTCTGTTATCCAAGAAGGGCTGCATAATTGGGTTAATTGTCAAGAATCTCTTTCCCATCTCTGTTGTTTATCCCCATCACCTTCCTCCACCTCCTCCTGCATTCCATAAAAATTCCAGATCAAAGCTTGATAACATTCCCTCAAACTTTGATCCTTTCAAATTCACTCCTCAATATCACCTCACCTATACTGACTTCAACCAATTTTTAGCCACCCTCATAAGACAACTCAAATCCACCCTTCTAAAAAATCTTGACAATATTTCTGAATTCATAATTCAAAGAGGTGACAATCCAATCCCTCCATCTCCTGAACATCCAACCCAAACAGCTTTCCCTCCTCCTCCTCCCAGCAGCCACCCCCTGCCTCCAAGACCATCACATGCATCCATTTACTCCTACTTCCAAGCTCCTCCTGCTAGCAAGCCTTCCAAAGCCACAAAGAAGAGACCTGCCTCTCTGTACAAGGAATACTCAATGGGGGTTTCACCTTCTGATGAGACCATATCTCCTCAGCAACTGCAAGCTTGGATTGGTCCAAGGCTTCTCTACAATCAACCAGTTCTCACTAAAGATCAGTTGCTAGCCAGACAAGACCAATATTTCCAGTACAATAACTTGATGGGTCTTGACTGGAACAATGAATGGTTCTATAGAAGAAATGAACCAGTGAGAAGAGCTGCACTCCTTCAAGAGCTCAAAGCAGTGGACAGAACCAAAAATGCCTAGCTAGGAGTAAAATAAGTTGGTTTGCCTTTCTTTGTTTTTGAATAGCTGTTCAGAACAATTTTTTTTTTTTAATTATTTCCATTAGTACTTTTTAGCTTGTATTAACAGTTTGTTTGCCAAGAAATTGTATCAAGAAGAATTTCTCTTCATTGGTTTTTTATTTCCTTAGCACTTATACTTGCAGGTACATAATCAAAACCTCTATTTATTTACCAAAAAGGGGGAAATTGTTAGTACCTCACTATGTTTAACTCACAATTAATCATAGTAAATATGTTTTGATAAATAAATAATCAATCCATTGATTATATGATGTATACAAAAGACCTGAACACAGGCAACCCAAGACAAAGCCCAACAGATAAGCTGCCCTGTTTCCACTCAAGCCAACAGTCAAATCATTACATGATCTGCCTATCATCTATAAATCCAATAAACTGAAGAACTACCTATTACAGACTCCCTCTACCTCAAATGAATTATCAAGATGATAAATACAAATAAGCTTCAACAGCTAAGGACCTACAAGCCCAACAGCTAAGCTCCCCTGTCTCAACAGCTAAGACTGATTTTCTTCAACAGCTATCTCCATGTCATCAGATCCTTGAAGAATGATTATTCCAATATTATATATCATTGGAATAACTCATATTGAAGCTTGTTCAAGTGTGAATACACCTTCTCTACCCTTGACAACCTGTATACAGTGGAACATCAAACATTTAGTCAAAGTCAAAGGGAACCATTACTTCTCTGTACCTTTGTTCCCCAAACGGCTACTATTGTACCATTGTCCCCCAACGGCTCTATCCCCTCCCTTATATAAAGGAGTATACTGGCATGTTATCAAGTGACCTTTTCAGACCCTCTACACCATTTTTACACCCTTACAATCCTTTGTAGCCTCACTTCACTCTCACTCTGCAGTCTTAAATATTTGCATATACCCCTACAAATATTGTGCCTCTTTGCACCTAGTTACAACCCACTTACAGCCAGCTAACAGCCAAGCTATTTTCTTTTGTAAACACACTTGTGATTATTTTTATTTTCTTTTTCTCGCTTTGAAAGAAGCAACCTTAATTGAAGTGTCAATTAAGTAGAGGGGGTTCAAAGGAACTTGCCTTATCAATTCTTGTAACTCTTATTGAAGAGAATATTATAGTGGATTGATCTCACTATTCCAACAGTGGGGGTGGATGTAAGAGAAGGGTTTTGCCTCTGAACCACTTTAAAATACTGTGTACACTCTTGTCTCTACACTAACACACACATACACCTTGTCCTTTCATTTATTTATTCATTTATATTCCGCTGCACATTTCTTTTATTTATTTATTTCTCAACAGCTAATCTCAAACAGTTAGCTGTCCAAGTTTTAATTAATCTGTTCATTTAGTTAAACAGGGCCTTTCAACTTCGATTTTGAAGAATGCTCGTCTCTGACAATGATTGGCACAAAAAAACAAATGGAGCCCAGGCAAAGAAAGAAGGTGGGGTGGGGGGGAGGAAATTGTGGATAAAACACACTTCATTAAATTGAAATCACCAAGCCTGAACCCAAGAATTTACCTAAATAGATTGTTCCACCAAACATAAACCCAGCAACCAATCGAGAACGATCTGGGCTCATCTCATCTCAATGTCGACATCGTAAAATTTTGCTCCACTCATGAGTCCGACCGATTGACCAAAAATTCAATCAATTGTTGGAGTAGAGATCCTCAAAGGAACAAAAGGGGAGAAATCCAGGCAGAGGAGCGAGCGGGCGCTCGAGGCATAGCAGGCGGGCGCTTATTTGGACAGAAGGTTGGTCCTTCGGAAAATCAACATCAAGCGGGCGCTTGGGGTAGGCCAGGCGGGCGCCTGGTCCGCTGACAGGATTTCGGGACTCCTTCCTTGTTTAGGTTTAGATCTTATTCCAGGGCATATATTTAAGCAATGTTCCGCCCCCAAACTCATTGTAACTCAGATTTAACATATTATAGTGCAAGATCCTGGCTTGGTAGTGCCCCCAGACGTAGTCAAACATATTGACGAACTGGGTAAACAATTTCTGTGTCTTTTCTTGCTTTGATTTCTTGTGCTTTGTTTGTGTGCTTTTATTGTTCTTGTGATTTGCTTGGGTAGTGGAGGGCCATATCCACAACAACTGGTATCAGAGCTCTGGTTGGAGATCAGGGTTAATCGTAAGATTGGTTTTTCAAGCGATTAGGTGTTGTCAAGCAATCAAAATGGGCAAGGACAAACAGGCCGTTGAGAAATTCGATGGGTCTGACTACGGGTTTTGGAGGATGGAAATAGAGGATCTCTTGTACAACAAAGATCTCTATAAGCCTCTAAAGGGTGTCAAACCGGAAGGAGAAAAGCAAGAAGATTGGGATCTCATGGATCAGAAGGCCCTAGGGGTGGTTAGATCTACTTTGTCAAAGTGGATCGCGAAGACTACCAAGAAGGCAAAAACCATAAAGGAGCTATTGGATTATCTTACTGAGAGATTTGAAACTGCATCTGCTGCAAACAAGGTTGATTTTATACGCAAGATGGGTAGTCTCAAGATGCAAGAGGGACGATCCTTAGCTAAACACATCGATGAGTTTATGGATTTTATAGACTCATTGACTGCGTTGGATATTACGTTTGATGATGAGGTTCATGCATGCTTGTTGCTAGCGCTTTACCAGGAAGTTGGAGCGGGACGGTGAAAGCGATCAATGCTTCAGCGGGTAAGAACAAATTGAAGTATGATGATGTTAAAGACTTCTTGTTGGGCGAGGAAAATCGTTGGGGACATCGTCTACTTCGGGATCGGCCTTAGCTACTACTAGCAGGGGAAGGCCGGGTACTAGCAATAAAGGGAGAACTGAATCAAGGGAAAACGTAGTGGGTGGTAAGGTCAAGGCCGTGGAGATCAGAGATAAACCAAGGGTTGCGAAAGGATCGGTGCAGTGTTATCATTGCAATGAGTTAGGACACTACAAGAAGGATTGTCCCAATCGTGGGGGCAATTCGGTGAATGTGACAGTCAAAGGTGATGATGTACTGGTTCTGAGTGTTAGTAGTGCACTAGAATCATGGGTGCTGGATTCAGGGGCATCATTCCACTCTTGCGGGCATACAGAAGAGATGGAGAATTATACTTCTGGTGATTTCGGTAAGGTCTATCTGGCGGATGGTGAGCCTTTGGAAATCAAGGGGAAGGGGATGTCAGAATAGGATCATCGGACGGGAAGGTCCTACATCTACACGGGGTTAGGCACATTCCGGGTTTGAAAAAAAACCTGATTTCAGTTGGGCAGTTGGATGAAGAAGGTTACAAGGTAACTTTTGGCTGCAGGAACTGGGTTATTACCAAGGAGGATTCTGAGATCGCTCGGGGTAATAAAGAGGGGACATTGTATTTGGCGAATAACACCAAGGCAAGTATCGCGGTGGAGTCAGCCAAGGGTGATACGGATTTGTGGCACTGTCGATTGGGTCACATGAGTGAGAAGGGGATGAAAGTACTTTGCTCAAAGGGAAGACTACCGGGTTTGAATACAATCGACGTGGGGATCTGCGAAGATTGTGTGTTTGGCAAACAGGTGAGAAGTAATTTCTTGAGGACGGGTAGGGCTTTGAGGGAAGCAAAGTTGGATTTGGTCCACACGGATTTGTGGGGGCCGAGCCCGGTAACTTCTCTAGGTGGTGCGTCATATTACATGACCTTTATTGATGATTCAACAAGGAAAGTCTGGGTTTATTTCTTGAAACACAAAGATGAGGCATTCGAGGTGTTTAAGAAATGGAAGGCTTTGGTGGAGAATCAGACGGGACTTAAGCTTAAGTGTTTGAGGTCAGATAACGGAGGGGAGTATGAGCTCGGGGAGTTCAAGGAATATTGTGCAGCGAATGGTATTCGCATGGAGAAAACTCCAAAGGGCACACCACAACACAACGTGGTTGCAGAGAGGATGAATAGGACTTTGAACGAGCGGGCTAGAAGTATGAGGTTGAAGTGTGGACTTCCGAAGACGTTCTAGGCATATGCGGTTGACACGGTTGCTTTCCTGATCAATAGGGGACCATCGGTACCATTGGGGAATGAAATTCCAGAGGAAGCATGGAGTGGCAAGTAGGTAAATCTGTCCTTTCTTCGCATATTTGGCTGCATTTCATATGTTCATATTGATTCTGCTGATAGAACTAAGTTAGATGCAAAATCTGTAAAATGTACGTTTATTGGGTATGGTGGGGATGACTTCGGGTATAAGTTTTGGGATGACCAAAACCATAAAATTATTCGTAGTCGAGATGTGGTATTCAATGAACAGGTATTGTACAAGGACAGAAAGGGGGCATCTGATGATATTAGTTCGGAACTGGAAGTTGTAGAGGTAGATATTCCAGACTCGGGTGGGAGCAGGACGGTTCATGATGACCATGGTCAGGGGGTCACTGAAGATGAACCACGTACTCCGTAACCGGATATTCCGCTGCGTAGATCCAGCAGATTGCGTGGATCACCTGACAGGTATACTCCTTCAAATTACTATTTGTTGCTGACAGATAGTGGTGAACCGGAATGTTATGCGGAGGCTGTTCGTAGTGCACTTTGTGATTAGTGGAAAGCTGCGATGGATGATGAGATGGACTCATTGAAAGCCAATAAATCTTGGGAGTTGATTAAACTTCCTAAGGGGAAGAAGGCATTGCATAACAAGTGGGTTTACAGGATTAAGGAGGAAGCAAACGGCAGTAAGCGTTACAAGGCAAGGTTGGTTGTAAAAGGGTTTCAGCAAAAGTACGGTATTGACTATACCGAGGTATTCACTCCTGTTGTGAAGATGACCACTATCAGAATGGTTCTGGGGATAGTAGTGGCGGATAACTTGTTGCTGGAACAGATGGATGTAAAGACGCCCTTTCTTCATGGTGATTTGGAGGAAGAAATTTACATGGTACAACCAGAGGGTTACTTGTCTAAGGGTAGCGAGGAACTGGTTTGCAGGTTGACTAAGAGCTTGTATGGCCTTAAGAACACAGACAATAGGTATATAATCTTGCTGTTATATGTGGATGACATGCTAATAGCGGGCTCTAGCAGTAGAGAGGTAAACAGATTGAAGGCTCAGTTGTCAGAACGGTTGAGATGAAGGATTTGGGGGAGGCCAGAAAAATCTTGGGCATGCGGATTGACCGGAATAGGGAGTCGGGTAAGTTGGTTCTTTCATAAGCAGAATACGTTGAGAAAGTCTTGGCAAGGTTTTGTATAGAAGAGGCGAAGCCAACAGGGACACCATTGGGTATGCACTTCAAGCTATCCGAGAAGGACTCACCTAAGGGCAAGGAGGAGCGTGACAAGATGGAGAAGACTCCATATGCTTCGGCAGTGGGGAGTCTAATGTATGCAATGGTGTGTACAAGGCCGGACATTGCACATGCGGTGGGAGTAGTCAGCCGGTACATGGGCAATCCAGGGAAGCAACATTGGGAAGCGGTTAAATGGATCCTGCGTTACTTAAAGGGTACTGCTGGTAAGGCTCTGTGTTTCTCAAGCAAGGAGGTCGTGTTAGCGGGTTATGTGGATGCAGATTTGGCATAAAGCGATCTAGACAAGAGGAGGAGTACCACGGGTTATGTTTTCACATTGGGTGGTACGGCTATCTCCTGGGCTTCTAAATTGCAGAAGATCGTGGCTCAGTTGACTGCGGAAGCAGAATATGTGGCAGTGACAGAGGCAAGTAAAGAGATGGTATGGTTACAGAACTTTTTGGGTGAACTTGGGAAGACGCGGAGTGGTAATGCTCTCTACAGTGACAGTCAGAGTGCAATTCATTTGGCTAGGAATCCGGCGTTTCATTCTAGGACGAAGCACATTGAGCTGAGGTTTCACTACATCAGGCATCTCTTGGAGAGGAAGATCTTAAGGTTGGAGAATATATTGGGATCGGAGAACCCGGCTGACATGTTGACCAAGGTGGTAAACCTTGAAAAGTTGAAGCTATGTAAAGCTTCAATTGGGCTTGGAGAATAGGAGAGGAGGAAGGTACTACCATGATCGAGGTGAGCACTAGGACGACACCAATGATGAGTTGAAGACGGATACGGGGTTTGTATACGCGGTTGATCTCTAGGTGGGAGATTGTTGGAGTAGAGATCCTCAAAGGAACAAAAGAGGAGAAATCCAGGCAGAGGAGCGAGCGGGCGCTCGAGGCATAGCAGGTGGGCGCTTATTTGGACAGAAGGTTGGTCCTTCGGAAAATCAACATCAAGCGGGCGCTTGGGGTAGGCCAGGCGGGCGCCTGGTCCGCTGACGGGATTTCGGGACTCCTTCCTTGTTTAGGTTTAAATCTTATTCCAGGGCATATATTTAAGCAATGTTCCGCCCCCAAACTCATTGTAACTCAGATTTAACATATTATAGTGCAAGATCCTGGCTTGGTAGTGCCCCCAGACGTAGTCAAACATATTGACGAATTGGGTAAACAATTTCTGTGTCTTTTCTTGCTTTGATTTCTTGTGCTTTGTTTGTGTGCTTTTATTGTTCTTGTGATTTGCTTGGGTAGTGGAGGGCCATATCCACAACATCAATTTCCCCTTCCTCTGGATCGTCAACTACAGGTGGAGCACTCTTGGGCTCCGCTTCATCATCATCATCATCTTTCCTGTATAGACCAAGTAGCTCTTATGGATTACTGTTTCCTTGCAACTTGAAACTCCCTAGACCATCGATTTTGCCTAGGGTTCGAAATTTCCACTTGTGATTTGAGTTGTGTTCAATCCGATTTGCTTAGGGTTCGGATTTTTCAGTTTTGATTTGAGTTTATGTTCGATTTAGGTTTGATTTTGGGTTTTTTTGTGTTGAAATTTTTGGATTCACTTTTCACCATTGTATTTGGTTTGAATCTGGTTCATGAATAGAGATGAAATGAGGATGATGATGAAATGGGTATGACTTCATTAACGGATGTTATTTATTTAACGAGTTCATTCATTCCATTAGTGAAATTTAACTTCATCCAACTGAGTTGCATTATTTGTAACCCGACTTGAAAGTACGTTTCATTATGTTGTTAAAGAAGAGTAGGTTACCTTTTGTGTAACCAAGAGTGTAGTACGTTGTATTGATTTGTAATTATCTCGATAAAAAAATTAATGTATAACCAATCGTCCGAGTGAAATTCTAAAAAAATTGTTATTGATAGATCACTTAATAAATTATCAATAACAACTTTTAAATTTCACTAGGATAATTGGATAGACATTACTAAGGAAGGATCTCGTTCTTGTACAGTCTCATTTATGAAGTCATTCTCCAATTAGTATTGTCCTAGAATTTTCAACTCCATATTTCTTGGTTTGGAAGTTAGTATGTAAGGGACCAAGAACGACTACAGTAAGCATTTTGCTATTCCGTACAATGTGCGATTGAGATATTGCCCCGCAATCATGCCAGCGATACGTGCATGTGATCAATATTAGTTTGGCATTCGTGGGGCCCACCAATAACCCTGTAATCCCAACCCTCAATCTTGCAAATAAAATGATGTGGTCAAATCTTAATCGACGGCTGCAAAAGAGTATCAAAGCTCACGCTATAAACCTTTTCAGGAACACAACACAGAAGGGACTTTTCCTGCATTTATATCTCGGCATTTCTATCAATTTCTGCTACATTCCTGCGCTTCTTGAAGAAATACTAAGTATTGACAATTTTTATTAAGTGTGGCTAGGTTATGGATGTTTTGAAAAAACTCACTTAATTTTGGCAATCTTTATTAATTCCGTAAATTTCCAAAACTTTTTATTAATTATTAAGTGCCAGATATGCATGTGTGCTAATTTTTGAAACTTTTATTAAGTCTCACTAATTTTAGCACTTTTTTTTTTATTAAGAAGCCCTCATTTCCAATAAAATTTATTAAGTGCCGCTTATTTTGACAATTTCTATTAACCTGCTAATATTTGACATTTTTTTATTAAGTGCCGCTAATTTGGCACTTTTATTAAGTGTTGATATTTTTTGGTACTCTCTCTGTCCCTAAATGAATGTCCAAATCTCAAAGGACATCTAAATTTTTTGACTTTTTGTACAAAATAGTGGCAAAGATCTATTTATATTCTTGTAATCTTCTTTCGAAACATTTAGTTTTTCAATTATAAAGAGATTAGTGAAAAAAATTGAAAAAAAAGAACATTTAGGGAGAAAGTTATTCCAAAAAAAAAAAAACACATTCATTTTGGGACGAAAATTTATGGAAAATGGACATTCATTTATGGACATGGGGAGTACTTTTTATTAAGTGCAGTTGAAAGAACCTGATGTAAATTATGCACTAAATAGAAAGATAAATTAGTACTTAAGAGGTTGACTATCTTTGAGATAGGTCGACTATCTTTACGTGAAGAATGTAAAAATAGTTTTGCAGTGGAAATGATATGTGATACGGAATGAAATAATGAAAGGACAGTGTAAAGGAATAAACAAGTAGTGTGTGTGAGTGTGTAGTGATAAGAGAACAAACACAAACGATATATTCTGGTTTATATTTAGGAACTACCAGGTAACCCGTGCTCTGCACGGAAACCAATACTATGTCTTAGAAAATATATTTTAACTATATTAACTAATATAGTAATCATCATTTAAACTAATACTATTAATAATAATAATAAATCTATATGATTACTATTATTTTAACAACTATTATAATTAACTAATATTATTGATAGTAATAGTCAGTACTCCCTCCGTCCCCGTTTAAGGTTCTTACTTTCCTTCTTGATATGTCCCAGTTTAAGGTTCTTAGTTGCTTTATTCCTTAAATGGCAAATGATTAATAGTGTTTTGGACATTTTTGTCCTCATAAAGTTCATATATTACAAAAAGCCCATCACTTACCCATCTACTTTTCACACACTTGCTTTATGAATGGACAATTATATCCTCCACCCACTACTATTCTTGACTCAATTTTGTCTTGATTCATAAATAAGCGTGCAAAGTCAAACTAAGAACTTTAAACCGGGACGGAGGGAGTATATATTAACGTCAATGATTAATCTATATAATAATAATTATAATTATAATTATTATAAAAAACTAATACTATTAATAGTAATAGTTACTCCCTCCGTCTCAAAATAGATGTCATTTTGGGAGTTAAATTTTGTCTCAAAATACTTATCGTTTCACTATTTTCAAAGCTTTTTTATTGCTACCAATTACGTATACCCTTAATAATGATAGTAACATATCTCTTACCTAACCATTTAATTACATAGATAGTTGAATTACTTTAGGGGTATTTGAGTCTTCTTCACATGCATTAATGTCATTTCTTAATATGTGTGAAACACTACAAAACAACATCTATTTTGAGACGGAGGGAGTAATTGATATAGTATCTATTATGATTAATTAATATTAAAAATTAAAAATTTAACTTAATAACTATTATAATTAACTAATATTAATAATAGTAATAGTAAATGTATATAGCCTATTATAGTTACCTAATACTATTAATAGTAAAAACTAACTTATAATTATAAAAAGTAGCTATTATAGTTAACTAACACTATTAATAGTAATAATTAACTTATACAGTAACTATTATAGTTAACTGATACTATTAATAGTAATAGTTAACTAATATAGTAACTATTATAGTTAACTAATACTATTAATAGTAATATTTAACTTGTATAGTAACTACTATTGTTAACTAATACTATTAATAGTAATAGTTAACTTATACTATTAATAGTAATAGTTAACTCATATAATTACTAATATGATTAACTAATAGTTTTAGCTAAGAATGAGAATATCAAAAGTCATTACATTTTAGGATGATGTTGATGTGGCTTCTTCAAATTCAAGCTTTTACAAAAATTTGTACACATGTCAAACCCACAACCCTCCTCACCAACTTTAATATATACTCCATCCGTCCCACCTCACTTGAGACTTATTTCCATTTTGGTCCGTCCCACTTCACTTGAGATTTCCCAAAATGGTAATCTTTTTATAATTTTATATTTAATCTACCCCACCCACTCATTCTCTCTCTTCATTTTCCACCACACAATTCATTCAACCAACTTACAATTAACCCCACTCATTCTCTCTCTTCATTTTCTACCACACATTTTCCTTATTTTATTCTTTTTTCTTAGTTATTATGCCCACCTATTAGGTCTCAAGTGAGGTGGGACGGAGGGAGTATATATATATAAGATTTGCCTTAAAACCTTTACAATGTATTATGAACTTCAATCTGACTAATCCATCCATCACGTGCACGTCACATGGGCATTTAATAAGATTTCTACGATTTTCGTTAAAAATCCCTAGATTGACGAAAAAAATATGTATTGAGCACAGATTCACCAAAAAAAATTAAATTGAGACCCCGCTTGGAGAACACCCTATGGACTTCAGGCCTAAATTGTAATTAAACCTACTAAATTTTGTACTAACTTCATGTCTCTAATAATATATTTGACGAATAATTTCTTAAGTCTATTTGCTACTAAAAGAGATAAAAGTCTACTGGAAAGAAATCTGACAAAATAGGCAACCATTTAATAAGGAAGGATTTTGTTCCTTTTGCTTTTCCAAAAAAATAATAAAAATAGTCGCATTCTATACTCTGATAAGATAATATTTAGTACAATTTAAAAAATATATAAAAAGATTAAAAAAAAATGAAAATTGCTTCAAAACATTTAGGGTTAATCTCATTTTACTAACCTAAAGTTTACATGTTGTATCACTTAGGGGTCTGTAATTTCAGTTTTCTCACTTTAAGGCCTAGACTTTTAGTTTTGTATCAATTTCGGGCCTAAGCAAACATTCTGTTAGATATTTGACAGAAAATTTGACAGAAAACTGGCATGTACCTTTCAACACCTATTTACTCTATGTCATTTGGTCTTTTGTTGACTTTTTACGTGATCATCTCATTGACATTTAGATTTCTTGGTGAAATGTGATAATGTGATTTCCCATCTTCACTACCAGACCTTTAATTCTCAAGTAAATGGTTGCATGAGGTCTCTTCTCCTACTGTTGCTATCTTCATCAACATAATGCACCACAATTACCAACTAAATCAATCCTTTTTACTCTGCAATTTGGAATTTAAATTCTTGGTCAGCCTATCTTTACCTCTTTATTTTTATATGGTTCATATTCATTTGATAAAAAAAAATACCACTTGAAAATAGTGTGGTTAAGATTTTCGGGCATTCATTTCAGAACGGAGGGAATACTTAGATTAGTTGTTGATTTTATTTTTCATTAAAATATATAATAGAAGCAACAAGAAGCATAATTAAATCTTTAATTAATTAATCAAAATGAAATAGTTATTAGTTTCTTATTATGATTGATAAAGCACACACCTTTACCTACTCTCCAATACCATACTCCGGAACAAGTTTTTTTTTTTAAAAAAAAAAAACTCTTTCTAACCACATAGACTTGGCATGTGCTATTTGAAAAGACCAAGCCCCAAAGAAAAGAGGTGTTGGATGATACATCCAATTTTCTGTTGAAAATCTAACAAAATTATTATTCAGGCCCAAAATCGATACAAAATTGAAAGTATAGACCTTAAAGAAAGAAAATTGAAACCATAGGCCTCCAAGTGATACGGCATGTAAACCTTAGGGTAGTAAAATGAGATTAACCCAAACATTTAATATTCACCCATCACGTGCTTCAAAATATCTAAAAATCTAAACAGGTTATCACCCATACAATTAGACAACGTTTAACATGTGAAAGATCGTAGTAATCTTAAGTCTTAAGTTATATGCAACACATAGGCATTCAATGTTAGTAATAATGTTGTATACATGCACCAAAAACAACGAACAAGCACTCAAATAGTAAAGAGGTGGTTGAGAACGCCCATTTTGTTTTTATGGATGAAAACGGATGCAACGGTAGCAATTTTGCACGAAACATAGGATCCCAACCCATGCTCCACTCAAAATCTGCCACGTGGCAGCGACCATGGGCCATTTTTTTTTTCCAGAAAAAAAAATCGTTTTTTTTAAATATTTTTTTTTGGTAGTTTTTTTCGTTTGTCAAAAGTAATACTTAGTATAACTAAATGTAACAACTGTGTTACTTATAAAGTAACATTGTTTATAAGTAAACGTAACACCAGTTTTACAAAAAAAAAACTCATTTTACTCATCTTTCAATTGTAATGCTAACTATAAATACGTGTAACACTAACAATAACTAAATGTAACACTTTAGTAGATGAAATTGTAACAGATTTCTATAGATAATGTAACACTTTTACATGTATCATGATAAATTGAACCTTTTGTAACTTATTATTTCAAAACATATGGATAGACTATTATACAAGTAAACGTAACTGTTTTACAATGTTATTATACAGGTAAAATGTAACATTCGCTTATAAATTGTTACTTTTTTATTTTTACAATGTTACTAATACAAGTGTTTTTAGTTCTAAAGTGTAAATGGTTGAATTATTACTTTTCTATACTTATGTGTTACAATTATGTATAAACACTGTTACATATCAGTAACATGTTCGTTACATTTTAGTTATAATAAGTATTACTTTTGGCAAATGAAGAAAACATAAAAAAAACACTGTTACTTTTCTGTATATATATTTATATGTATTACTTTTATGTATACAAAATGTTACATATAAGTAACACGTTTGTTACATTTAGTTATAGTAACTATTACCTTTGGCAAACCGAAAAAAATACAAAAACTAAAAAAAAAAAAAGGAAAAATAAATAAAATTTCCCGCGGGTCATGGGTCAAAAATGACCCGTCTCTACTATGAGACGGGTCATGGTGTTCTCGTATACAAGTTTTTGTCAATAGTAAAACAAGTCCAAAACAAAAAGCCGCTTATAGATAAAGATACATAGGCAAAATGTATAGAAATATTTATTCATGAAAAGTAAGTAGTGTGTATAAAAGGAAAAAATATTTGCTATTAAACGTGGTTTATATTTCCGAATTAACAAAATTATGCCTATAAAGACTCAGGTCAGACACTTCAACTCACATCACTCAGAGCTTTTCTTTTCTTTCTTTGCTTGATTGTGTCTTTGCCGCGTTGCCAAAACAAATCATTTGTCATTGTTATACCCTCATTCTCATTCTCATTCTCATTCTCATTCTCGTTCACAATTATATGATCATATCAATAAGAAGTACAAACAACTTTATGAAATAGGCCATTTTACGCGTCGCCGTATTTATGGATCTACGAAAGGTTTTGAAGTGTGCACTGTGGGAGGAACGGGATGGCAAGCGGGGTCCATTGATGAAACCACTTTTAATCGCTCTAGACATAATATTGGTGAGGAAAATGTGTGTATCCATGGAGCTATACATTGGATCATAACACGGAGAAGAAAGGAACTACTCTATCTTGTGTCCTTTGATTTACAAAGTGAGGAGTTTCAGTTTTCTCCACTTCCTAAAGCTCTTTCTGATGACTATTTTCGACTTTATCGAGAATATTATACTGAAATTCAAGGGAGAAGGCCACCTAAATTCCATTTAGGTCAAGCTGGTGGTATGTGTTTATGCTATTATCATTTGCCTCTTCAACAGATCAAAAGTGCCCAACCAAGCCCTTTGTTTTGTGAAAGGGTCTCAAAGGTCAGCAACACAGCTCCCGTATTTCCTAAATAGGATACCCGGAAATGGAGCCTCCCCCTCTGCTTTGGATCTTCCATCATCATTTTTTTCTTTTTCTTTTGTTTATCTTGGAAGTTCGAACACTTCTTGATAGCGTTTTTTTCTTTTGTTCTCTGAAACTAGGTTCAGCTTCGGTTTCTCCACCCTCCCTTTTTGCCACCCTCCTTTTTTGCGATGTTATTTTTTACTCACTCAGTAAAACCTCACTCACAGTAAGAGCTTACTCGGACCTCCAAACACATATAAACACGTAACATACCTTGTGGTGCGACAATGTCGTTATGTCCTAATACTAGCACTCAGAATATGGAGATTAACATCGATGACAATTTCAAGACTCTTTATATCCAGAATATTATATGGAAATTCAGAGGAGAAGACCACCAAATTCCATCTAGGTCAAGCTGGTGGTCATCTGGTTGTACTATATTATGGTGACAAGGATGATTTCTTGAATATCAATTTATGGGTGTTAGAGGACTACGAGAATAAGGTGTGGGCCCAGAAGAGAGTAAAACGCACACTGTCGTTGCGTCCTAAAACTAGCATCCAGGCCGTTGTGATAAATCTTGATCCGTGCTCTTTTCCACTCGATAGCAGTTTTAGGCTTATTTATCTCAAGGAAAGAGCTGACGGGGTTGTCAGAGTAACTAGTCTACCAGAATGGACTACAGCTGGACAGAAAGGGGTCAACGACAATAAATATTTCTGCCCACCTGCGAATATATTGTGTTTTTCTTCAGACTTATTTCTTGTTCTATTAGAAGGTGCTCACGCCACCCTATTCTCTTACCAAAGCCGGACGAAGACGAAGATGCTGGAAGTGATGTTGAGTTTTAGCATAGACTGAATTAGTTTTAGAAAAAGGGGAATGCTCGAAAAAAATGTTACAATTGTTCTTTCTTTATCAGATACATATCTTTATTTCATGTATATTTAAAAAAAATGATATGTTCTCATCTTTATCATTTATAAATGTATTTTTTTATATATATATATATTAATTAATAATGCTATGAAGGCTACAGCTGGCCTATAAATAATGTTTCAATTATTTTTTTTTATTTCATATATATGTGTGTGTGTATGCATTTATCATATTTTCTTGCGTATTGTTTCATGTTTCTTCCTTTGGCTCCACCTAAGTTTTGTGCAAGATTCCTAACAAGTCGGGATTCAGTTAAGATTTTGGACCGTGGGAACTTGTCATGCCAACTGAAAGACCCTGTTTAACTAAATGAACAGATAAATTAAAACTTGGACAGCTAACAGTTTGAGGTTAGCTGTTGAGAAATAATAAATAAGAGAAATGTGTAGCGGAATATAAATAAGTAAATAAATGAAAGGACAAGGTGTAGTATGTGTGTAAGTGTATGGACAAGAGTGTATACAGTATTTTTAAAGTGGTTCAGAGGCAAAACCCTTCTCTTACATCCACCCCCACTGTTGGAACAGTGAGATCAATTCACTATAATATTCTCTTCACTAAGAGTTACAAGAATTGATAAGGCAAGTTCCTAAAACTCCCTCTACTTAATTGACACTTTAATTAAGGTTGTTTCTTTCAAAGCGAGAAAAGAAAAAAAAAAATCACAAGTGTGTTTACAAATGAAAAATAGCTTGGCTATTAGATGGCTGAGTGAGGGTTGTAACTGGGTGCAAAATGGCACAATATTTGCAGGGGTCTATGCAAATATTCAAGACTGCGGAGTGTGAATGCAGGGGAGCTACAAAGGGTTATGAAGGTTTTCAAAGGTGTAAAAAGGTTAACTTGACAACATGCCAGTATGCTCCTTTATATATGGGTTGGCATATAGCCATTGGGTGACAAAGGTACAAAGGTAGCCGTTTGGGGAACACAGGTGCAGAGGAGTTAATGGTTTGTCTTTGACTTTGGTGACATGTTTGTTACTCCTTCCTTATTCAAGTTGTCAAGAGAGGACTATGCAGGCTTGATCAACCTTCATATGAGTTATTCCAATGATTGGATTTATTGGAATAATCATTCTTCAAAGATCTGACAAGGTGGGGTCAGCTGTTGGTCAAGAGCAGTCTTAGCTGTTGAAGCAGAGGTCTTAGCTGTTGGGCGTTTAAGGCCTTGGCTGTTGAATCTTGTTTGTAATTGGCATCTTGATAATTCATTTGAAGTAAAGGGAGTCTATAATAGGTGGTTCTTCAGTTTGTTTGATGTATAGATGATGGGTAGATCATGTAAGGTTGACTGTTGAGTTGTGTAGATGCAGGACAGTCTTAGCTCACTACAACAAAAGTGACTTTTCCCGGCACTTTAAAAAGTGCTGGAAATTGAAAAAAAGTGCCGGAAAAGCTATTCCCGGCACTTTTTCCGGCACTTTTAAAAGTGCCCGAAAAAGTGGTGTCGGCAATACTTACCGGCACTTTAAAAGTGCCGGAATTTCCCGGCACTTTTCAAAAAGTGCCGCTAATTTCCGGCACTTTTCAAAAGTGCTGGCATTTTCCGGCACTTTTTAAAGTGCCGCTAATTTAAATAAAATTATTTTTGAATTTACCCGGATTCGAACCCACGACCTCTTGCATACAAAGCACACCTTCTACCGCTAGGCTAAATCATTTTTTGTTATAAATTTTCATATACAATTATTTGTTACAAAACAAAAACTTATTTTAGGCCATTTCTATTATTGTAGTCCATGAAAATCTAATATAAGTAAAAAATTAAAGCAAAGTTACATGAAAAATATGATTAAATTTAAAAATTAAATAAAAATTCAAAACAAACATCTTGTTTTTAGCGGCAGTTTTGAAAAAGTGCCGGAAATTCCCGGCACTTTTGAAAAAGTGCCGCTAATTCCCGGCACTTTTTCATAAGTGCCGGAAATTCCCGGCACTTTTGAAAAAGTGCCGCTAATTCCCGGCACTTTTCAAAAGTGCCGCTAATTGCCGGCACTTTTTCATAAGTGCCGCTAATTCCCGGCACTTTTTTATAAAGTGCCGGAAATTCCCGGCACTTGTTAGAAAGTGCCGGGAATTAGCGGCACTTATGAGAAAATGCCGGGAATTAGCGGCACTTTTTCCAAAAGTGCCGGAAATTAGCGGCACATATGAAAGTGCCGGTAAATAAGTGCCGGAAAAAGCCATTTTTGTTGTAGTGGCTGTTGAACTTTGTCTTGGGTTGCCTGTGCTCAGGTCTTTGTATACATCATATAATCAACTGAGTTTGATTATTTATTTATCAAAAAATATTTACTATGATTAATTTGTGATTAAACATAGTGAGGTACTAACACCAAGATATCGAAGTTGTTCAATACCATCTTGTATAGTTTATTTTCCCCAGAAGATTCATGTTCTATTGACATCTTGTGGATACTGGAAAATTATAAGAATCATTGGTGGAGGATGTTAGCAAGGACTCTTCGATCACCTCAACCTCATACCCTACACATGATCGCATCAGTGATGGTAGTGACAATCCCGAATTCGCCTATTTCAACCAAGCATCTAACCTTGTATTGGGCTTGATCAAAACCACTTTATCAGCCAAAATCCAAGCCCATATTTGTTAGAGACATTATCCCACATTGGGAAATACCAAGCCATGCGTTGACTATATAAATATATTGGGCTGCTACTCTCATAGCCAATTGTGACTGCTCCATCCGCTTGAAACCTACTGGAAAAACGATTTGATGATAAATCCTGAATCCATGTTCGAAACTAAAGACTGAACTAAATGCCCTATCAAAGAAACCTGTCGACGGTCTTGGTCCTACCTTCATGGATTTTCATCACATTCCAAAATAATCGCCCAAGCGACTCCCTAGATGATTTGCAGGATTTTCTTCTACAAGAGGAGGACTTACTCATCCAATTTACTTCAGTTGCTCTCAATCCCAAAGTGCTAAATTGGGGATTCTCCGCTATCCTCTTATATGCTCAAGGATACAGAGGGTTGAAATCAATTGTATGTCCGCCATCCTCTCCCGTTGGAACTAGCTGATACTATTGGAGTTTGAACCTCGTACCCTCAAACAGGACATTCCTCATACTCTTTGGCAACGGGCGAACGACAAAGTAGGGTAACGTACTATAGCGTTTGTTACAATTAATGCAACATACTACCATTTGACATATTAATGAAATGTACTTTACCCATTGTTACTTATTATGGAACACACCCTAACGATGTTAAAAAAGATAACCATAATGTCATCAAAATAAGAAAAAGACTAACACCCGTTAAATACAATGAACATTCATTAGCTTATTTAACGGATTTGATAGTCTTCTTCCTTGTATCTCACAATCCATGCCCACCACCACCGGTCCTCTACATACCACCACAAATCATCACCATCTCTGCCCTTAACCACCACAGATCTGCTCTTTTTTTTCATCACTCAAAACCAACCCTTCTTTCCCTTCATCAATTTCTTCGTCGATCACCATCAAACTCCAGCCCCGTCGCCTCTCTTCTCCGGCATTCAGATTTTCCAGCCTTCTTCTGTAATCGAAAAAAATTAAAAAATCGCAGCTCTCCCTTTCTAACCTGTAATCTAGATCTAGGCTCGATTTGGGTCGGTCTTTGATATGAGGGTTCAATTTCGAATATGGGGCTTCACCTAGGATTCGAAAATTTCCAATTGTGATTTGAGTTGTGTTCAATTTTTCTTAGGGTTCGAAAGTTCCAGTTTTGATTTGAGTTTATGTTCGATTTAGGTTTAATTTTAGGCTTTCTATTGAAATTTTTGGATTCACTTTTGGTGTTCATCCACCATTGCATTTGGTTTGAAATTGGGTCAAAAATAAAGATGAAATGAGGATGATGATGAATTGGGTATGACTTCATTAACGGATGTAATTTTATTTAACGAGTTCATTCATTATGTTAGTGAAATTTAACGTCATCCAACCGAGTTGCATTATTTGTAACCCGACTTGAAAGTACATTTAATTATGTTTTTAAAGAAGAGTAGGTTACCTTTTGTGTAACCAGGAGTGTAGTACGTTGCATTGATTTTTAACTATCTCTTTTGGGAACTAGCAATGAAAGACGAATTGGCAGCCATGCATAAAAATGACACATGGTCTCTAGTACCCAGATTCACGTCCATGAATGTAGTTGGTAGTGGTTGATTTATAAAGTCAAGCATCATGCCAACGGTACAGTTGAAAAGCACAAAGTTCGACTTGTAGCCTAACCATTCTCGCAGTAAGAGGACATTGATTGCAATGAAACTCTTAGTCCAGTCGTAAAACCGCCAACCATCCGGACCCTGTTATCTATTGCTCACTCCCGTTCTAGGCCTCTCCAACAGTTAGACATTCGGAATGTCATCCTCAATGTTGGGTTTCCTAGTAACATGCGCAGCGGAATTAATCATTTAAATTTTTTTATGAAACCCAAAGCCCATAGATCCATTCATATGATTATATCAAATACATGCATAATGAATACTAGAATACTAACCCTTGATGCCTTTGTTAATCAACCTTGATTTGAAAGCTTGATCACGAACAAAATCAGGAACATGGATTTTGAAGATGATAAGCTTCACCCTCTATCGGTATCCACACTACGAACGAATATCAAGAACACTTGATCTTGGTTGCTAGACCAAAACTATGAAACACACTTTCACAATTATATGACTATATGGAATTATGAATTCTTGATCTTAGATTCTAAATCTTGGATCAAGAATATTGTCTCTCAAAACCACTAGGTTTCATATGCATAAAGGCTGGTGAAAAGATGTTTATATAGGTCCTAGTCCTTAACCCTTAAGGACTAGGAAACCTAAATCCCGTTACCTAATTAATGTTGCAAACTTTCTGTCCAAGCAGCTCTGGCACGGTCGTGCCAATTGGTGCGCGCCTGCCCTCCGACTGATAAATATTGGCATGGTCGTGCTTTATATTCGGCACGGCCGTGCCTAGCACGGTCGTGCTTTATATCTGGCACGGCCGTGCCAGACCAGAAAAATGCCTTTTTCCATTATTCCAATTCTGTCTTTTAGGTTTCGTTCTATTTGTGTGTGACCCTATAGGATCACACTAAGTTGGCAATGGGCTTAAACATAAACCCATAAGATATGATTAGGTTCTAGAAAATCGTCATACCAACCCAAATAGTGTAATTATATACAAGTTCGCATTCCTTTATAGAACATGTCGCAATCCTTTTGTCCACGATGTCATTGAACACAAGTCATGGTCAACAAGTCAACTTGTATTGTTCAATACTTTCTCGATGATAATCCAAATGACATTGATCCAATCAATTCATTTGAGTTTGGCCAAACATTTCATCAACATCATTCTACGAGGGGCCCAAGCTTGACAGCTCTCCGAAGAGGGACAAATCCAACATAGCTTATTATTCTTCCCTACGTGAATCCGATTATGCCAATCATACCCTTTATAACTTCCTGGTTAAAGGCAGCAATTGAATATGTCAAACATAATGTTCATCAAGTGGAAGACTATAATAACTTAATGTCTAAGGATTCAAATGACATAACTAATATGAGATCTATATACGACATAGACCATGATATAAATCTCATACAGCGGGTCATGTCCAGTACCTTGTTCCAAACAAGTACCCATAAATCTAACATGATCATCCCATGATCATTTAGCCTTTATACTACTGCTTAACAAGTACTAGGGACAGAGATTATTATAAGTAAACATGAACAACAATAATAATCAAAACATTTCTTTATTAATATGAATAAAATGATAACAATTACAACGTTTAACAAAAGTGCCTAGGGCACCAACACTAACAATCTCCCACTTGCCCTAGGCCCAATATCCCATGTATCTAATACCCATGGTCCTAACATGACCATCATGTTTAGCTTGTGAAAGTCCCTTTGTTAGCGGGTCTGCAACGTTATCATCAGTTGGTACTCTGCATGTATTTACGTCTCCCCTATCAACGATTTCTCGAATGATATGAAAACGCCTAAGTATGCGTTTGGATTTTTGATGTGCCCTTGGTTTCTTTGCTTGAGAAATAGCACCATTATTATCACAATAAATGTCTATTGGATTAGCAATACTAGGAACCACTTCAAGTTCACCAATGAACTTCTTAATCCAAACAGCTTCCTTTGCAGCATCCGATACAGCAATATACTCAGCCTCAGTTGTAGAATCAGCGACTGTACTCTGCTTGGAACTCTTCCAGCCTACAACTCCACCATTTAACATGAACATAAAACCCGATTGCGATCGACTATCATCTCTGTCAGTTTAGAAGCTTGTATCCGTGTAACCATTTACAACGAGATCATCTTCCATTCCTCCATAATTCAAAAACGAATCTTTTGTCCTTCTTAAGTAGTTAAGAATCGCTTTTACAACCATCCAGTGATTCTCACCAGGGTCAGATTAATATCTACTCGTCATGCTCAAAGCATAAGATACACCCGGCCTAGTACATATCATGAGATACATGATGGATCCAATTGCCGAAGTATATGGAATCTCACTCATTTTTTCCCGCTCATCGTTTGTCTTAGGACATTGAGTTTTGCTTAGAGAAACTCCATATAACACTGGCAAATGTCCTCTCTTAGAATTTTCCTTACGAAATCTTCTAATGACCTTGTCAATGTATGTACTTTGGCTTAAACCAATTAGCTTCCTTGATCTATCTTTGTAGATCTTAAAGCCAAGGATATATGCGGCTTCACCCATATCTTTCATTGCGAAAAACTTTCCTAACTAAGTCTTTACAGACTGAAGTGTAGGAATGTCATTTCCAATGAGCAATATGTCATCCATATATAAAATAAGGAATATCACCATGCTCCCACTAATCTTCTTGTATACACAAGATTCATCTTCGTTCTTGATGAAGCCAAACTCTTTGACCAATTCATCAAAATGGAGATTCCAACTCCTAGAAGCTTGCTTCAATCCATAGATGGATTTCTGCAATTTGCATACATTAGAATTTTGTGCAAAACCCTCAGGTTGTGTCATATAGACATCCTCTTGCAAGTTCCCATTAAGGAAAGCGGTTTTGACATCCATCTGCCATATTTCATAGTCATGATATGCGGCAATGGCAAGCAAAATTCTTATAGACTTGATCTTTGCTACAGGCGAAAAGGTTTCATCATAGTCAATACCATGAATCTGCCTATAACCTTTCGCTACAAGCCTAGCTTTGTAAGTATGAACCTTCCCATCCATGTCAGTCTTCTTCTTGAAGACCCATTTGCATCCTATGGTTTTTACACCTTCGGGTACATCAATCAAGTTCCAAACTTGATTATCTTGCATGGATTGCAATTCGGATTCCATGGCTCCAAGCCATTTCTCCGAATCAGGAGATGACATTGCCTCTTGGTAGGTGGTCGGTTCATCATTCTCAATGATCTTCACCTCATTACTATCCGTTATGAGAAACCCATATCTCTCGGGCTCGGATCGTAACCTACCAGATTTGCGAGGTACTTGTGTATCTTAAACAGGCTCCACAACTCCTTGTGGGACTTGTTCTTGTTCCACCATCGGTTCAATGTAATTTTCTGGGTCTCGAATCTCTTCGAGATTTACTTTACTCCCACTGATTTCTTTGGAGAGAAACTCTTTCTTTAAAAAGACACTAGTTCGGGCAACAAAAACTTTGTTGTCCGTTCGGTTGTAAAAGTAATATCCTTTCTAGTTTCCTTAGGATATCCCACGAAAATATATTTATCAGTTTTTTGTGCAAGTTTGTCTGAGACAAGTCTTTTGACAAAAGCTTGGCAACCCCAAATCCTCATGAAAGACAAACTAGGTTTCTTTCCGCTCCACATCTCATATGGAGTCTTTTGAATCGATTTACTTGGAACTTGATTTAGTGTGAAAGCAGCAATTTCTAGTGCATAACCCCAAAAGGATAAAGGAAGATCAACTTGACTCATCATTGATCGAACCATGTCCAACAAAGTTCGATTCCTCCTCTCGGACACACCATTCCATTGTGGTGTTCCGGGTGGAGTCAATTTTGAAACTATTCCACAATTCATTAGATGATCATCAAATTCTTGACTTAATTATTCCCCACCTCGATCCGATCGAAGTGTCTTAATTCTTTTGCCAAGTTATTTTTCTACTTCATTTTGAAATATTCTAAATATCTCAAACGCTTCACTTTTATGTTTCATTAGGTAAACATACCCAAATCTACTATAATCATCGGTGAAGGTTATGAACTATTGAAATCCTCCCCTAGCATTTCTACTTAGTGGTCCGCATACAACGGAATGTATCAACCCCAATAAGTCGCTCGCCCTTTCACCCAACTTGATAAAAGGTGTCTTAGTCATTTTTCCAGGAAGACAAGACTCACAAGTATCATATGACTCAAGGTCACATGAACCTAAAAGACCGTCCCCATGTGTAGATACCCCCGAAAAACCACTACTTGGCTAGAGCGGTGAATTATCCTAGGATGTCTAACTTATTTTAGATTGTAGAGTCGCCACCTATGTTATTGAGGGAACATAAGAAAAACCTAAAGAAGTAGCCTATTTTTATGTACAAAACCAGAGATTTGGGAGAGAAGGGTTCGGGGGTTAGGTGACGGAGTGGGAAGTACTTAAACACCCACTCCGCCCCGCTTACGCGGGTCTTGATACTATGTGTTCTAATGCTAAATGCCCTAATTTTAGTATGAGAAAAGTGCTAACAATTATAATGTAAAGAGAGGGGAAATTACAAAAGAAAAATAAAAGAAACTTGTCTTATTGATTAATTCATTCTAAAGATTATATGTCAAATGATTACATTAAGAAATGGTTGATGAATTAAAATGGAGTTTAGAATGTTGGAATGTAACCTTGACCAAACTTCAATAGTGAAGTGGCCTTTTGGTTGTATTCCTTTTTATAGAGATTGCATACACATTTAGAAGAGATGAAAGATGAAGAAAACAAATAAAGAGCTTTGATAAAGAGAAGTAAAAGAGTTTAGAAGGAGAAAGTGGGAGTTGTACCTTGTGCTTGAATGGGGAAGAACCAATTTGTCTATAGTAACCACTCTTGAAAATGAACCTTTTGAGTTTTAGAGAGTTTTTGAGTCAAGAATCCTTCCTCCTCTTCTATTTTGGAATGAAAAGGTATTTATAGGTGTTAGGTAAGTGTTTGTGGTCACAAAGATGGCTCTTCCCCGGATCAAGCCAAGGCATAATGACCTTGGGGGTTACAAATCAGAAAAAGAGGGAAATTTGGCAAAATCTGAGATTCTGGAGGTGGGATGCGCGCACATCCTACCCCCCCCTATGGGAAGCGCACGACTCCCACAAAGGAAGGCAAAGGCGCGCACGTCCCACCTTCAGAAAATCCATATTTTAGCCCAAAAGTTGGTCCCGTTATGCAGTTAAGCCCCGAAACTAATGAAATCAGTCAGAAACTTAATGAACACCACGAAAGTCAATAAAATCAAAGTACACAAAGACTCAAGGTTGAATTTTTCACTTAGTCAAGTCCAAGTCTAACGGAGTAAGTCAAGAACTTAACGGAAAGTAATAAAAGTTAACGAAAAGTAACAAAACTTAACAAAAAAGAGGAAGACAGAGAATGTGTATACAATCGGGACATGAGAGGTCCAAGGCGGGGTGTCTACAGAGTCCCTCGGTGACGTGGATTGCAAAGTAAAACACGTCGACGAAAGAACAAAACATCCGCCAAGGACAACGAGAAGAAAAAAAACAAAGACTCGATGAAAAAAAGAACTTTGAAATTACAAGAGATAGAGGTGCGCTCCCTGTGTGAGCGACTTTTGCTGATAGGAAAAAGGGTACGGTGGCATGAGGCAGAAATTTTGGTGCGCGGTGCGGCATATTTTGATGTGCTGTGCGACACTTATTTATTCTGGTTTACAGTGTGGCATATTCTGATGCGCGGTGCGGCATATTCTGATGCGCTGTGCAGTACTTATTGATTCTGGTGCGCGGTGCAGCATATTCTGATGCGCTGTACGGCAGTTGTTGATTCTGGTTCGCGGTGCGGCATATTCTGATGCGCTGTGCGGCACTTGTTGATTCTGGTGAACAGTGTGGCATATTTTGATGCGCTGTGCGGCACTTGTTGATTCTGGTGCGCGGTGCAGCATATTCTGATGCGTTGTGTGGCACTTATTGATTCTGGTGCGTGGTGCGGCATATTCTGATACGCTGTGCAGTACTTGTTGATTCTGGTGCGCGGTGCGGCATATTCTGATGCGCTGTGCGGCACTTGTTGATTCTGGTGCGCGGTGCGGCATATTTTGATGCGCTGTGCGGTACTTATTGATTCTGGTGATTGGTACGGCATATTCTGATACGCTGTGCGGCACTTGTTGATTCTGGTGCGCGGTGCGGAATATTCTGATGCGCTGTGCGGCACTTGTTGATTCTGGTGCGTGGTGCGGCATATTTTGATGCACTATGTGGAACTTATTGATTCTGGTGTGTGGTGTGGCATATTTTGATGTGCTGTGTGGTACTTGTTGATTCTGGTGCGCGATGCGGCATATTCTGATTCGTTGTGCGGCACTTATGGATTCTGGTGCGCGGTGTGGCATATTCTGATGCGCTGTGCGGCACTTGTTGATTCTGGTGCGCGGTGCGGCATATTCTGATATGCTGTGCGGCACTTATTGATTTTGGTGCACGGTGCGTCATATTCTGATGTGCTGTGCAGCACTTGTTGATTCTGGTGCGTAGTGCGGCATATTCTGATGCGCTGTGCGGCACTTGTTGATTCTGGTGCGCGGTGCGGCATATTTTGATTCGCTGTAAGGCACTTACTGATGAAAAGGGGTTCGGTGGCATGAGTCGGCCCACCATAGCCAACTTGTAGTCTGCAGGGGGATTGCTTGATGAAGAGGTGGTGTTTTCCTTGGCTCACCATGGACCAAGTTGTTTCCATTGGACTGTAGTCATTGTTGATTGTTGACTTGAGGTGCGGGCACAGTTGACTGCGGACCACTTTCTGCTGGGGATGAAATGCCTGAATTGCCCATGCTGTTTACTTTGTGTTGGTACCTGTTATGTATGTGATTGGCAGGTATACGTGCTTGTGCGATAAAATGTATGATTGATGTGAAGTAGAAATTGTGAGAGAAATTGTGCTTGTGGTGTGATGTGATTTTGAAAGCATTTTTGCATGAGAGAGAAGTATTGTGAACGACTTCGTGTGCGGTGTGATTTTGAGGAAAGTTTCGGATACATTCATACCTTCACTTACCATTGCCGCTTGATGATGATGAATTGCTTCTGCCTTTGATGGAGAATGATGATGAATTGCCTTTGCTTTTGGTGAGACGGTGTTCTGGATGATGGGTTGGTCGTGTACGTATCCCTTGAAAGGAATCAAACCAACGTAGTTCAAGGATGATGGAGAAAGCTGGGAAGAAGCTAAGAGAAAAATAAAGCACATACTTTTTACACAAGCAAGAAAAAGAAAAAAAGAATAAAGAAAAAATATTGAACAATTCTAAGCATTGTGTGTTTGTTAAGCCAACCCAAGATTAAGTTATGTTCGATCGAAGTCCTGTTGGTGTTGGTGCCCTAGGCACGTTTGTTAAATGTTGTATAACTTATCATTTTATTCATGATGATAAAGAGATGATAAGATTATTATTATTGCTCGTGTTTGCTTATAATAATCTCCGTCCCTAGAGCTTGTTAAGCACTAGTATAAAGGTTAAATGATCATGGGATGATCATGTTAGATTTATGGGTACTTGTTTGGAACAAGGTACTGGACATGACCCGCGGTATAAGATTTATGTCATGGCCAATGTCATATATAAATACCATATTTGTTATGTCATTTGAATCCTTAGACATGAAGTTATTATAGTCTTCCACTTGATGAAGATTATGTTTGACATATTCAAATGTTACCTTTAACCAGGTAGCTATAAAGGGTATGATTGGCATAATCGGATTCACGTAGGGAAGAATAATAAGCTAAATGGATTTGTCCCTCTTCGGAGAGATGTCAAGCTTGGGCCCCTCGTAGGAATGATGTTGATCAAATGTTTGGCCAAACTCAAATGGATTGATTGGATCAATGTCATTTGGATTATCAACATATTCGGGATCGAGAAAAGTATTGAACAAGACAAGTTGACTTGTTAACCATGACTTGTGTTCAATGACATCGTGGACAAAGAGATTATGACATGTTCTAAATGGAATGCGAACTTGTATCTAGTTACACTATTTGGGTAGGTATGACGGTTTGCTAGAACCTAATCATATCTTATGGGTTCATGTTTGGACCCATTGCCAACTTAGTGTAATCCTTGAGGGTCACACACGAATAGAACGAATCCTAAAGGACTGAATTGGAATTATGAAAAAATGGGTTTTTCTGGTCGGGCACGACCATGCTTGTTTTAGGGCACGACCGTGCTAAAGTGCTTGGCACGACCGTGCCGATTATAAAGCACGGCCGTGCCAATAATCAGAAAAGGGAAGGCTGGCTTGACCCTATTGGCACGACCGTGCCAGTTTTAGGGCACGACCGTGCCAGAGCTGCTTGGACAAAAAGTTTGTTTCCTTAATTGGGTGACGGGATTTAAGAATCCTAGGTCATTAAGGGTTAATGACTAGGGCCTATATAAGCATCTTTTCACCAGTCATTAAGCTAATAAAACCTAGTAGTTTTGAGAGACAATATTCTTGATTAGTGATTTGGAATCAAAGATCAAGAATTCATAATTCTATATAGTCAAATATAATTGTGAAAGTGTGTTTCATAATTTTGGTCTAGCAACCAAGATCAAGTGCTCTTGATATTCGTTCGAAGTGTGGATACCACTAGAGGGTGAAGCTTATCATCTTCGAAGTTCGTGTTCTTGCTTTTCGTGATCAAGCTTCAAGTCTCCACCAAGATCAAAGGCTAAAATTCAAAGTCATCAAGGGTTAGTATTCTAGTATTCATATTGCAAATATTTGATATAATCATATGAATGGATCTATGGCTTTGGGTTTCACAAAATTTTTAAATGCTTAATTCCGCTGCGCATGTTACTACGAAACCCAACAGTGGTATCAGAGCCCCGTTCATGTTGATTATTTCAATACTAGATCATGTTGTATGTATATAACTTGTTTTTTTATGTGCCTAGCATGATATGAATATTGGGATTACGATGTTTATGTGTTATATGGATTTTATGTGGTTTATTGTTTTATAAACTTTAATCGCACTATTCAATCGCAATAAAAGTTATGGTGGATTTAAAATTGTTTGGGTTATCAATTTTTTATTGGATCAAAGTTTTGATAATCTAGGGATTCATGAATTGTTCATTCAAGGTTTTGATGATCATGGTGAATGGATCACCAAGAACACCAAATCCTAATTGAATAGGGAAAAACAATTTTGAGATAAATTTTGGAAACTTTAAAATCTGGGATTTTCGGAGGTGGGTCCGACCGGACCTATACAGAGACCCGGCTGGACCTTCTGGTCTGGTTGGGGGCTCGGGCATGTGGTTTTTGGGTACGGATCTCGGGGTTTAATTTTTCTATTTGTTTTGATCTTGTGATTCTGAGATTGGATCAAGGTTTGGATGGCTAATCTACGTTCATCGAGATTGTGTTTCCCAAACTTGATCACAATCAAAGTTTCAAAGATAAAACGAAGTTAGAATTATGAAGAGTTCATAATTGCTAAAATTGAGAAACAAAGTTCTTGATTCAAAGATTGGAGATCCATGTGGAATTTTGGATGCAATTGGCCCACGTTCATCGAGACCATCTATTGCTTAGTTTCGGCCACATTGACTACTTTCTTGGTTTCTTGAATTAGTACGGAATTGTGGATGCCTTATGGCTTAGTTTCGACCGCACTTCTTGTTGTCTTGATTTGGAGATGATAAGCAAAGTTCAAATAGTCTCATCCTCATAATTATAGAGAAACTAATGACACATAAATATTATGCTTAAATTAATGATTATTAATTTAGTGGCTAAACTTGATGCGTAACATGTTTATCTTATGTGCTCATAAATGTGTTTTATGCTATAAGGAGATAAACCTTCAAGAAAGTTTTAAGTCTTTTTCGCCACGCCATGATTAAAACACTTGTTAGTACATGGGTGATTTTTATGTGGGTTCGCCCTAGCGAGGTGCATTAACTTTATTTATGTATGAGCAAGATAGATAATGTGGGCACGCCCTAGCGAGGCACATTAACTATACGTTTAAAATGGTTGGACTTAATTAGGCGTCAAAACAGTTTTGGGCCAAGGCAAAGATGAGATTAAACATGATTTTGAAATTGGATCTCTAAGAATCATATGGGATATGATTGACATGATTGTCTACCTAATTAATTTGATTTTGTGTAATCCGCCTTAGCGGACTTGAAATTAAATTAAAGTTGGATCTTAGCCCAATTTAAAAGAATCTCAGAAAAAGGATCTAAGAGTCATATGGGATATGATTGACATGGCTGTCTACCTAATTAATTTGATTTTGTGTAAAACGCCTTAGAGGACTTGAAATTAAATTAAAGTTAGATCTTAGCCCATTTAAATTATATTATACATTGGATGTATAAGAATGTTATATAATTTAGTGGAAGTATTTTTGGAAAATACATTATTTATCTCTTTAATGAGATTGGTACTTGTAAAATTTTGGAAATTTTGCATAAGTTGTAGATGACAACTAAAATCGTTGCGATCAATCCTTGATAAGGATAAGCTTCAAGAGAATGGTACAAACTTCATGGATTGGATCCTGAGCCTAAGAATCGTTCTAAGGCAAGAAGATGGTTGTACATTCTTGATAGGCCTATTCCTAAAGGAACCCAAAGCCAATGCCCCTAGGGCGGAGGAGACAATCACAAGAAACATGAATATCATTCTAGGGATGCGAGTTGTCTCATGCTCGCGATCATGTGCTCAAAACTCCAATAAAGTTTGGAACTTGTGGAAGCTTATTAGATAAGCGTGGATTTAAGAGACATGTTTTAAGAGCAATCTAAGCAAGAAAGGTGATGGATGTGTTTTTACCCATCCAAATCTTATACTTCTATGGCTTATTAGATGCTCAACCTTGGGTATTTTGATGGTTTTGGAGTATTTATGAGTATAGGGAAGGAGCGGACGAATGTACGGATTCATGTATGCTAAAGCATGAAAAGAAGGATAAAAAGCGGACCATAACATAATGATAAATAGATTTTACCTCTTATCAATCAATGACATTGGATAGTACTCGAAAAGATATTTCCAACGATAGTTTACACGTCCAAATCGGAGTTCGTATGAAGAAGTTATGGCCTCCGGAAGTTTACGAGTAAAATGTACAAATCACGCACTTGAGCTCCGAATTGCCAAGAGGGCTGATCAAGTGGGCGAGCGCCCACTCTCAAAGTGGGCAGGCGCCCATCAAGGACCTTAAAGGAATTTTTCAGGGACCTTTGAGGAATTATCCAAATTATGATGGGCTTTTCAGTAATTTACAAATTTTCAGGGACTTTTCTGGAATTTCTGGAGGACCTTTGGGGAATTTTCGGAGGGCTTTTATGGAAACCCAAAAATACCAAGGGCTCCTGGGGAATTCCGGCCATCAGCACTTATTTTCTCCTTTTTCAACATGGAATCCTAAGTTTTTCCTAATTTTTACACCTCCTTAGCCCTAGTATAAATATAACATTCCATCCACAATACTTTGTACATACTTTTATTCAAGATTCAAAATTGTAATCAAGGATTCATCAATTTAATTCAGGTTTTGATGTTCTTTAGTTTATTCTTAGTTCTTGATTATATGAGTAGCTAATTCCTAGATTCATGGATTGGTAGTAACAAATACTAGAATTCTATGCTATAGATTTAATTCTTTCATTCTTTCTTATTATTGTTCGTTAAAATATTATTCATACTTAATTCTTTAGTTTCAATTATATGTTAAGATATAAATTGCTTTAGAATTATTGGGTATATATTGCTTCACTTGCGTAGGCGATTATACGTTGACCACTATTTTAATAATTAGATCTAATTGAGGACCTTGCGGAAATCAAAAGGATCTAGGTTCAAATATTCTTAAGTACCAATCCGGCCACCTAACCGTCCCAATTCTTACTAAAGTGAATGAACCCAAGAATAATATTGATCTTGTCATCATGAGCATAGCATAGAGTGAAAGTATTTGTGAACTCAATTCATGAATCTATTCTTTAATCTTGCTATTATTTGTTTTATTAGTTTAATTTTAGTTATTGCTTTAGTAGTTAATTATAATCACAAAAACCAAAACCCCTTTATTTATTTTTATAGTTTTAATTTACATTCTTGTTAATCCGTCAAGTCTCTGTGGATTCGACCCTTGCTTGTGCATACTACTACACCGGTAACTAGTACACTTGCTAGGTTAATTTAATTAGAGGGAGATTATCTCCATCAAGGTTTTGGCGCCGTTGCCGGGACTTGTTGTTATTTACAAGTTCATTTAATCGGTGTATGTTTGGTAGACGTTCATTGGATCCCCAGTTGGTCCCTTTGAACGATAATATTGATAGACTTGATAGGGGCATTCCCTCTATTAGTGAGTCTGAATCTGAGACTTCTGTCATCGAGGCAGAGGTAGTGTTAAGTGAATTAGAAACTTCTTCCACCGAGGGAGAAAAAATTGAAGTAGTAATGGCTAACCCTTTAATGAAAGAATATGCTAGGCCCAAGGTCAACACATCGGTGTCGTGCATTGTCTTGACTGATGCAGCTAAAACCTATGAGGCAAAGGGCCATTATTTTAGTCAGTTGCCTAAGTTCCAGGGTCTTTCCGGTGAGGATTCTTTGAACTTTTTGAGAGAATATATGATGATTGTTTCGGGATTCCCAGTCAAGGAGGGGGTTACTGACGAACAATTAAGGCTTAAATATTTCCCTTTTGCTCTTCAAGGGGCAGCCAAAACTTGGCTACTGTTACTTCCTGCTAGGAGTTTTACCACATGGGATGGGTTGCACGATATTTTTCTTAAGAAATTTTTCCCACATGCCACTTTGGCCACCTTTAGACAGAAAATTATAGGATTTACTCAAGATCAAGGTGAGCCATTCCATGAGGCATGGGATAGATTTAAAATGTTACAAGTGCAATGCCCCCATCATGCTTTTCCTGAGGCCCTTTTACATCAAACATTTTATGGGGGGTTGACTGCAGCCGACCAAGCTATGGCCGACAATGCAGCATGTGGCTTTTTAGGAGCCAAATTAAGTGGTGTAGATGAGTTTGCTAGACAGGTAGCCTTGATGAACCAAAATTTGGCGAAATTTAACATGAATATGGGGTCATCAAGTGCTAATGTTATATCTGATTTTTGTGCTAACTGTGGTCCTAACACTCATGCTACTAATGTTTGCCAAGTTGTTGCGCAGTGTGATTCTGAACAGGTCAATACAATGCAAGGTTATCCCCCACGACAGAATCAAGGTGGTATGTATTCTAACACCTATAATCCGGATTGGAAGAATCACCCGAATCTGTCATGGAGTAATAACCAAGGGAACCAGTTTCAACAGAAACCTCTCTATCCTCCTCCCCTACAAGGGAATCCAGAACAGCAACCCAAGCAATCTTTGGAGGATATGATGAGGTCAATGATGCAAGAGCAACAGTAGATGAGGATGATGATGGAGCAGCGAGAGAAGCAGCAAGATGCGGTTAACAAAAAGCTGGAGACCCAAATTGGTCAACTAGCTGAAGGGCAGCAAGGACATAAACCGGGAACTTTCCCAAGTCAAGGGCAGCAAGCCATGGCCATTACTTTCCTACATAATGGCAATCAGGTAAATAATGAGGTACTCCCTATCGCTACATCTTCTCCTGCTGTTGAGATTCTTGAGAGTAATGTTGTTGATAAAGGTACAAATGGAATGGAAAAAAATTCTAATACTGAGACTCCTACTCCCAAGCCATATGTACCTCCTATGCCGTGTCCTGGAAGTTTTATGAGGCACAAGTTGAATAAACAAATGTCGGAGTTATATGAGGTGTTTTCAAAAGTTAATATTAATCTCCCGTTGTTGAATGTGATAAAAAATATCCCTGCTTATGCCAAGTTTTTCAAAGAAATAAACTCCAGGAAACCTAAGTATGGGAAAGAGGAGAAATTGATCATGGGAGAGAGTGCTAGTGCTGTGGTTCGACAAGACCTCCCACCTAAACAAAAGGACCCCGGAAGTTTCACAATTTCCATTACTTTGGGGGATTCTACCAAGGTGAAGGCGATGTTAGATCTTGGTGCTAGCATAAATTTATTGCCATATCACAAGTATCTTGAGTTAGCCTTACTTGAGCTAAAACCCACTACATTGACCCTTCAACTTGCTGATCGTTCCATTAGACGACCGTTGGGTATTGTGGAGGATGTTTTAGTTCAAGTAGGCAAGTTGATTGTCCCTGTAGATTTCATCGTTCTTGAAACTGTTAATAATGTTGGCGATCACCGTGAATCTCCCATATTGCTTGGGCGACCATTCATGGCGACCACCAACACAATAATTAATGTGGGGAATGGGACATTATCAATGTGTGTGGCCAATGAACATTTATAGATCCCTGTGCATGACATCATGAAACATCCTTCGATTGATGAGGACTCATGTAATTTTGTGGATGAGGTAGGTGAGTGCGTACCTGAGCATGTAGGGCATGAGAGTGATAGTGGGAAATTGGAGAGTGTGTTGAATGGCAGTGAGAAAACTAGGGATAATGCGGACGTTCATGCCATGGCCATATCCCATAAGGCGGACGAAAACCATTCTAGTGATGGCCCGTTTCACCCCCTAGGCCACTTCAATGAGAAGTCGGTGCCTCATATAAAATCTTGTACCACTCTTGCTTCTTCTTGTTCTACAGGTACTAGTAAGAAGGAAAAGAGCCCAAAAGTGAAAAAGAAAAAGCACAAGGGAGCCTCAAAGATCCGATGGGTTCTCCCAGAATTAATTAAAAAGGGAGAGTATGTGTGGGCAATTGTGGGCATTCATGCACGAGAACACTTAAGGTGGGCAAAAGGCAGAAAAGCAAAAGCCAGAGTCAATGTGGCCAATCTCCACCCCAAATAGGAATGGGGCCACCGTCGGGCTAACGACGTTAAACAAATGCGCTAATTGGGAGGCAACCCAACTAGGTAACATTTATTTTGCTTTCTTTTTATTGTTTTGTTGTGTCATGCCATCCTTTGAACCCAAAGCATGTTTTCATTCCTTATGCTATGAGGACATAGCATGTTTTGAGTTTGGGGGTAGGCATCTCTCCGAGTTTGTGGGTTTATAGGGGAGTGTATATAGTTGTTACCCTCCAAAAAAATAGAAAAATTAAAAAAATTTTCTCTTTATATTTTGGGATGTTGGCCATGGTCGGTGATGATCCGAGGGTTTGTTTTTATTAGCCATTATGGGTGCTATTGTTTAACCTGGAGTTGGGACTGCATTAACACTACTAAAGGCATGATTGCACCACCTCTCACTTACATTTTTTTTCCATGATCATGTTATCAACTTAAGAATAATTTATGGGATCACTTGGTGTATGTTCGGGGACCCTAGAACATCGTTGCATGGTTGTCAATAACAAGTCAATAGGTTATTCGGTATTTATGGCATTTTTTTCTCAACCCTTTTGTTGGCCTTATTTTGTCTATCTAGTCACTTAAATAAAATCATCGCTAGAACACCCGTTTAAGCCTAGTAATGGATGAAAGAATGGCACATTAAAGACCGCCGTTCACCTTCTTTTGTTACCCGATTTCCTACCCTTTTGCACTAAGAATAGGTTAGACCCACCTTAACGAGGAAGTGGATTAGGGAATGATGGGAATTTATGGTTAGAATTTGGGAGAATGATTGGGGAATTATGGTGTATGGCCAAATATATGAAAAGGGAGTATGTAATGAAAGGAAAGGGGCAAGCACAAAAATAGTATGCTTAATGTAGTGTGCAAAAAAAAATGTAAATAGCACACTTTCATCTTATGAGAAGTTATATGAGATTATTAAAAAAAAAAAAAAAAAAAGAGAAAATGCTTGTCCCCTTAATGTATTGAAGTGATGATTTGGGAAAGATCACAGAAATAGGGAAACATATCTCACCCCGTGTAAGTATATAAAAGTTCAAGTTTGGGGGTGAGACAGTGTGGGAATTGGGTGAGCGGAGAGTTTAACATATTGTGAGGATGTACACATTGTAGAATACTTCTTAGTCCACTTTCTTAAATTCGTATGTCCTTACCTTCATTTGTAACCGTGAACCTAGCCCCGCACGTTTGTTGTGCTTAAAACTTTATGCCATATGTTCTTTCAATATCGGTAACCGGGTTGACAACTGTGTATACATGATTATGAGTGTCCTTGATTGGGTTACGTGTATCATCATCATCATTTGTGGAATAAGAGCATTAACTTAAGTGATCCTATAAATTAATCTTATTTTGGTCGCATTGATCACCAACATCACTCATCCTATCATGCTGCGGTGGAAAATCAAACGAGTTAGTAATGTGTATGTGTTGCAATTTGGTTCTATGATGGTACCTATTTGATGGCACTTGTGTGAGGAACCCTGAGACTTTTGGCTAACAACTCCAATATGTATTGAGAACATCCCAAAAATATTTGTTTTTATTGTTTTTAGTTTTTTGTAGTTTTATAGTTTTATATTTGTTTTGTTTTACTCGAGGACGAGCAAAAGATAAGTTTGGGGGTATTTGATGGATGTGTTTTTACCCATACAAATCTTATACTTCTATGACTTATTATATACTCAACCTTGGGTATTTTGATGATTTTTTGAGTATTTATGAGTATAGGGAAGGAGCGGACGAATGTACGGATTCATGTATGCTAAAGCGTGAAAAGAAGGATAAAAAGTGGACCATAACATAATGATAAAGAGATTTTACCTCTGATCAATCAATGCCATTTGATATTACTCTAAAATATCTTTCCAACGATAGTTTACACGTCCAAATCGGAGTTCGTATGAAGAAGTTATGGCCTCCGGAAGTTTACGCGTAAAAAGTACAAATCACGCACTTGAGCTCCGAATTGCCAAGAGGGCCGATCAAGTGGGCGAGCGCCCACTCTCAAAGTGGGCAGGCGCCCATCAAGGACCTTAGAGGAATTTTCAGGGACTTTTTGGAATTTCTGGAGGACCTTTGGGGAATTTCGGAGGGCTTTTCTGGAAACCCAAAAATACCAAGGGCTCCTAGGGAATTCTGGCCATCATCACTTATTTTCTCTTTTTTCAACAAGGAATCCTAAGTTTTTCCTAATTTTTACACCTCCTTAGCCCTAGTATAAATATAACATTCAATCCACAATACTTTGTACATACTTTTATTCAAGATTCAAGGTTGTAATCAAGGATTCATCAATTTAATTCAGGTTTTGATGTTCTTTAGTTTATTCTTTTTTCTTGATTATATGAGTAGTTAATTCTTAGATTCATGGATTGGTAGTAACAAATACTAGAACTCTATGCTATAGATTTAATTCTTTCATTCTTTCTTATTCTTGTTCGTTAAAATATTCTTCATACTTAATTCTTTAGTTTCAATTATATGTTAAGATATAAATTGGCTTTAGAATTATTGGGTATATATTGCTTCACTTGCGTGGGCGATTATACGTTGACCACTATTTTAATAATTAGATCTAATTGAGGACCTTGTGGAAATCAAAAGGATCTAGGTTCAAATATTCTTAAGTACTTCATGAATTCTTTGCATCTGAAACGGACCTTGCGGGAAGTAGAACATAAACAAAGTATTAGGATTGCAATCCGGCCACCTAACCGTCCCAATTCTTACTAAAGTGAATGAACCCAAGAATAAGATTGATCTTGTCATCATGAGCATAGCATAGAATGAAAGTATTTGTGAACTCAATTTGTGAATCTATTCTTTAGTCTTGCTATTATTTGTTTTATTAGTTTAATTTTAGTTATTGCTTTAGTAGTTAATTATAATCACAAATACCAAAACCCCTTTATTTATTTTTATAGTTTTAATTTATATTCTTGTTAATCCGTCAAGTCTATGTGGATTCGACCCTTGCTTGTGCATACTACTACACCGGTAACTAGTACACTTGCTAGGTTAATTTAATTAGAGGGAGATTATCTCCATCAAAAGGTATAAAGCCATTTTTGCATTCACTTATTGCAAAATAAGTGAAGGGCAATAAGTGGAACCTCACATGCTTAATAAAAGGCTACGTAGAGCATCTTGAGAAACTAGGCTGTCCAATTGGATTGGAGCAAGCCACGGATCTCATTCTTAAATTCATTGCCTAAGAGTTATAATCACTTTGTGATGAACTATAACATGCTTGAAATGGATAAAGAATCTCTCCGAGTTGCATGACATGCTTACAAACTACGGAGAATAAGATAATGGAGAAAGGTTCTTCAGTGCTCATGGTTCATGATGGAAAAAGGCCAAGTGCCAAAGGAAAGGTAAGACAAAAATTGTCAAACCTAAAGGAAATAATTGTGGTTAAAATTATAACTCTAATTGATGCAATTTGGTAAAATGGAAATTGGATTGACCATTTAGAATTGTGGTCAAAATTTTGGATGATCAACAAAAGGAATGGTAGTGGGACTACCACTCAGGATATTTATGTTACAAATTAATCTTTCTAACTTTAATTATTGGGTATTGGATACCGGATATGGGTCCCACATTTGTATGAATGTGCAATAATTAGTAAATTGAAAGACTACTTATAAGTAAAGTTTGATCTATGAATGGTAATGATGCAATGGTTGCAACATTGTTCGTAGAACACTTGCAAAGTGACTTTACTGATGAAGTAGAAAATATTATTTTGTTATAAGATAATGAAGGATATTTATTATTTGGAATAAGAAAAATGCTTTATTTATTATGATTTACTTCATTGTGTTCATATAAATAAATCTTATATCCTAAATCTTGAAGAACAAAGTAATAAAGGCTATAACATAAATAATTAAAATTCTTTATGCATTATTGTTTTGATCAAATAAATGAGAAATGCATATCTAAAATTCCATGGGACAGAGTTTTAAGTCATATGATTTGGAATCACATGATTTATGCAAATCTTATTTACTTGGACCAAGACATCTTTTACTATGAATAGTAAAAGGCTAATATCTTACTTGATCTAATACATGTCCATGTATATGGTGCATTAAGTAGCAATGCTAAAGAGAATTTTGATTGGACATGGTAAAACTATTCAAAGATTCTGACTCGATCATGATGATGAATAATTGAACCAAGAATTTGACAGTCATCGTTGAAGTTGTGAAATAGTTTCACAATTAACTTCACTAAAAACACCATTCTAAATGATGTGTCTACGTGGAAGTATAAGAACCTTATTGGATATGGTTCATTAGATGATAAAGTCAAATTGATCTTCCATTATTTATTTTGAGGTTATGTACTACTGCTATAATTACACTAATTTGAGTTCCATCAAAAGAGGTTAAAAGGTAAAAGAAAAACTCGGTTTGTCTTCCATAAAGATTTAAGATAGTGAGACCTTTCGGAAAGGAGCTGTCTGGGATACACTCACACTTAAATCTAATAAATATATTTTCATGGGATATCCTAAGGAAACTTGAGGATAATATTTTACTCGTAAGAAACAGATGGTTTGTTGCTTATAATGGTACTTTTCTAGATAAATGGTTTATCTATAAAAGAATCAGTGGGAGTAAAATATATCTCGAATGGTTCGAGACCTAGAAAATATAAATTAACCTAAGATGGAAGTTGAACAAGCTTTCACAAGGGATTGTGAAAATCCGTTCAAGATATACAAGTACTTGCATACATGATAGGATACAATCTATTACAAGAAATATTGGATATTTTAAAATAGAAAGTATCGAGGTAAAGTTCATTGAGAATGAAGTATTTTCCACCTATCAAATTTGCAATGTCCGCTCCACACTTAGATTAATGACTTGGAGTCATAAAATCTAAAATGGCAATCCATGTATAATAATCAAGTTTGGAACTTGATTATTCTAACATAAGGTGTAAAAACCAAATGTTGAGATTGAGTTTTCTTGGAGAAAACTTACATGGGTAGCAAGGAACTTACTAGAATTCTCATAGTCATATCTTCATATTTAGAATATGAAATTTGACAAAAGGATGTTAAAACAGCGTTCCTTAACGGGAACTCACTTAAGGATGTATTGGATACAACCTAAAGGTTTTGATAGTCAAAGAAAATTCTAATAAAGTATGTAAGTTGCGGAAATCCATTAGATGGATTGAAGCAAGCTTTTGGGAGTTGGAATCTCCGTTTTGATGAATCAAAAAATTTTGTCTTATCAAGAACGAAGATGAACCTTGTATACACAAGAAGATTAGTGGGAGTATAGTGATACTCCTTATTTAAATATGTGGATGACATATTACTCATCGGAAACGACATTCCTACACGTCAGTCTGTAAAGATTTTGTTGGGAAAGTGCTTCGCAATGAAAGATATGAGTGAAACCGCATATGTACTTGGCATAAAGGAAGCTAATTAGTTTAAAGCCAAAGTACATACATTGACAAGGTCATTAGAAATTCCGCAAGGAAAATTCTAAGAGAGGACAGTTGTCAGTGTTACATGGAGTTTCTCTAAGCAAGATTCAATGTCCTAAGACATGATGAGCATGAGAAAAATTAGTGAGATGCCAAATGCTTCGGCAAATGGATCCATCGTGTATGCCATGATATGTACTAGGCCGGATGTATCTTATGCTTGCAGCATGACGAGAAGATGTCATTCCAACCCTGTGAAAGTCATTGGATGGCTGCTAAAGCGATTCTTAAGTACTTGAAGAGGACTAAACATTCGAGTTTTGATCCATGGAAGGATGGAAGATGATCTCGTTGTATATGGGTACACGGATTCATGCTTCCAAACCGACAAAGACGATAGATGATCGCAATCGAGTTTTATGTTAAATAGTGAAGCTGTAAGTTGGAATAGTTCCAAGCAGAGTACAGTCACTAAATTCTACATACTAAATCTAAGTATATTGCTGCATTGGATGCTGCAAAGGAAGTGGTTTGGATTAAGAAGTTCATTGGTGAACTTGAGATGGTTCCTAGCATTGCTAATCTAATAAACCTTATTAGTAATAATAGTGGTGCTATTGATCAAGCAAAGGAACCAAGGGCACATCCCAAATCCAAACACATACTTAGGCGTTTTCTTATTGTTCGAGAGATCGTTGATTAGAGAGACGTATATATATGCAAAGTAGCTAGTAAATGATAACGTTGCGGACACACTAATAAAGGGACTTCCACAAGCTAAACATGATGGTCATGTTAGGTCCAAGGGTATTAGATACCTTGGTGATTGGGCCTAGGGCAAATGGGAGATTGTTGGTGTTGGTGCCCTACGTTTGTTAAATGTTGTATAACTTATCATTTTATTCATGATGATAAAGAGATGATAAGATTATTATTATTGCTCGTGTTTGATTATAATAATCTCCGTCCCTAGAGCTTGTTAAGCACTAGTATAAAGGCTAAATAATTATGGGATGATCATGTTAGATTTATGGGTACTTGTTTGGAACAAGGTACTAGACATGACCTGCGGTATGAGATTTATGTCATGGTCAATGTCATATATAAATCTCATATTAGTTATGTCATTTGAATCTTTAGACATGAAGTTATTATAGTCTTCCACTTAATGAAGATTATGTTTGACATATTCAAACGTTACCTTTAACCAGGTAGCTATAAAGGATATGATTGGCATAATCGGATTCACGTAGGGAAGAATAATAAGCTAAATGGATTTGTCCCTCTTCGGAGAGATGTCAAGCTTGGGCCCATCGTAGGAATGATGTTGATGAAATGTTTGGCCAAACTCAAATGGATTGATTGGATCAATGTCATTTGGATTATCAACATATTCGGGATCGATAAAAGTATTGAACAAGACAAGTTGACTTGTTAACCATGACTCGTGTTCAAGGACATCGTGGACAAAGGGATTATGACATGTTCTAAATGGAATGCAAACTTGTATCTAGTTACACTATTTGGGTAGGTATGACGGTTTGCTAGAACCTAATCATATCTTATGGGTTCATGTTTGAACCCATTGCTAACTTAGTGTAATCCTAGAGGGTCACACACGAATAGAACAAATCCTAAAGGACTGAATTAGAATTATGAAAAAATGGGTTTTTCTGGTCGGGCACGACCGTGCTTGTTTTAGGGCACGACCGTGCTAAAGTGCTTGGCACGACCGTGCCGATTATAAAGCACGACCATGCTAATAATCAGAAAAGGGAAGGCAGGCTCGACCCTATTGGCACGACCGTGCCAGTTTTAGGGCACGACCGTGCCAGAGCTCCTTGGACAAAAAGTTTGTTTCCTTAATTAGGTGACAGGATTTAGGAATCCTAGGTCATTAAGGGTTAATGATTAGGACCTATATAAGCATCTTTTCACCAGCCATTAAGCTAAAAAAACCTAATAGTTTTGAGAGACAATATTCTTGATTAGTGATTTGGAATCAAAGATCAAGAATTCATAATTCCATATAGTCAAATATAATTGTGAAAGTGTGTTTCATAATTTTGGTCTAGCAACCAAGATCAAGTGCTCTTGATATTCGTTCGAGGTGTGGATACCACTAGAGGGTGAAGCTTATCATCTTCGAAGTTCGTGTTCTTGCTTTTCGTGATCAAGCTTCAAGTCTCCACCAAGATCAAAGGCTAAAATTCAAAGTCATCAAGGGTTAGTATTCTAGTATTCATATTGCAAGTATTTGATATAATCATATGAATGGATCTATGGCTTTGGGTTTCACAAAATTTTTAAATGCTTAATTCTGCTGCGCATGTTACTACGAAACCCAACAAGTCCGGATTGCCTTGTTGAATTCTGTCGTTGTCGCCGTTGTGCCCAACGAAGATTTATGTCTTGTCCCAAGATATTTGCCGATTGTGGGGCTCCAATAGACTTTTGATGTCGAGATACCAAGGGGTTGCTGATTGTAATGCCCCTAGAATGTCTTTGATGCTAAACTTTGAGTGACTTGCGTAGCCCTAAGATAAATGAGCTCTTGGCCCATTCAAATGAGTTGCCTTTTGTGATTTACGTGAGCAAGCCCCAAGAGAAGATTATTGACACCAAGCTTCGAGAGATTGCTAAGCCCCAAATTTCATGTACTTGTTGTTTGCGAGCTTCAAGACGGTGGAATGTGAAGACTTTTCGATGTAAATGTTGGGTTTTGATGCATCATGCGCAGCGGAATAAACAGATAAAGTCAAACACCCAAGAGCCCGGATCCGTGCATGTTGATTAAATTAAATACAAGATGAAAGAAACATACCCTTGAATATCGAATCCATGAACACGGACTTTGAGGTGTTAACGCAAACACCCTCTATCGGTATCCACACATCGAACGGACTCAAGAACGCTTCTTGATTTGACTGCTAGATCCTTAGGCTTGAAAAACATGATTGAAGAACCATTCTTCAATCTCCCTTTGATTATTATGGTTTGATGATGAGCAAAAATCAAACCTCAATAACCTAAGTATAATATGTGTTTTTCTCTCTCCAAGAAACTCTTGTTGATTTCCAAAATCAATGTCTAAGGCTTAGTTTCCGGCTGAAGAGAACACAGAATATATACTGGGAGAAAACTAATTCCATTAGGTTAAAGAATTCCTTTCCCATAAAGAAATCTGACAAAAACTCGTCAGCGGAAAAACTATCCGTACGGCTAGTCCAAACTATCCGTACGGCTGGTTTTTCCACTTCCCAGTTTTTCTCCTTTTTCGTGCCAAATAAGATCCGTTCTGCGTGTGTGACCCAATAGGATTATACTATGTTGGCAACGAGTCCGAAGACCTCGTAAATCATAAGCAGACTCTAGCAAGCCATTATGACTACCCATATAGTATAACTTTGAAAGCCCAAAGTTACCTTATAGAACATATCATAATCCCTTTGTCACACGATATCATATTGGACATAAGTCATGGTCCATGTCAACTTATGTTTTCCAATGCTTTCTCGATCCCGAGTAGATTGATATGAGAAAATAACATTGAACGATTCAATTCATTTGGGTACGGCCGTACACTATTATCAATCTCACTCATCGAGTGGCCAAGCAGATATCTCTCTTGAGAGAGGGACAAATCCCATCTTGACTTATCATTCTTCCCTACAGGAATCCGATTATGCCAATCGTAGCCTTTATAACCACCCGGTTAGGAGTAGCGTTTGAGTACGTCAAACATAATGTTCATTATGTGGAAGACTATGATAATCTCAGGTCTAAGGATAAATGATATAACTATTATGAGATTTAATTATGACATTTGACCATGACATAAATCTCATAACGGGTCTATCCAGTACTTGTTCTCCAACATGTACCCACAAGTTTAATCCGCATCCTATGCGCTATAATCATCATATGATTATCCATCAAACTCATGATAGCCCTTCATAAGTGCTAGGGACAATGATTATTATAATAAATATGCAAAAGATATAATAATTGGGTTTGTTATCTCTATAACAATGAAGCTATGATATAACGCATAGGCCTTTCTCAAGGGCCTAGGGCATAATATCCAACAGTAAATCCCCAAATTATCTTGGAATCGGCTCGGCATTATATTGAGAGCGGATGATAGAGATCTCCTTCTTACTCTTACTGGGGAAATGAATGGCCTCATTGTGGTCAGTACCCAAATGGCGGAAGGCCCATGTTGAACATGAAGTAGGGTCTTCGGGAAATGTCTCGTGATGTTGTTGCGGATGATAAGGTCTTGGCATGATAAAGTCTCAAACGGTATGTTTGCTTGAGTCTTCTTGAGTTGAATTAATGACGGATCTTCGGATGCAACTTGTGCGATAACTTAAAAGCTCTGCAGACTTGATGCTTTTGATCTCAGAGAAGGGGGTGCTGTATTGCAGAAATGGTAGGATTGGCCGTAACTCTAGTCGAGCTAACATATTGGCATTTCCATGAATCTTTTTCCTTTTCTCTAAGACTTCCTTCATAATCTCGTTATAGGTTCTAACAAGAATCATCAAATTCATTCATAACATCGGAGCCCTCATTTAAAACCAAGAGGCCTTTGACTTGAAGTACTAGGAGACCCTTTAAGCTTGGACCACTCCCCACATTGCATTGATCGAGTACCATTGCCCAAAAAGGTTGTCAATTGCGAAGCCCCAATATTGCCCTTTGCTCGGATTACTGTAACGTCGTAGCCCAAAATATTGTAGATTGCGAAGCCCCTTGAGACCTTTGGTGCCAAAATAATTGAGGATGTCTCCAACATTGCATATGGCTTTGCTAGGGCCATTGTTTGGAGGTGAAGTGAATTGCTTCTTGCTGAGGGAGCCTCTCAAACTCGAGTGTAGTCCCTAGAGAGCCACCATTGGTTGTAAGTAGAATGAGAAAAGGCCTATCCTTGATTGGGGGAACAAGCACGGGCACACATAACAAGAAGGCTTTTCGCCATTCCCTGTGAGATACTTTGAGGATAGTCTCACACATCTTTATTAAGCGTAGCCCCTAGGGCTCATTAACTTGTCAAATGAAGTAGAAGAAGCTCTCGTTCTTGAGTTACATAGCCCCAGGGTGTCATCATTTGTGGAGCAAAGCAAGAGACTAGTTCTCGTGTGGGGGAACAAGCATATGAGGACATGGCAAGAGCTACTCCATTTCTCGGGAAGCCTTTCGACATACATGAGAGGCACATACTTGGAGAAGCTTGAAAACTGAGTTACCCATTGTTGCTACTCGCTGCCCAAACCCATCGACTCACTGGGGACTATTTATGCAACCTCGTACCCCTTAGTGATGGGCTCATTCTCGGATGGATCTTGGTTACCACGGGCCTTTTTCTCATGAACCCAAGAATGGATATTGCAAGAACAACCTCTCTTATGCCAATAACCCAAAACGACCTTTGATTTTGCCGTATTTTGTCGAGCTCTTTGCAATTATGAAGTTGACTCGGTGGGGAATTGACTTGCTCGGGAGATTCAATGTAGAACTTGTGCTGTCTTCTTCTTTAGAGGCCGGGGATCTCCATTTCTCTTTCCCTTCTCTCTCTCACTCTCTCATTATTTTTTATGACGCACCCTGTTTTTTGCCTAGACCGCCCTTACGGGTTTTCAATCTAGCGGGCATCTCTTTTGCGTCTTCATTTTTTTTTTGACTCAATTGATGAGGGAGTGTGCATTGACTCTAGCTGAGGATGAGACATGTGATTTTGCGGTGGAGACCTTTTGTCACTAATGATGAGTTACATTGACTCGACTAGGGAAGTAGCCCCTAGTATTGACTTCATGTATTTATATATTTTTGAACAACTCACGAAGGCATGTAAGTCATCAAGAGAGAATAGAAGGAAAGCCCCAATTTGATTGCAAGAAACTGGGAGTATCGCTGAAAGATAAGAAGCCCCTAGACTCGACAAGGAACGTGAAATGATTTCAAATCTAGGAAAGTTGTTCAATCTTGAGGTGATTAATTCATTGGCAAATGACTCGTACAAAGATGTCTTGACAATTTCGAGATGAAGGCCAATCACCATAACGCATTAGGGCTAAGCATATCTTCTTTCTTGCATGAGACCGGACCTGAAGGTTGCCTATGTTCCTCTAGTGTAGAGGCTCAAGTCACTGTAGTTCTTGTGGATACTCCATTCTTCGTGATGGTTGCTTCGTCCTTCGTTGGTGGATGATGATGATGATCTTGATGTGAACTTCTTTGAATGAGGGGGATATTATTATTTTATTTTTATTTTGTGCTCTAACTTTTGCCTAGGTTGTTTTGAGGATTTCAACCTAGCGAGCTCTTTTTTTTAATCCCCCTTTGAAAACTTTGCTTGATGTTGCTTCACCTTGTTTTGCTTCTTGGCTTTGTCGTTGATGTTGTCGCTTTTGTTACGATGTTTATCCCCTAGGCGTTCAAGTGATGGCCTTCGTTCCAAAACATGCATAGACATCTTTTCATCATTTTGCCAGGAATTAAATTGAACAACTTGGAAGAGTGTATGAGGACAAGAACGATTTTTATTAAGACCGACTCAAACTTTAACATTGACGAGAAGGAAGAAAATTTAATCCACACATAAGAGGACTTTGACCTTTTTTTAAAAAAAATAATAATAATCCTATTTCTAGGTAGAGAAAGAGAAACGGAGATTATTATCGTCGTTGTAGTCTCCTTGTGGCATAATCCTTTGTTGAAGCCCCATTTCAAATCTGAGCCTCTCCCTTGATGAGTTGCTCTTCACCCAAGGTAAATTCACCATTGTCGATCAAATCTTGGATGATGTTACGAAGGACAAAGCATTCCTCGGTAAGATGGCCACTATGTTGGTGGTAGTTGCACCTTTCATCATATGCATGATTTTTACGTATCGTCTTCGGCTTGTACCCTTCCAAAGGCTTAACCTTTCCCTTTGCTACCAAGGCTTCAAATGTTTCGGCTTGGGTTACTCCTAGGAGAGGAGTGAAAACTCGGTTGTTGGCGGTACTTTTGTGGCTTTTGAGGGACGGGCCACTTGAGCATGTTTTACCGTTGACCTTTGCCTTGTTGTCGGTGAACTCTTGCAGACGGGCTTTGAGTTCGGAAACCTCTTCCTCGTGAATTCTTCTTTCGTAATCAAGACGGGCCTTGAGTTTGGAAACCTCTTCTTTGTGAATCCTCTTGTCGATATCGAAACGGGCTTGCCACAAATTGTCTTTACGGCGGGCATCCTCGACAATTCTATCCATTTGTTCCCCCCATTGATTTCATTATGTTGAGTAACCCTTCGTTGGACAAGAAATCACTTCCACCATTGTTGTTGTTGCCGTTCGAAGCCATTGGACCTATTGAAAGAGCACGGTTGATCTTAGGATGGCCCCACAAACACTTTTTGAATAAAATAAATTAACCCACAAACAGGAAAAGACTCAACCACATAAGGAAAAATGATTTTTTTTATTTACAAAAGTCGGAAGGACGTAGTCCTTTTTTTGGGGTTTCTAGAAAAATAGTGGAATCGTCACACTAGTATATAGACCTTCTCGCGGTCCCATATACTCATCTGATTCCACCATGCTTGTGATACCTACATGTGACGAGATTAAACTAAATTAATGTCATAAAGTATACATGCGGGGACGAAGTTTTATTTCGTCCATAATAACCACTTGGGGACGGATTTTTATTTCGTCCATAATAACCACTTGTTTCTTTTGGAAACAGCATGTATGATTTGATGACATTAGTTTAGAGAAATCTCGACACATGAAAAACTGAGTTAGTTATGGAGTGTTAGACCCTAACTAGAATTGTGTTGGCTTGTGCTCAGCTAATGAGAGGCTTAAGGTCACCCCCGACATGTAGTCATGAACTACGCCACGGGCTGAGGTTTACCGCTTCGAGAGAGTCAAGGTCGGGTGGAGATTGAAACTCTCTAGGACGGGCCTCGACGGGTTTGGGGTTATGAACTTGTGCGACTCGATTGTGAGCAATTCATAGGAATATGTGCATGTAGTGTGAGTCAAGCCAAGTGACAAAACATTTTTTTTATTATTTTTTTTATTTTTTAAAAACAAAAGAAAAAAACAAATAAGCACATAATTATAACTTTCGAATCACCCGTGTGACCGATAAAATAAACAGAAAGTAAAAGAAGTTATGTGCAGGCCCGGTGCCCACACACTGTCAAAACTGTCCATTCTGTTCACTGTTCTGTTTCTGGAGAATTTCCCAGAAGCGCGCGCATTGGGCAGTGAGAGTGGGAGGCGCGCGCCTCCAAGAGAGAGAGGCCGAGGCGCCCGATTATGGGCAGTACCTACAATTCAGTGGGTTCAAGGGATTGCCTTGACCCTAAATAAAAACTCTTTCCCCTTGCAGAATTTGTTAGCACAAAAATATGAAATGGAAGGACAAGAAGGAAGGCGGGCGATTCAGGTAATTGGGGTCGGACGCGCGCGCTTTAGGCCAAGAAGGCCAAAGGCGCGTGCTTCCTACCCTTTTTACCAGAATGCCAGAAAACAGATATAAGAACACCAAAAGTAAGAAACGCAAGTTTAACCCTCTAAATTAGTCTCCAGAAGAGTCGCCACTGTAGATACCCCGGGAAAACCACTACTTGGCTAGAGCGGTGAATTATCCTAGGATGTCTAACTTGTTTTAGATTGTAGAGTCGCCACCTATGTTATTGAGGGAACATAAGAAAAATCTAAAGAAATAGCCTATTTTTATGTACAAAACCAGAGATTCGGGAGAGAAGGGTTCGGGGGTTAAGTGACGGAGTGGGAAGTACTTAAACACCCACTCCGCCTCCCTTACGCGGGTCTTGCTACTATTGGTGTTCTAATGCTAAATGTCCTTATTTTAGTATGAGAAAAGTGCTAACAATTATAATGTAAAGAGAAGGGAAATCACAAAAGAGAAATAAAAGAAACTTGTTTTATTGATTAATTCATGCTAAAGATTACATGTCAAACGATTACATTAAGAAATGGTTGATGAATTAAAATGGAGTTTAGAATGTTGGAATGTAACATTGACCAAACTTCAATAGTGAAGTGGCCTTTTAGTTGTATTCCTTTTTATGGAGATTGCATACACATTTAGAAGAGATGAAAGATGAAGAAAACAAATAAAGAGTTTTGATAAAGATAAGTAAAAGAGTTTAAAAGGAGAAAGTGGGAGTTGTACCTTGTGCTTGAATGTGGAAGAACCAATTTGTCTATAGTAAGCACTCTTGAAAATGAACCTTTTGAGTTTTAGAGAGTTTTTGAGTCAAGAATCCTTCCTCCTCTTCCATGATGGAATGAAGAGGTATTTATAGGTGTTAGGTAAGTGTTTGTGGTCACAAAGATGGCTTTTCCCCGGATCAAGCCAAGGCATAATGGCCTTGGGGGTTACAAATCAGAAAATGAGAGAAATTTGGCAAAATCTGAGATTCTGGAGGTGGGATGCACGCACATCCCACCCCCTATGGGAAGCGCATTCCTCCCACAAAGGAGGGCAAAGGCGCGCACGTCCCACCTTCAGAAAATCCATATTTTAGCCCAAAAGTTGGTCCCGTTATGCATTTAAGCCCCGAAACTAATGAAATCAGTCAGAAACTTAACGAACACCACGAAAGTCAACAAAAACAAAGTACACAAAGACTCAAGGTTGACTTTGTCACTTAGTCAAGTCCAAGACTAACGGAGTAAGTCAAGAACTTAACGAAAAGTAACAAAACTTAACGAAAAGTAACAAAACGAAAAAAGAGGAAGACAGAGAATGTGTATGCAATCGGGACATGAGAGGTACAAGGCGGGGTGTCTACACCATGGAGTTTTGAGATATGCTTCTCACTAATATGACCAAGACGTCAATGCCACAAATAAGTATGATTTACATCATTAGGTTTAGATTTCTTATTTATATGATAGACATTTTCATTATTTTCATTCTTGACATCAAGGACATAAAAGCCATTAAATGAATTAGCAATACCATAAAGCACATCATTTAAATAAATAGAAAATCTCTTATTCTCAATAAGAGACTTAAAACCTTCATTATCCAAACAAGAAATTGAAATAATATTCATACTTAAATCCGATACATAATAGTAATTGTTCAAAACAAGTATTAAACCGGAAGGTAAAGTGACTTCATAAGTCCCTACGGCAAATGCAGAAATTCTTGCTCCATTCCCCACGCATAGGTCTACTTCACCCTCTTTAAGCAGTCTCATATTCTTTAGTCCCTGCACATTTAAACAAATGTGAGAACCACATCCGGTATCCAATACCCAGGAACTAGTGGTAGAAAGGAGAATATATATCATATAGATACCTAAAGTTGACGCAGTCCCACTGCTCTTCTTCTTCATTTGCTCTTCCTTAAAAGCCTTGCAATTACGTTTTCAATGACCAATTTCTTAACAATGGAAACAAATTGCATCCTTTTGTGCATCGGGTTTTGCCTCTGTAGCCTTGGAAACCTTTGCCTTGCTAATCTTGGATTTGACAACCTTTGCCTTACCCTTCCCTTTGGCACCTTGCCTATTTTCATCATGAACCATGAGCACAAGAGAACCTTTCTCCACAATCTTCATCTCCGCAGTTTTAAGCATATTATGCAACTCGAAGGGATTCTTATCCATTCCATGCATGTTATAATTCATCACAAAGTGATTATAACTCTTAGGCAATGAATTAAGAATGAGATCCGTGGCTAGCTCCAATCCATTTGGATAGCCATGTTTCTCAAGATGCTCTACGTAGCCTTTCATTTTAAGCATGTGAGGTCCCACTTGTTGCCCTTCACTCATTTTGCAAGAAGTGAAAGCAACAATGGTTTTATAGCTCTCTTGCCTAGCTTGCTCTTGAAACATGTCTCTCAACTCCACGCCTATTTCATAGGCTTCCAAATATTCAAAACTTTGTTGGAGTTTTGAGCACATAGTCGCGAGCATGAGACAACTCACATCTCTAGAATCATTACGATGCTTCTTGTGATTGTCTATTTCTGCCCTAGGGGCAGTGGCTGCGGGTTCATCAGGAATAGGCCCATCAATAATTTACAATTTATCTTCTTGCCTTAGAACTATTCTTAGGCTTTGGATCCAATCCATGAAGTTTGTACCATTCTCTTGAAGCTTATCCTTATCAAGGATCGATCGCAACGAAATTGATTGAGTGTTGGTTGTCATTATCTATAATTATGCAAAATTTTCAAAATTTAATAAGTACCAATTTCATTAAAGAAATAAACAATGTATTTTTCTAAAAATACTCCCACTAAATTATATAACCTTCTTATACATCCAATGTATAATATAATTTAAATGGGCTAAGATCCAACTTTAATTTAATTTCAAGTCCGTTATGGCGGACCGCTCAAAATCAAATTAATTAGGTAGACAAACATGTCAATCATATCCCATATGACTCTTAGATCCTTTCTGAGATTCTTTAAGAAATCGAATTTCAAAAATCATATTTAATCTCATCTTTGCCTTAGGCCCAAAACTGTTTTGACGCCTAATTAAGTCCAACCATTTTAAACGCATAGGAAACTCTTATTCACTTATCTTGCTCATACATGAATAAAATCAATGCACCTCGCTATGGCGAGCCCACATGAAATTATCCGTGTACTTACAAGTGTTTTAATCATGGCATGGCAAAAATGACTTAAAACTTTTAAGAAATGTTCATCATCATATAGCATACAACATATTTATGAGCACATAAGATAAACATGTTGAGCATCAAGTTTAGTCACTAAATTAATCTCCATTAATTTAAGCATAACATTTATGTGTCATTAGTTTCTTTATAATTATGAGGATGAGATTATTTGAACTTTGGTTATCATCTCCAAATCAAGACAACAAGAAGTGCGGCCGAACTAAGCCATAGTCAACCACAATTCCGCACTAATTCAAGAAACCAAGAAAGTAGTCCATGTGGCCGAAACTAAGCAATAGATGGTCTCGATGAACGTAGGCCAATTGCATTCACAATTCCACATAGATCTCCAAACTTGAATCAAGAACTTTGTTTCTTAATTTTAGCAATTATGAACTCTTCATAATTCTAACTTCGTTTTATCTTTGAATCTTTGATTGCGATCAATTTTGGGAAGCACAGTCTCAAGAACGTAGGCTAGCCATCCAAAACTTGATCCAATCTCAGAATTCACAAGACTAAAACAAATAGGAAATTTAAACCCCGAGATCCACCCTGAACCCCAAGAAAAACCCCCAACCGAAACACAAGCTCCGGCCGGGTCTCTGCATGGGTCCGGTCGGACCCCTCTGAAAATTCTGAAATTTTTAAAGTTCCAAAATTTGTCTCAAAATTGTTTTTACCCGATTCAATTAGGGTTTGGTGTTCTTGGTGATCCAATCGCCATGATCATCAAAACCTTGAATAAACTATTTATTCATGAATATCTAGATTATCAAAACTTTGATCCAATCAAAAATTGATAACCCAAACAATTTTAAATCCAACATAATTTTTATTGCGATTGAATAGTGCGATTAAAGTTTATAAAACAATAAACCACATAAAACGCATATTACACATAAACATCATAATCTCAATATTCAAATCATGCTAGGCACATAAACAATTTATATACACACAACATGATTATGAATTGAAATAATCAACATGAACGGGGCTCTGATACCACTGTTGGGTTTCCTAGTAACATGCGCAGCGGAATTAAGCATTTAAATTTTTTTATGAAACCCAAAGCTCATAGATCCATTCATATGATTATATCAAATACATGCATAATGAATACTAGAATACTAACGCTTGATTCCTTTGTTAATCAACCTTGATTCTTGGTGGAGACTTGAAAGCTTGATCACGAACAAAATCAGGAACACGAACTTTGAAGATGATAAGATTCACCCTCTATCGGTATCCACACCACGAACGAATATCAAGAACACTTGATCTTGGTTACTAGACTAAAATTATGAAACAGGCTTTCACAATTATATGACTATATGGAATTATGAATTCTTAATCTTAGATTCTAAATCTTGAATCAAGAATATTGTCTCTCAAAACTACTAGGTTTCATATGCATAATGGCTGGTGAAAAGATGTTTATATAGGTCCTAGTCTTTAACCCTTAAGAACTAGGAAACCTAAATCCCGTCACCCAATTAATGCTGCAAACTGTCTGTCCAAGCAGCTCTGGCACGGTCGTGCCCTATAATTGGCACGGTTGTGCCAATTGGTGCGCACCTGCCCTCCGGCTGATGAATATTGGCATGGTCGTGCTTTATATTCGGCACGGCCGTGCCTAGCACGGTCGTGCTTTATATCTGGCACGGTCGTGCCAGACCAGAAAAATGCTTTTTTTCATAATTTTAATTCAGTCTTTTAGGATTCGTTCTATTTGTGTGTTACCCTATAGGATTACACTAAGTTGGCAATAGGCTTAAACATAAACCCATAAGATATAATTAGGTTCTAGCAAACCGTCATACCTACCCAAATAGTGTAACTATATACAAGTTCGCATTCCTTTATAGAACATATCACAATCCCTTTGTCCACGATGTCATTGAACACAAGTCATGGTCAACAAGTCAACTTGTATTGTTCAACACTTTCTCGTTCCCGAATATGTTGATAATCCAAATGACATTTATCCAATTAATTCATTTGAGTTTGGCCAAACATTTCATCAACATCATTCTACGAGGGGCCCAAGCTTGACATCTCTCCGAAGAGGGACAAATCCAACATAGCTTATTATTCTTCCCTACATGAATCCGATTATGCCAATCATACCCTTTATAACTTCCTGGTTAAAGGTAGCGTTTGAATATGTCAAACATAATGTTCATCAAGTGGAAGACTATAATAACTTAATGTCTAAGGATTCAAATGACATAACTAATATGAGATCAATATACGACATAGACCATGATATAAATCTCATACAGCAGGTCATGTCCAGTACCTTGTTCCAAACAAGTACCCATAAATTTAACATGATCATCCCATGATCATTTAGCCTTTATGCTACTGCATAACAAGTACTAGGGACGGAGATTATTATAAGTAAACATGAACAACAATAATAATCAAAATATTTCTTTATTAATATGAATAAAATGATAACAATTACAACGTTTAACAAACGTGCTTAGGGCACCAACACTAACACTCAATGCCATCCTCAATGAAGAAGTTTGTCCACAAACACGGTGTGTTTTGCTAAGAGAAAAAGAAATACTCCCTCTGTCCCGCTTTGTCCCGCTTTAAGGTTCTTACTTTCCTTTTTAGGCTGTCCTAATTTAAGGTTTTTACTTTGCTTTATTACCTAAAATGGAAAGTGGGACCCTCTTGTCATTCTCACAACAAAAACTACCTACCCACTTTCTCTCTCTCACTTTACTTTTCATACTCAAACATTTAATTTTTCTTAATCTCCGTGCACAGTCAAACTAAGAACTTTAAATTGGGATGGAGGGAGTACTTTATATTAATGGACTCACTTGTTAAACTTGTGATAACTTCATTGATGGATCCTTAATTAATTTTTGAAGGGGTGTTAGTCTTTGACTGCATTTCATTAAGAAATTGACAACTTGTTGACAGAGGGAGAGCGAAAAATTGGTAGTTTGGTTAGGACACGAAAAAAAAGAAGCATAAATGACCACATTTGAGAATAGATAATGTTTAGTGACCAAAATATCAGTTTTGCCAGAATAATCCATACAATTTTTTGCTCATTTTTCCCATGTTTTCTAAACTAATTTCAGTCAATGCTAACAGCCATCAACCCTTCTAGGTCTTATGTCGGCTTTGGTAAGAGAATAGGCTCTCTCAAGGCACCTTCTAAATAGAGCAAGACTGTAAATGCAATAAGTTCGGACAAAAACGTAATCCGAAGGGGGACCAAAATAGTACGAAGGGGGACCAAAATAGTACATAACCTCACCTCGTTGCTCACCAATTAAAAGAGTTGGTCTCCTGTAAAACGTGTTTTTCCTAGTGATTAGGAAAAAAATATTTTTCAAAATCGTCTGGCACTTATTAACACTCACTGGATATTCGTAACACAGAAACTGATCATCCTAAACAATGTTACTGGCTATCTATTAGCACTTCTGCTACTCCCAAACAAAATTTCAGAAAAAAACCTTCTGGCTATCACTTTCAAAGGTTCTGGCTATCAATCTCATATCCAGAAGGCTTTATATTGATATCCAAAATGCTTTATAATGATATCCAGAACCCTTCTGGCTATTACTTTCAAAGGTTCTGACTATCAATCTCATATCCAGAAGGCTTTATATTAACATCCAGAACCGTTTGAGAAGTTTTGACTATTTACAAAAATGCCACCGCGCGTTTTTTTAAAACATGCCTGGCTATCACTTTCATAGTTTCTGGATATCAATCTCATATCTAGAAGGCACTATATTGATATCCAGAACCATTGAGAAGTTCTAACTATTTACAAAAATGCCACTGCGCGATTTTTTAAAAACACGTTTTTCTTAAGGGTTTCGTAAAACGTGTTTTACGCAAGATTTTGGCCAATTAAAATCCTTGAAGGTAGATACTTTGATAACAAATGCATCAGCTCTTTCCTTGAGATAAAGAGGCTTGAAACTATTATCGAGTGGGAAAGAGCATGGATCAAGGATAATCTCGATAGTGTGAGTGCTAGTATTCGGACATAACGAGAGTGTGGGCCGATAGGAGAATATGGAAATATGCAATGTACTATATCCTCAATTTCAAAAAAGGTAGCGTACGTGACTACATAATGCAATGTACTTTTGAAAGATTTTTCAAATAATGCAACTCGTTAAATTTTGTTAACAAATCCATTAAAAATGTAACACAAGTTATTGATTTAAAAAACTCATCCATATCACCATCACCACCCCATAGACACTCTCCCAAGCCCTCCCAGTAGCTTCCCAATCGACACCCCATCCCCACTCTGCGCAGCTAATGTTTGCCTCTCACCACTCTTCCCCAACCACCGCCACCACATCTCCCCCATTTTTGTCTACAATCTCACCCTGCCTCTCTTTTACTTGGATAGCGAATCAAGCAAAGAAATCATACCCTCCCCATCTCTGAAAATGCAGCACACTCAAGAAACCGAACTCAGAAAAACAAATCTGGTTTTCTTGATTGTAAAAACGAATTTGAGATTTTAATGTGGAAATCGAAATTTGAGGTTCAAGAAATCGAACTCAGAAAATCAAATCTTGTTTCTTGATTTGAAAAACGAATCTTGGAAATTGACGTGGAAATTGAATTTGGGTTCAAGCAAAATGAATCTGAGTATAATGAATCTGATTTCCTGATTTTTGATGTGGAAATCGAATCTGGGTTTCTTGATTTTAATATGGAAATCGAATTTAAGTATGGTTGGTAGGTAGTGGTTGTGGTGCTTGCGGTGGACTAGTGATGGTGGTTGCCGACGGAGTGATGGGTGGCGGACTGGTTAGGGGAGATGAAGAGGTAGGGAGTTAGCCTTCTTCTTAACAAATACTCCCTCCGTCCCACCTCACTTGAGACCTAAGAGGTAGGCACAATAACTAAGGAAAAATATTAAAATAAGGAATATGTGTGGTAGAAAATGAAGAGAGAGAATGAGTGGGGTTAATAGTAGGTTGGTTGAATGAATTGTGTGGTGGAATATGAAGAGAGAGAATAAGTGGGTGTGGTAGATTGAATATAAAATTATAAAAAGATTACTATTTTAGGAAGTCTCAAGTGAAGTGGGACGGACCAAAATGGAAATAAGTCTCAAGTGAGGTGGGACGGAGGAAGTATTGGTGTATTTAACATGTGTTAGTTTTTTTTTTTTATATTAAGTTTTTGACATCGTTAGGTTGATTTGACGCATATTGCATTATATGAAATACTACAAAATAATACATTGCATTATGTGGTCAATAAATAGTACTCCCTCCGTCCCAAAACACCTTGCACTTATTTTCTTTTTGGGTGTCCCATTGGTAAGTCCCCTTTCCTAAAATGTTCAAAATTTATTATTTTTCTATTCTCTGTACCCCACTTGTCATACTCACACGCTTACTTTTGGGCTCCACTTGTAAATCTCACTCAACTTATTATACTCACATCCCCTTTCTCACTCACAATACTTTTGAATATATATACTCATTTCTTAATTCCCGTGCATCATCAAAAGTGTGCAATGTGTTTTGGGACTGTAAGTACCTCAATCTGAAATTGACCAACTTAGTGGAACTCTTAGCACCATTCAGGGTTAAACTGATGGTCTGGGACCACACTAGGATAAACTGAAAATTTCAGGACTGCTCTGGAATTAAACTTGGAAAAATTCAGAAGCTCGCCAGGCTGAGCCGTACGGATGGTTTGAACGCGGGAAGGGCCTAGCCGTACGGCTGGTTTAGGCACCTTCAGTCCCTATAAATTGATACCTTTGCTGATCATTTCAGGGGGAGAGAAATATAGTTTTGTAGGTGAAACTCTGCAGAAATACAGTCTGAGTGAAACACCACCAAACACTTGAGTGAAAAGAGATGAAGATAGGCCATAACCACCATAGGTGAAGCCTCCTTCTCGCCATCTTCTCTCCATCTTAAACTCTTTTGTTCTTGTTTATATTGTTTATTTACTTGCATTTCAAGCATTGCCCTTGTCAAGCACCTTTATATTGCAAGTCTTGCCCTTATCAAGCACCTTTATATTGCAAGTCTTGTCCTTTCAAGCACCTCTTGTTATATACCTTGGAACTAAATCATGAAATGATTCAAGGTGCCATCACATCCAAGTATGTGAAAAGGGATAAAACCTAAAGAAGATCATGATTTGTTAATTTCTTGTCTTTAAATAGCTTGATGATCCATTTTTATGGTGAAAGCATGTATCTTTATGTTGTATTTGGCCATGATGATCATGTTGGGTGATAAAGTTACAATCTTTATCATCCCAACCTAACTTTATCATCCCAACCTTGATTTAGCCTAAAATCCCATATTTGGGTCATAAAGATTCAATCTTTATGTCATTTTGTTGTCCCTAAATGTTTAATCTTGTATAAATATCCCATTTTGATGGTAAAGTTTGCATCTTTACTCATCAAAATGGTCATCTTGGCTCAAAGGCCACTTTCATCACCTTTTCTCAATAATTCCCCAATGATTGTCTTAATCATATGCAAAATTCTTGTTTTGGTGACTAATCTAGTGATTAATGACATAGGGATGATTTAATTTGTGTTTTGTTACAAAAGAATGGCTGTAAATGATCAAACAGTCCAGTTTCAGACAGAATGCTCTGTTTCTGTATGGAGCTGGACTGATTCCTGGGAATCTGTTAAAATTCTCAGGAAGACCCCCTTTAGCCGTACGGCTACTTTGTCTAGGGGCATGTTTCAGTCCAGTCCCCCTTTAATCCAGAATGTTTACAAAAGAACCCCTTTCTGTTAAAATCCTAACCGTTTTCTGTTAAAGTCAGATTCTCCCGTTTTCTAAACACACGCACACACATATGCACTTTTCGTTAACAAACACACGGGAGACTCGGCTTTGTCCGAGGCGGCTTGGGTGACGTGAAACTCTTCCCAAGCCGTAACTTGACCTCCGAACTCATAAATCTCTAATCATTTTCATTTGTTGGGTTAAAAGTTAACAAATGTGGCGACTCCGTTAAGTTTGTGAAGTTACACGTGTTTGGCTTTTCTTCCTCGAAACGAACCCGTTTCGCCCCGAGGGGGGATCCTCACAGGGACGGAGGGAGTATATTGTATTATTTAAAACAAATGACAAAGTACGTGGCATATTTTGGTCGTTTGGCCCCGGCCGACAAGGCAGTTGTACTTTCTTGTGGGCCCACACCTTATTATCGTAGTCCTCTAGCACCCATCAACTCATGTTCATGAGATCATCCTTGTCATGATAGTAAAGTATAACTAAGTGACCACCAGATTGACCTAGACAGAATTTAACCATCAAGAGTATCAAACCATTAAAGGATTCTAAATCTAATACATGAAAACTGGTATTGGTAATATCTTGCTATGTGTGATCATTACGCGCAAAAAGGTTGAGAAGGTGAATAGTTGATCTTCCTGAAAGGTTTGCCAAGTGAAGATTTGTTGTCCCCTTTTCGTGCAAGGCGGAGACGATTCAAGAATCCAGAGTAAAGATGATCTGAATGGATGTCTGTGAACCACGGTTCATCAATGATGGACTTCCAATATTTGCAAACACATCTGAATTGTTGGAGGGAATTCACAGGAAGCCATGAAAGAATATAAAAGACTATATCCTCGTGTATATGCTTTGGAATCTCTGTAATTTCCAGATAATCGTTGCTCGCATCTTTCGATATCTCTTGATCAACCATCACGCAGACGCACTAATTATTCATTAAATCCTGCACCACAAGTCAAGAAATTTCTTTTGAAACGACAAGATCCCGTCATCCATTTATACTATGTTGCATATCTATTATAGTAGTTAACGAAACTGAAAACTTTTGTCACACATCTGAAAATGACAAGCTTCCCAAGAATGATTAGCCAAATATACACTGAAAAGAAAATGGAGAAGTTTTAATGGGGTTTCATAAGTTGTCAGTTCTGTTCTTCCAAATTGAAGCTATTCATGTTTCACCTATTGCCCTTAAAGTTTCTTCCTAAGAAACTAATTTAACTCTCACCAAAAAGTTATGAAAACTTTGAATTTAAAATTATTCGAGCAAAAACAATCCTACTTATACTATACCCTTTCTGTCCCAAAACATAATCTAGCTTTGATTTTCTATACAAATATTTTTTTAATAAAACAATTAAAAAGTTAATTATCACCATAATTTTATAATGAATTGCTACATACTCTCTCCGTCCCATTTTAAACTTCAAAATCAAGGGAAAATTTGTCAACTTACTTGTAGTTTGACTAAACACTTATAATATAATTAATTATCTTAATAAAAATTTAAAAAATTGTTTTTGATTCACCATTATCAATATTCTCATAAGTAACTTTTAGTTTCTCATAAGTAACTTTTAGTTTTTCAATAAGATAATCAAATTTTCTCTAAATCAATAGTCAAAGTACAATGAAATTGACAAATTTTGCTTTGACTTTGAAGTTTAAAATGGGACAGAGAGAGTATTGCATTATAATAATTTATAGAATAGAGACAGCAAGAGTGCATCAGCAGCACAACAATAGTAATGGTTTGTCACGATGAACAATAAATTCCTTGAAGAAAGAAAAATAAAACAATACAAGGAAAAAGAAAAAGAAAAAGAAAATAGATGAACGCCTCACCTGATAGTTATTTTCGCGCGAATTGATGGTGGCGGCCACCAAATATGAAGGGGAGAAAGCCAATATAAATAAATAACTCCCCAAAAAGGTTTATCAGTCAGGGTTTTGAGAGGTATATTCGAGATAGGAATATTATGCATAGGTTAAATTAATAGTGGAAAGATAAGAATGTAACTCTGTTTAGATTAGAATTGTTTAGTTTATCTATTTATTTGATGTTCATATCCCAAATCAACTGAAATACGGTATCTTTTAATAAATGTAGAGATAAAAATATATTTTTAATGTTTTCACTAATATACAACATGATAGGTACAAGAGGTGTGAGAACCAGGGGATCCGTCTCATGCATGAGACGGGTCGCCCCATGACCCATGGGCCGAACCCGCCACATGGCAACCCACCATTGGCCGATTTTTTTTTTTTTTTTTTTTTTTGAGTTTTTATAAATTTTTTCGGCTTTTCAGTGGTTTAGCAAAAAATAATAGTTACCATCTCTTAAAGTAACATTGTTCATAAAGTAAACGTAATACTTGTTTTAAAAAAACAAAAGCTCGTTTTTACCCATTTTTCCAAATGTAATACTAAATATAATTACATGTAACCCAAACAATATCTAAATGTAATAATCATCTATGCTGAAATATAATAGTGTTTTAGCTAAAATGTAATATAATGTGTATTTTAAATTTTATTTTTTAAAAGAAAATAACATTTGAAAAGTAATAACTTATGTATATGAATGTAATAGTAAGTTTATACAAGTAAATGTAACACTTTGATTGACGAAATTGTAACAGATTTCTATAGATAATGTAATACTTTTACATGTATCATGATAAATTTGACCCCATTGTAACTTATTGTTTGAAAACATATAGATATCTATACATATGTATTACAATTATGTACAAATACTATTACATATAAATAACACATTTGTTACATTTTAGTTATAATAAGTATTACTTTTGGCAAACGAATAAAACATAGGAAAAACACTATTACTTTAAGAGATGGTAACTATTACTTTAAGAGATGGTAACTATTACTTTTCACAAACCGAAAAAAAAAACCAAAAATAAAAATATAAAATTTTAAAAAAAGCAAAAAAAAAAAAAAAAAAAAATCGGCCAATGAGGGGCTGCCACGTGGCAGGGCCCCCCATGGGTCCTGGAGCAGGGTTGTGGGTCGGGTAATGGGTCAAAAAAATGACCCGTCTCACCCATGAGACGGGTTGGAGTGTTCTCACACAAGTTTTTGTCTAGGTACAATTTGAAGTGTGGTATGTAAAATAAATACGGAGCATGTCAATATTCTACTCTTTTCTTTATGTAGAGGTGGTCTCCTGTACATCCGTTGTACGGCGTACAACGGAGCCGAGCCGCCAAGCCGCCGAGCCGATCATTTTTATTTTTTTTTTGCCACCCCAACATTTTTTTCTTCAACAAAAAAAGTAACACTTAGTATAACGAAATGTAACACTTTTTTGTTTCAAAAATGTACCACAAATTTGATGCAATAGATTAAAGATAACATAAAGATAGACAACTACATTAATGTAACACTTTTTATAAAGGAATGTAACACTCTTTTTTTCAAATGTAACATTTTTTTTTCTCCCAAAAATAACATAGGATTGACAACTAAACTAATGTTACATTTTATAAAAAATGAATGTAACATTTTTTTTCTCAATTGTAACAGTTTATATTCTTAAATGTAACATTATATATGAAATGTAACAATTATTTATTGAGAAAGTAACAATTGAAATGTAAAACCATTTTTTTTTTGTAAAAAACTGTTGTTACTTTTAACAGTAGAAAGTGTTACTTTTTGAAGACGAAATTGTTACTTTTATTAGAACAGAGTGTTACTTCTTAGCTGGTGAGCAGTTCAAACTTTTTTTTGTGTAAAAAAATGTATTTTTTTTTTAAAAAAATCAAACCATATCATGACCTATGTAGTTTTTTTTCGTCTCGTCGAGACGAACAAAACGGTATTTTTAAATATTTTTTTCGACTTATAAATCTCAAGATATAGCATTTTAAAGTTTTTTTTTTTTTAAAATCGACACGTGGCAAGATCTGGGAAGAGGGAGGGTTGGATCTGACCGCCGGTTGTAGCGTACCAGCCAGCCGCGCGAAGCACTGGAACAAACCAAGGTTGCCGCACCGTGCGGCACGCCGCACCCAAGAATTTGTCCTTTATGTAACGTTACTCATACTAAATAATTTTGTATACATTTCAGTATATTATCAGGTAACTGTTAAAGATAATTAGGATTCTCATATTTAGTTTTCTTTTCTAATTACAATTGTATATTCAGTTTACTATTGTCTTAGGGTTTTCAATATAGGTAGGACTGGTTTACTTTCACTCCAAGTAATTTACTTGTATATATACATTACAATTTATCAATGAGAAGTTGAGATGTCTTTCACACAAGTTATACTCTCTCATATGGTATCGAGCTAGGCGATCCACCAACCTTCGGCTTCTCTCTTTTCCGGCCTAACAGCCCTTTTTTCCCGGCATTCTCCCTATCCTTGGACATGTCGTTGGACATTGTTACTCTTCCAAATCTTGCCGAACCTCATGCTCCCCTCATCGTTGTTTCTCTAATCCACATCCTCAATTTCACCCCCACCAATTACATATCCTGGAAAATCCAAATTGAGGCAACCCTAATAGACTCTAATAGGTTATTGTTGGTAGTGGTGCCCTAGGCACGTTTAATAAACGTTGTAATTGTTATCATTTATTTCATATCAATAAAGAGATGTTTTGATTATTATTATTGTTCATGTTTACTTATAATAATCTCCGTCCCTAGTACTTGTTAAGCACTAGTATAAAGGCTAAATGATCATGGGATGATCATGTTAGATTTATGGGTACTTGTTTGAAACAAGGTACTGGACATGACCCGCTGTATGAGATTTATGTCATGGTCTATGTCGAACATATATCTCATATTAGTTATGTCATTTGAATCCTTAGACATGAAGTTATTATAGTCTTCCACTTGATGAACATTATGTTTGACATATTCAAACGCTACCTTTAACCGGGAAGTTATAAAGGGTATGATTGGCATAATCGGATTCACGTAGGGAAGAATAATAAGCTAAATGGATTTGTCCCTCTTCGGAGAGATGTCAAGCTTGGGCCTCTCGTAGGAATGGTGTTGATGAAATGTTCGGCCGGACTCAAATGAATTGATTGGATCAATAGCATTTGGATTATCAACATATTCGGAATCGAGAAAGTATTGAACATAACAAGTTGACTGTTTGACCATGACTTGTGTTCAATGACGTCGAGGACAAAGGGATTATGACATATTCTAAAGGAATGCGAACTTGTATCTAGTTATACTATTTGGGTAGGTATGACGGTTTGCTAGAACCTAATCATATCTTATGGTTTCATGTTTGAACCCATTGCCAACTTAGTATACTCCTAGAGGGTCACACACAATAGAACGAATCTTTAAAAGGACTATATTGGAATTTTGGAAATTCTGGACATTCTGGGGAAGTGGGCGACCGCACAGTATGGACTGGGCGGCCGCACACTTAGCTCAGTTTTTGTACCAGTTTTGTTTAAGATAGTTGTGCGACCGCACAGAGGTTTTTGGGCGGCCGCACAGTACTGTCGGGTGGCAGATTCCTAATGTGATTAGGAAACGAATTTTGGACGGATTTTGACACAAGTTTCCTATTTGGAATAGGTCATACTTGTGTATAAAAGACCAAATTCGGCCAGCACTCAATGCTAATGATTTTGTGAGTCTCAAAGAGTTTGAGAAAGGGTTTATTTTGTTCTAAGACATTCTTGGTTGAAGAACAAAATAATACACAAAATAAATTCCATATAGTTCTTTTGATTGTGAAAAAGTGTTTCACAATTTGGTCTAGCAACCAAGATCAAAGAAGCTCCTTTGATATTCGTTCGAAGTGTGGATACCGCTAGAGGGTGAAAATCATCATCTTCAAAGTTCGAGTTCAAGCTTTGTGATCGTGATCAAGTCTTCAAATCTCCACCAAAGACCAAGAGAAAATTTGATAGCCATCAAGGGTTAGTTTATTCCTTTATTCTTGTTATTGTATTTGATTTAATCATATGAACGGATCCATGGCTTTGGTTTTCAAAATTTTAAATGCTAAATTCCGCTGTGCATGTTTGATCGAAACCCAACAGTGGTATCAGAGCCCCGGTTCATGTTGATTAATTCAATACTTGGATCATGTTATGTGTATAAATTGTTTATGTGCCTTGCATGATATGAATATTGGAATATGTGATGTTTATGTGTTATATGATTTTATGTGGTTTATTGTTTTGCAACTTTAATCGCACGATTCAATCGCAATAAATAAATTATGGTGGATTCAGAATTGTTGATTATTAATTTTTGATTGGATCAAAATTTTAATAATCGGGGAAAAACGATTTTGAGACAAAATTTTCGAACTTTGAAAATTCTGCACATTCTGATGGCACTGGGCGACCGCACAAAACGCCTTGGGCGGCCGCACAGTTTTGGGCGACCGCACAAGGGGATCAGAAGGTCTGATTTTGGTTGAAAAACAGAATCTGGAATTTTTCGAAAAATTCAACAAAACCAGTAACAGAACCAGTCCAGACTTGCTGATCTGGAATGGGTTTTGGGTAGTTGGTTTGTGTGTGGATTTTGGGGTTTGATTTTCCTATTTGTTTTAGTCTTGTGATTCTAAGATTGGTTCAAGGTTTGGATGGCTAATCTGCGTTCATCGAGATTGTGTTTCCTAAACTTGATCGCAATCAAAGTTTTAAAGATAAAACGAAGTTAGAATTATGAAGAGTTCATAATTGCTAAAATTGAGAAACAAAGTTCTTGATTCAATGATTGGAGATCCATGTGGAATTGTGAATGCAATTGGCCTACGTTCATTGAGACCATCTATTGCTTAGTTTCGGCCACATGGACTACTTTCTTGGTTTCTTGAATTAGTGCGGGATTGTGGTTGCCTAATGGCTTAGTTCGACCGCACTTCTTGTTGTCTTGATTTGGAGATAATAACCAAAGTTGAAATAGTCTCATCCTCATAATTATAGAGAAACTAATGACACATAAATATCATGCTTAAATTAATGGAGATTAATTTAGTGGCTAAACTTGATGTGTAACATGTTTATATTATGTGCTCATAAATGTGTTATATGCTATATGTGATGAACCTTCAAATAAAGTTTTAAGTCCTTCTTTGCCATGCCATGATTAAAACACTTGTTTATGCATGGGTAATCTTGATGTGGGTTCGCCTCCGCGAGGTGCATTAATCTTATTCATGTATGAGCAAGATGAGGTTCATTAATTTAATGTGGGCTTGCCTCCGCAAGGTGCATTAAATTGAATGGTTCCTATGCGTTTAAAATGGTTGGACTTAATTAGGCATCAAAACAGTTTTGGGCCTAGGCAAAAGATGAGATTAAATATGCTTCTTGAAATTGGATTTCTCAAAGAATCTCATAAAAGGATCTAAGAATCATATGGGATATGATTGACATGATTGTCTACCTAATTAATTTATTTTTTGAGCGGTCCGCCTCCGTGGACTCAAAAGTTAAATTAAAGTTGGATCTTAGCCCAATTAAATTATATTATACATTGGATGTATATGAATGTTATATAATTTAGTGGGAGTATTTTGTTTGAAAATACATTATTTATCTCTTTAATGAAAACCGGTACTTATTAAATTTTGGAAATTTTTGCATATTTGTAGATAATGACTAATAACACTCAATCAATGTCGTTGCGATCGATCCTTGAGAATGATAAGCTCGAAGAGAATGGTACCAACTTTATGGATTGGATCCGTAGCATAAGAATTGTTCTTAGGCAAGAAGATAAGTTGTACATTCTCGATGGGCCTCTCCCCGCTGAACCACCGCCTACTGCCCCTAGGGTAGAAAGAGACAATTACAAGAAACATCGTAATGATTCTAGAGATGTAAGTTGTCTCATGCTTGCTGCTATGTGTTCAAAACTCCAACAAAGTTTGGAACATTTGGAAGCCTATGAGATAGGCGTGGAGTTGAGAACCATGTTTCAAGAGCAAGCTAGGCAAGAGAGGTACAAGACCATTGTTGCATTCACTACTTGTAAAATGAAAGAAGGGCAACAAGTGAGTCTTCACTTTCTTAAAATGAAAGGTTATGTAGAGCACCTTGAGAAACTTGGCTATCCAATCCCATTGGAGCTAGCCACGGATCTCATTCTTAATTCATTGCCTAAACGTTATAATCAGTTTGTAATGAATTATAACATGCATGGAATGGATAAGAATCTCTCTGAGTTGCATGGGATGCTCAAAACTGCAGAGATGAAAATTGTGGAGAAAGGTTCTCCCGTGCTCTTGGTTCATGATGGGAAGAAGGCTAATGCCAAAGGAAAGGGTAAGAAAGTTATCAAACCCAAAATAAGCAAGGCAAAGGTTTCCAAGGCTTCTGAGGCAAAACCCGATTCACAAAAGGATGCAATCTGTTTCCATTGTCAAGAAATTGGTCATTGGAAACGTAATTGCAAGGCTTTCTTGGAAGAGCAAAAGAAGAAGAAGAGCAGCAAGGCTGCGTCGACTTCAGGTATCTATATGATAGATATTCTCCTTTCTACCACTGATTCTTGGGTATTGGATACCGGATGTGGTTCTCACATTTGTCTAAATGTGCAGGGTCTAAAGAATAGGAGACTGCTTAAAGAAGATGAAGTAGATCTACGTGTGGGGAATGGAGCAAGAGTTGCTGCATTAGCCGTAGGGACTTATGAAGTCACTTTACCTTCCGGTTTAATTCTTGTTTTGAACAATTGTTATTATGTTCCGGATTTAAGCAGAAATATTATTTCAATTTCTTGTTTGGATAATGAAGGTTTTAAGTTTCTTATTGAAAATAAGAAATTTTCTATTTATTTAAATGATGTGCTTTATGGTATTGCTAATTCATTTAATGGCCTTTATATCTTGGATGTCAAGAATGAAAATAATGACAATGTCTATCATGTAAATAAGAAATCTAAACCTAATGATGTAAATCATACCTATTTATGGCATTGCCGTCTTGGTCATATTAATGAGAAGCGTATCTCAAAACTCCATGGGGACGGACTTTTAGGTTCATGTGACCTCGAGTCATATGATACTTGTGAGTCGTGTCTTCTTGGAAAAATGACTAAGACACCTTTTACCAAGTTAGGTGAAAGGGCAAGCGACTTATTGGGGTTGATACATTCCGATGTATGCGGACCATTAAGTAGCAATGCTAGGGGAGGATTTCAATACTTCATAACCTTCACTGATGATTATTGTAGATTTGGGTATGTTTACCTAATGAAACATAAAAGTGAAGCATTTGAGATATTTAGAATATTTCAAAATGAAGTAGAAAAACAACTTGGCAAAAGTATAAAAGCACTTCGATCAGATCGAGGTGGAGAATACTTAAGTCAAGAATTTGATGATCATCTAAAGAATTGTTGAATAGTTTCACAATTGACTCCACCTGGAACACCACAATGGAATGGTGTATTCGAGAGGAGGAATCGGACTTTGTTAGACATGGTTCGATCAATGATGAGTCAAGTTGATCTTCCAATATCCTTTTGGGGTTAAGCCCTAGAAACCGCTGCTTTCACACTAAATCGTGTTCCAACTAAATCGGTTCAAAAGACTCCATATGAGATGTGGAGTGGAAAGAAGCCTTGTCTATCTTTCATGAAGATTTGGGGTTGTGAAGCTTTTGTCAAAAGACTTGTCTCAGACAAACTTGCACACAAGTCTGATAAATGTATTTTTGTGGGATATCCTAAGGAAACTAGAGGATATTACTTTTACAACCGTGAGGACAACAAAGTGTTTGTTGCCCGAACTGGTGTCTTTCTAGAGAAAGAGTTTCTCTCCAAAGAAATCAGTGGGAGTAAAATAAATCTTGAAGAAATTCGAGACCCAGAAAATAACATTGAACCAATAGTGGAACAAAAACAAGAACCACAAGGAGATGTGGAACCTGTTCAAAATACACAAGCATCTCGCAGATCTAGTAGGTTACGATCCGAGCCCGAGAGATATGGATTTCTCGTAACGGATAGTAATGAGGTAGAGATCATTGAGAATGATGAACCGTCAACCTACCAAGAGGCGATGTCTTCTCCTGATTCGGACAAGTGCCTTGGAGCCATGGAATCCGAATTGCAATCCATGCAAGACAATCAAGTTTGGAATTTGATTGATGCGCCCGAAGGTGTAAAAACCATAGGATGCAAATGGGTCTTCAAGAAGAAGACTGACATGGATGGGAAGGTACATACTTACAAAGCTAGGCTTGTAGCGAAGGGTTATAGGCAAGTTCATGGTATTGACTATGATGAGACCTTTTCACCCGTAGCAATGATCAAGTCTATAAGAATTTTGCTTGCCATTGCCGCATATCATGACTATGAAATATGGCAGATGGACGTCAAAACCGCTTTCCTGAATGGAAAACTCCAAGAGGATGTGTATATGACACAACCAGAAGGTTTTGAACAAGATTCTAAGCTATGCAAATTGCAAAGATCCATCTATGGATTGTGTAGATACCCCGGGGGTGACCACGGCCTTAGGCTGGAGCGCGCGGTGTTATCCTAGGATGTCTAACTTGTTTTTAGAGTCGTCACCTATGTTTTGAGGAACATAAGAAAAACCTATTGATTGTAGCCTAAGTTTGATTACGAAAACAGAGATTCTTTGTTTTGAGGTTCGGGGGTTAGATTACGAGATGGGAAGTACCGAAACACCCATCTCGCCCAACTAAAGTTGGTCTTGCTTGATCAAAATCTACATGAATGAAAATGTTCTTCTTCTTCTTCTTTAAGTCATGAAAAGGGGGTTTAAAATAGAGTTTGGAATGTAGGAGATAACTCCTTAACCAACCTCAATGAGATGAGGTGATCATTAGAGTCATGTCCCAAAATGATTTGGGTGATTGCACATTTGATTAAAGTAAAAAGAGAGAGGAGACGAAGTAGAAAAGGAAGGAAAAGATGGACTTTTACCTACAATTTGAAGACCTTCAAATATTCCTTGATGAAATCCTTGGAGAGCCTTTAGAAAGTGATTTTAGTATAGTTTTTGTAAGTTCAATTTTCCGGTCCTTGAAAATGGAGGTAAAGAGAGGTTTTTATAGGTGAAAGAGGGGTGTTTTTGGTGCCAAAACTCAGTCACCAAGAAATCCTTCCTGGGCAAAATCCTGTAAATTGAGCAAGGGAGGGAATCCTGGCCAGAAATCTGTAACTGACGCCCAGAGGCGCGCGCTTCCTGCTTTGGGGGCGGGAGGCGCCCGCGCCTGGCTCCTAGTGTCGGAGGCGCGCGACTCAGGAAGGCAATTTTGACAGAATGGACTAGAAAGTCAGCCCTGTCATTCAGTTTAGTCCCTGGACTTAACGAAGTCAGTCAGTAACTTAACGGAAGTGACAGAAACTAACGAGAAACACTTAGAATGGGGAGAAACACAAAATCAAATGTGCAATCAGGGTGAGCGGTCCAAGGCGGGGTGTCTACAGAGCCCCTCGGCGACGTGGATTGCAAAGCAAAATGCGTCAACGAAAGTTAAAAACACCCGCCGAGGACATCACCAAAAAAAAGGCAAAGACTCGATGAAAGCAGGAATTTGAAATTGCGAGAGATAGTGGTGCGCTCCCTGTGTGAGCGGCTTTTGCTGGATTGTTGTATTGGAGCTCATGGGAGCTTGTCTCGATATGGACCGAGTTTGTTGAGTTGGGGCTCATGGGAGCTTGTCTCGATATGGACCGAGTTGCCGACTTAGAGCTCATGGGAGCTTGTCTCGATATGGATCGAGTTGCCGACTTGGAGCTCATGGGAGCTTGTCTCGATATGGACCGAGTTGCCGACTTGGAGCTCATGGGAGCTTGTCTCGATATGGACCGAGTTGGTTGACTTGGAGCTCATGGGAGCTTGTCTCGATATGGACCGAGTTGCCGACTTGGATCTCATGGGAGCCGATATGGACCGAGTTGCCGACTTGGAGCTCATGGGAGCTTGTCTCGATATGGACCGAGTTGCCGACTTGGAGCTCATGGGAGCTTGTCTCGATATGGACCGAGTTGCCGACTTGGAGCTCATGGGAGCTTGTCTCGATATGGACCGAGTTGCCGAACTGGAGCTCATGGGAGCTTGTCTCGATATGGACCGAGTTGTTGACTTTGTGGGGTGCGGGCACGGTTGAATGTTTTGAATGAGGTCATTAGCGAACCCTTGTTGACGAATTCGTTAGTGAATCCATTCGATGAAATATTGCTTTGAAGCCTCGTGCCATTTGTAGTCACACTTGACTTTTTTGAATTGTGGGGTACGGGCACAGTTGACCGCGACCAGAAAAATGTTCCTGCTGGGGATGAAATGTTGAGATTGACTCTTGAGGGGGGTGTGGCACCCGTGACAGAACTTAGGGAGTTCGGAATTTTGAAGAGGACGGCCTACTTTTTTTGAGTGGGAGTTTCTATCCTACTTTCGATTTTTGACATGCCTTAAGGGCGGACCAGAAAAAGGTGTGCCCAACTGGGTGTCTGAGGATCGGGACAGTGTCTTGATATAGGCTGGAGATCTCTGACAAGGCCCTTTTCTTGAAGCGATTTAGACCTGGGAGGCGCGCGCCTTTATATAGGCTTGGGACGCGCGCGCACTTCAGACCGCTGGCGGGTGGCGCGCGCGTCTGGGAGGCGGAATTCCGGGCTTGACATTTGCTGACCAAAAGAGCCCCCAACAGCTATAATATCATCTTCTGTTCGACCACTTGATTCTCACAGCTCCTTTCTGCCATTTTTGAACATCATATTATTGCTTAACTTCGCTTGTGATCAACATTTTCCATGGCTTCCAATTCTTTTGCCTTGATGCCAAGGTTGTTAGTGAGTATGAAAAGGACTTGGGTACTTTTGTGTATTCTTTTAAGACCCATCCCAAGAAGGCCTTCATTAAAGACTTCGGGTTCCGAATTCTTTTCACTTTGCGGACGTTGAAGCCGGATTGGGATTTGTTGAGAGCTGCCGCGGCTTTCTGGGATTGCGACAGCCATACCTTCAACCTTTCAGCTAATGAAATGGTGCCGACTGTTGACGATTTCGGGGCCATCCTTGGCATGCCTTTGGCCGGTCGGATTGCCGTCCCTAAATATCACCGTGGTGCCGTCGACTCTTGGGTTGAGTTACTGAATCTCCCTATTGAGGACGTGAGGAAGATGTTGCACGGTACCGTGATTGACATAACTGAGTTGCCGATGTTCTTCAGTTTACACTCGGAGGACCCGGTGGTTCAATCTTTCAAAAGAAATGCCATGGCCGTTTGTCTCTTCAGCGAAGTACTGTTTGTTATACCCTTCGGGACTGCGGACGCGCAGTTGGCTGAGATTATTTTGCAAGCTAAGGAGCAACGATTTAGTATAATCCCTCTTATTGTAGGGGAGACGTTGCACGGCCTTGATGAGTAACATAGGACGGGCAAGATGTGTCGGGGAAGCCCTTTTCTCTTGACCATATGGCTCCGAGAACACTTCAGAATTTATTCTCCGGATGGTGATTTGTCTCCTTTTGCTGTTCATAGGAGGAAGTTGTTGATCCGGGTTTGATTGGAAGAAATTCTTTGCCTCTCGGGTGACCGCCGATATTGAGTGGTGTCCTCCTTCTTGGGGTCTTTGTCCTTTTGTGGAATGGACTCTTGGTTTTCAGCACGTGGTACCCGGTTTGAGAGATTCTTCATTTTACCAGCCAGAGCGGGTTCTGCGGCAGTTCGGTCGCCAACAGACAATTCCTTTTCCGAGGGATGGAATGCTTCGTCCAGTTGCTTACATGGGTCCTGACTTCTCGAGTGAGCTTCAGTCGGCTTGGGGAGATGACCGCAATCGCTGGGCTTTCGCTCCTCTGCATCGGGGGAGTGTCTTCCTTCCCGAGAGCTACTTGGACTATTTATTTGGCACCCTTTACCGTGGCATCACTTGGGTTGATGTGCTTCGTGCCGAGTTGTTGGGACAGGGTTTTGAGCCTAGCAGCACTTTGAGATATAGGTAGGCTGCTGCTGATTCGAGTAACATTCTTGCTGACCCTTTCGGTACTCCTTTGGATGACTTTTATTCTAGGAGACGTGTTGCATCACAGAAGGTTTCGATGCATATTAGTGCTCCTTTGTTACCCAAGAAGAAAAGGATTGAGAGACGATCGGGTGGTCCTTCGAAAGCTAAGAGAAAATTGGATTTTTCTTAGTACCCTAAGAGATTGCAATTAGACCACTTTGTTTTAGGATTTAACATTTTGATGTCTTTTGTTGCTCAATAAATCCGTTGTAATGGTTTGAATAATTCTTTGAATGAATAAAAATTGCATTTTGTTATTTGAAGTGAATTGGGTATTTTTGATATGTTTTAGACCGCACCCGAAGGTTGCCTACGTTCCTCCAGTTGGGAGGCTCAGGTCTTCGTAGTTCAAACAAACAAAGACCTTTTTTTTTTTTTTTTTTTTTTTTTTGTGCACCCTGTTTTTTGCCTAGACCGCCCTTGCGGGTTTTCAATCTAGCGGGCTTCTTTTTTGCACGTGCTCTAATTTTTGCCTGGACCGCCCTTGCGGGTTTTCAACCTAGCGAGCGATTTTTTTTTTTTTTTTTTTAATGGTCTTTGTTTATTAAGCGTAGAACCTCTTGAGCTTGTCGAGGTTGACCTCCTTTGGCAGCTGGTCACCATCTAAATCCACGAGCCGGACTGCACCACCGCTTAGTATCTTTTTGACCACGTACGGACCGATCCATCGGGGTCCCCATTTCCCCAGGGGATTCATGGCATTAGGAGGATGTTGTCTTAAGACCAAATCTCCCACATTGATGTTTCGAGGCCTCACTTTTTTGTTGAAAGCTCTTGCCATCCTTTGCTGATATGCCCTCGTGCGTTCGAGTTCTCTTAACCTTTTCTCATCGAGTAAGGCTAGCTGTTCGTATCGACTTTGCATCCAGTTGACCTCGTTGACTTGATTCTCGAGGAGGACTCATAGAGATGGGACTTCAAGTTCGATAGGGAGTACGGCTTCAGAACCATAGACCAATGCATAAGGAGTTTCTCCTGTTGCGGATCGTATTGATGTGCGGTAGCCCCACAATGCTAATGGTAGCTTTTCGGGCCAATCCCTTCCTGTTGAGGCCATTTTTTGACGATGGTCTCGATGGTCTTATTTGCTGCTTTGACTGCGCCATTTGCTTGGGGCCGGTAAGGAGATGACTTGTGCTTGGTGATCTTGTATTCTACCAAAAGTGCATCCATTTCCTTCTCAAAGTGAGAGCCGTTGTCGGAAATGATTTCATGAGGCACGCCGTATCGGCACATGATATTAATCTTTACAAATTCGGCCACTTTCTTGGCGTTGAGGGTCCGATAGGCTTGTGCTTCGACCCACTTTGTGAAGTAGTCGACTGCCACTAGGACGAATGACTGCCCATTGCTTCCGGCAGGATGAACTTTACCGATGATGTCTATCCCCCAACAAGAGAAAGGCCAAGGTGTGACCATGTTGTAAAGTTGTGAGGGTGGAGCATGTTGCAGATTAGCGTGGAATTGGCACTTGGCACACCTTTTGACTTTCTCGATACAGTCTCGTTCCATAGTGCTCCAATAGTAACCAATGCGAAGTATCTTCTTGACTAGCATAAACCCATTCATGTGGGGTCCACATTCTCCTTCGTGCACTTCACACATTATCTCTTGAGCTTCGGTCTCATTGGCGCATAAGAGATTGATCCCGTCGCGGTGCCTTTTATAGACTCGGTCCCCAATCAGTACGTACCGAGAGGCTAACCTTTGCAGAGCTGCTTGAGACTTCTTATTGATGTTCTCGGGATAGGTGCCGTCCTTGAGGAAGTTCATGATGTCCGAATACCACGGAGAGTTTGTTTGAACCTCGTTGATCTCGATACTCATGCAATATGCCGGACTGCTCCTTCGAGCAATTTTGAAAGGCTTCACCATTTTCCCTTTGGGCATTTCAACTAATGAAGCTATAGTGGCCAGTGCATCGGCGAAGCGATTCTTATCCCTTTGCAGGTAGTTGAAAGTGATCTCTTAGAATTGTTCAACCAGTTCTTCAAGGTGATGACCATACTGTTGGAGAGTCGGGTCTTGGGTTCGCCATTTACCCGATTGCTGATTGATAAGGAGCAAAGAGTCGCCGAACACTTCTAGTTCCGTGACGTTTCTTTCGAGAGCTGCTTCGAGCCCTGCTATGCATGCTTCGTACTCGGCAATGTTGTTGGTAGCTTCGAATTCTAGGCGTATGGCAATGGGAGTGTAGATGTCTTTTGGATCGACAAGCAATACCCCTATACCAAAACCGTGTTTATTGGCGGCGCCATCGAAAAAAAGTTGCCACTTGTCTTCCTCGGTTGTGGTACAAATTAAATGCTCGTCGGGGAACTGTACATCTTCCCCTTCACTTCGTCACATGGGAATTCGGCAAGCTGGTCACTGAACACTTTCCCCCTGACGGATTTTAGTGTGACGTAAGTGATATCATAGCCGGCGAGCATGAAGTACCATTTGGCTATTCTTGTTGACATGAAAGGCTTCTCGAAGATGTAGCGGAGCGGGTCCACCTTTGCTACTAGCTTGATCGGAAAAGCTTCCATATAGTGTTTGAGCTTTTGAGTGACCCAAACCAATGCTGCATATGACTTCTCTAAGACAGAGTAGTTCTTTTCGCCCCCTTGAATCGGCGACTGACAAAATAAATGGCGTTCTCCTTTGTGGACTCTCGTTGCTCTTGTGCTAACATAGCCCCTAGGGCTTCATCATTGACAGTGAGATAAAGCAACAGAGGTTTCTCCTTGTGCGGCGGAACTAGAACAGGAGGGCACGTCAAGTAATGCTTTACTTGATCGAAGGCTTCTTGGCACGCGTCGGTCCATTCTAGAGCCACATTCTTCTTGAGTAACTTGAAGATTGGCTTGCACATGGAAGTGAGTTGGTGCACAAACCGACTGATGTATTGTAGTCTTCCCATGAAACCTTTAATCTCTTTCTGCGTCTTTGGAGGAGGCATGTCAATGATTGCCTTGATTTGGAGGGGTCTACTTCGATTCCCCTTTCAGTGACCATATAACCAAGAACTTTGCCTCGGATAACCCCGAATGTGCACTTTGCAGGGTTGAGCCTCATCTTGTGTTGACGAAGCCTTTCGGAGAACTTGCGGAGATCGATTAGGTGTTGACCATCGGTTCCTTTGGAGTGAATGATCATGTCGTCCACATAGACCTCGATTTCTTTGTGAATCATATCGTGGAACAAGTCTGTCACGGCTCTTTGGTAGGAAGCCCCAGCATTTCTTAACCCAAACGGCATGACTGTGTAGCAAAAGGTACCCCACGGTATTGTGAAGGCTGTCTTATGTTGATCTTCCTCGGCCATGAGAATCTGATTGTACCCAGCGAACCCATCCACGAATGAGCGAACCTCGTAGGCAGCAGTGGAGTCGACTAGCATGTCGATATTAGGGAGTGGAAAATCATCCTTTGGGGAAGCTTTGTTTAAATCCCGGAAGTCTACACAAACTCGAACCTTGCCGTTCGCCTTCCTGACTGTCACAATGTTGGCTAACCATGTCGGATACTCGATAACCTTGATGAAACCCACACTGAGGAGCTTCTCAATCTCTTCTTTGACCTGCAGAGACCATTCTGGCTTGATCTTTCGGAGCTTCTGCTTTACTGGCCTGGCATCTTCTTTGATCGGAATCCTGTGCTCCGCTACCTTTCTGTCTAAACCCGGCATGTCTTTGTATGACCATGCGAACACATCCACGAACTCCCGTAGTAATGCAGTCAATCTGTCTCTGTCGTCTCCCTTGAAGAAGCTTCCAATCTTGGTTTCTTTTGGCTCTTCTTCGGTACCCAGATTAACAACCTGCAATTCTTCGTCAGCCTTTGGACCATTCTCGCCACGACTACGGACTTGTTGAGCAAGTTTATTTAAGTATGTTGTGTTTTCGTGGTCTATTTCATCATAATTTGAATCGTTATTAACTTGTTCGTTAAGTTCATTATTAGTTAATTCATCATTTATGATGTTTGCAATCTCAGGGTACTCAGAAATATCAAATTTTTCATTAGCAAAGAAAGGAAACACACGCTCGGCTATGGCCTCCAAATCCTCTTGGGTGAGGGTATTAGAGACACTCTCGTACTCGAAAGTAAGTGTGAGCTGCTCTTCCTTTGTTGGTGTGCGGGGTATGCAACCCATTTCTTGGACTAAGAATTCCTCGGATACCACGGGCCCTTTTGTTGAATACCAATTGTTGATCGGCTCAGAGCTTGGCGGGATCTCACTGATAGTCTCGTTCATGATGACGGTGTCATGGATGGCGTTGACTTGGCATTCATTCATTACGGCAAGCTCTTCGAACATGGAGGCTAAATCTGTCAGTTCTTCCCCCACGGTGATTTCTGTCTCGGACTCTATAGTCACCTTCCTTCCCCACCATTCACGGGGCGACATGGGAGTTGGTTCCCTTTAGGATATCTGGATCTCACAATCGGAGAAGATTTTGAGGCCAGGCTTTTTGACACCTTTATTGTTAACCCACGGCTCGGGAAAGATCATGTATGGAACGTTTTACCCTTGGCGGACAAAATAGCCATTCAACGTCTTGCGGTAAGGCCTTAGGTTAGGGATTTCATACCGACGGCCTTCTTTACGAGCTCGGGCCTTTTCGTTCTTGATCGCTTGTTCTTTCTTCAAGTCTTCTTCGGAAGGCTCGTACCCCAAGCCGAAGGTGTTTTTGACAAAAGGGACTTGCACGGATGTAGGATTCCTTGCTGATATTTCCCTAAGCCTAAACCAGGGAAGTAGTCCATATTCCTCATCATGCGGAGGACTTTGTGATTGCTGGGCGTCCATGATCCGTTTCTCCTTTCGTTCGTCAATGGCGTTGATTGAGACGCCGGAGAGAGTGGAGTCTGGTAGACCATGCTGAACTTGGTGGACGGGCTCACCTTTTCTGTGGATAGTAATGTTTTCAGCCATTACGGTCTATTTCATCACCATTTCGAATCTTGACACATTGGTGGAGAGTTGACGGTAAGGCATTAGCACTGTGAATCCATGGTCGACCCAACAGTAAGTTGAACGAGGCCGGGATATCAAGCACTTAGAATGGAAACGGACATGACCATGCTCCCAAACTCAATGTCTATAGCGATCATACCCATGACTGTACGAGCGGTGCTGTCATAAACTCGGATTACTGAGGTAGAAGGCTTCAAATCAGAATCCTTAAAGTCCCAGTATGCCCATGATTCTACCAGGCATGAGATTGAGTGCGAAACCACCGTCCACTAAGACTCTTGAGACGGGCCTCCCCTTGCTCGTACCTTGAGGTAAATAGCTTCGTTGTGGTCGAAACCAAACGGTGAAGGTCCATATCGGCCAAAGGTGATGACGTTGCCAAAGTGAATGTGACCAATCATTGCGTGAGGTCCTCGGGAGAAGTATCGGGAGAAACTGATGTATCATCGAGATTGCGGATGATGAGATCTCGGTGTTTCTTCGAGGATGCAATGAGGTCCCAAATAGAGATGTTGGCTGAGTTTCTTGAGTTGGACAAGTAGAGGATCTTCGGGAGCGTTGTGATCTTGCGGCTTTTGAGAAGAGGAGCTCGGTGCGGAAGTGGAAGGGTGCTTGCTGTGACTCGACGGATCGAGTTAGCATGTTGACGTTCCCATCTTACTTCTTTTCCTATTCTCTAGTACTTCCCTCATTACCTCATCGTAAGTTACTACATAACAAGAATTGTCAAGTTTATTCATAAAATTGGGGCCCCCATTCACAATTGGGATTGAATGGGTGGTCCCCTCAAATTTTCCTATCTCTATTACATGACATGCTTCGTCATTAGTCACTACAAAATTCTTTCTTATCTATGAGATCTTGAAGACATTGCGGAGAATGAAGCATTCCTCGGTGGTGTGGCCACTATATTGGTGGTAGCCACAAATATTTGTGGTGAGCAGATTGGAGTTGAGCGTCTTGGGTTGGTACCCTTGCACGGGTGTGACTTGACCCTTTGCCTTGGGACCTCGAAACACTTCGGTTTGAGTCATGCCTTGGAGAGGCGTGTTAGACACGGTCACTTCGGGACTTTTT